>OY720465.1:12042500-12087500 GCA_963082715.1 Harpalus rubripes
ATCTAAAGTATAAACCATAAATCTAAACCTAATTTTCATTTGTGAATGTACCTTTATTGTGTTAAACTCAAGTGACTATAATTCTGAAATGGATAGTAGTAGTATATCAGGAGTGATTAAGCTATGACTAAAATAACAAATTCATGTTTTTTAATTATTCCAATTTATTTTTAAATGGTAGCCATGGTAATTAGTTAGATAGGGTGACTAAAATTTTAAGTAAATACTACCGGTCTTTATGTTTTACAAAATTTATCTAAGAATAAATGATTTTTAATTTTTCAAATAATGTTTTCCTATTTCACGTGCAAAAAGTTCAACTATGTAGGTACAACTTTTTTTTGAGATTTTTTATTTGTGAAGTTGGTAGGTTAACTGTCATTTTTTGATATTTTGATATTATGACATTTTCGATGAAAAAGTCTCCTATCATCCACAATTATGTAATGGATAGTTCTGAGTTATCTAGAGTTGCCGTGAAAAGGGATCTTGGGGTTCTATTTGATCCAACATTCGATTTTTCTCCACACATTAATGACACTGTTTCATGCAGTTATAAAAACCTTGGATTCATTGTACGCAATTCTCGTGATTTTCAGAACTTAGCAACCCTTAAATCCCTTTTTAAATGCTTTGTGCGAGAAAAATTAGAATACTGCTTTCTCATCTGGAATCCTTTATACAAAAACTCTGTTAGACTGATTGAAGCAATACAATGTAAATTTACCAGATATTGTTGGTATAAACTTAAACAAAGTGCTACTTATTCTGATTTTCATTATAGGTCGGCTCTATCTACTTTTAAAATGATTTCACTTGAAAAAAGACGTATCTCACAATCTTTCTTGTTTATTTACAAATTGCTTAATAACATTATAATAGATTCCAGTCTTTTATCTCAACTAAACATTTTTGTTCCACGGTCACATCATCCTCGTTACAGGATAATTTTTTCTTATAAAACTCCTAGGACAAATTATGAATTCAAAAGTCCATTACGTCGTACATGTTTATTATTCAACCAATTTTATAATAATCCTGTAGAAATTGACATTTTTTCTGATTCGATTTAGATATAAGATATTGGAATATTTTACAAATCATTGTTAATTAATTAAAATATGATTCTACTCATTACTGTTTATGTACCATTGTATATGTAATCTAAATAGTACTCTGTAATTGGGAACATTTGTTCCTGTTGAGTACTCATAATAAATAAATAAATTATACTCATGAAAAATTTCTATAGCTTGTTCCATTTAAGCCATTCAGTATTGCGGAGCATAGGGAATAGTTCTGACCTCTCTGATTGGCTGAATTTAGAGACAAGAGACAAGTTTACCCAATGGAATTTCGGCTACTTCAGATTTGCGCTGTTGTCAGTGCCATCTACTGAATTGCTTAAATGGAACAGAGCATAGATATAGATTTTGTATAATAAAATAATTAGAACAAACTGTAAAGCACTCTTTTAAATAAAAATTTAAATTATTTATTTTTAGGTACATAACGTAATAATTATAAACTAAAAAAAGTAACATACCTTGATGCTTCGTTGTCAGAAATAGTGTAAACTGACGTACCTGTAACAAAACAATAACTATTATTATTATTTAAATTTATTTAAAAAATCTTTGAATCGAGTTATTCAATTTGTATTTTATGATTTACTTCTGACATTTTTACCTGGATTGTCTCAACGGTATGTATTATTTTATTATTTTTTTTGTGTTTTGCATTATACTTGTAAGACTAAATTGTAACACAATATTGTATTGTCCTCTGAGGATGGTTTTAAATAAACCGAAACGTTAGCGACATTCGAATTTAAAAAACTTTTCGCTCCTGTCCAAATTCCAACTAATCCTTTTCAAATTTAGTAAAAAAAAAACTTTGAAACTTTTTGGGTATTACAAAGGTATTACTTAAAAAATAGTAAACATGATTGTTAAAGGTTGAAAAAAATATTCGGAACTGCAGTCAATTATTTCTTTATTTTCAACTACGCCGACGTTTCGATAGTACAACTATCTTCTTCAGGGCTCTATAAATATATTTCACATATACAAAGTACTATTTTAAACCAACAAAAACCAAAATACTTACAGTTGAAGTCATGTATAAATATTGATAAAATGGACATTTCACAAAATATAATCAAATGTAAGAGAAATAAATATAACATGAGATTAATAAAATAATTATAATCAGTCACACATTTATAAAATAAAATAGTCTAGCTGGATCTATGGTCACGTATGATTTAAGGGTGATGAATTGTTGAAATGCAAATTTCAGTAATATTCTGAAAAAAACAGATTTTTTCCGACAACCCGTATGACGTTGGTGCCCAATATGATTATGATTTTATTCTTCTTTTTTTAATTAAGTTATTATATATTGTACTTAAGTTTTCTATGTCAGTTTGGTAATTAATGTTGTTTTTATCTGATTTAATATGTAACATTTCAAGAATGAGACGTTTTTGTAAATTTTTTTCTGTTTCTAGAATTTTCGTTTTTTTGAAATCAAATTCATGTTTTGTTTGTTTTACGTGTTCTACAAGGGCACATTTTGTATTTTTTTCTTTTTTTCCCATGTTGTTTGAATTCCTTTTGTGTTCATCTAGCCGTATTTTCAAATATCTTTTTGTCTGTCCCGTATATGTTTTGTTACAAGATTTGCATGGTATTTTATATACAATATTGGATTTTAGATCTTTATTTGTTTTATCTTTAAGTTTGCTGAAGAGGTTGTGTGTTGTTTTATATTGTTTAAAAGCAACTTCAAGATCTAATTTTTGTTTTACTGTTCTTTTTAACTTTGGCGCTAAATGTTTAACATATGGTAGGGAAATATATTTTTTACACTCCGTTTGTTTTTGTCCATTCTCATTGACATTTGATTCTAGGTTATTTGTAGAAGATGATATTATTTTGTTTATTAATTTTGTTGGATAATCATTGTTTTTTAATGTTTTTTATTTTATTTTTTATTTCTGGATGGTACTCCCTGTCTGTAAGTGTAAATGCTCTGTTTTTTAAGTTTAATATTATGTTGATTTTTTGGTGTATTGGATGGTATGATTTGAAGTTCAAACATGAGTTGTTGCACATGTTTTCTGATACCATTTTGTACTTATTGTATTGTCATTGTTATGAATTAATAGCATATCCAAAAAAGCTATTTTATTTCTTTTTTCAGTTTCTACTGTGAATTGTATGTTGTGATGAAAATTATTAAAGATGCGAAGTATGTTGTCTATGTGTTCTGATGGTACAATGGTGATAATATCGTCTACGTATTTTTTAATGAAAACAATTTCGCAGGGAAGTTTTGGAAGAATAGATGACAGTATATGATCCATTACGAGATTTGCTATAATAGGTGAAAATGGGCTCCCCATACTGGTTCCAGAAATTTGCTGATGGAAACGATTATTATACGAGAAATAACTATACCAAAATTCTATTAATTCAAGAAATTCTTGTAGTGGAATTTTTGTCCTTTCTTTTAGTATATTCCATTTTTCTTTTATAGTAGTTATAATTAAATCTAGAGGTATGTTTGTAAAAAGTGATACAACATCTAAGGAGATAAGTATATGATTCTCTGGAATCCTTTTCATGATTGTTAAAGCTTAAGCTATTTTAATTGTTGTAGGGATTACAGTCATAAGCAGATTCAATATATTTTTCTTAAATCATAGTATAATTCATTCAAAAAATTTCCGAAAACTTATGTGAGATATGTTATATCGGTACCATATAGGGCGCTTATCAGGCGTCACCTCACGCCCTCTTAAAGCTATCGTAGAGTGAGCATCTCAGTGATCACTTTTGTGAAAATAATTTCCAAGTCGACTTCGGTTTCAAAGGGCAGTAAAAACCATTAGCGGTAATATAACGCAGTCATCCACGTAATCCCGCCTTTAGGCAGGCATAAATAAACAAATTTTTAACCTTACAATATTTCTACCTTAAATCCTAAATGCGTACCGGGCCATTAAAGGCACTATGGTATGGCTCATTGGCAAAAAACCTTTTAAACAAATGGAATGGATTAGATGAAACAAAAAAGCTTTTCATATAAAAATAAAATCTCGTTTAATGTATTTTTTTTCTACGAAAATAAAATCTTACTTTTGTGATTCATCTTATTACCTAGAGTACCTATTATCATTATTCATTTCAGAATTATAATCAGTTGAGTTTGAGACTTAGTAACTTGCTTAAAAAGAATTCAAAAATTATGAAACATTCTTTGAATTATAGCCTACACATTTCTACGTAATTATACTAAATTTCATATTTTTAAATTAATTAATACAAAATAAGTAGCTCTTAACATAGCTGGCTACTTTCTGAAATTTAATTTATCTATAATTTTTACCTTCCGTCATACCTTTAGGTAAGGAAGGTATTGCTTTTGGTCAAAAAATTCGATGGTGAGTTTTTAATGAATAAGCATGTTTTAGAGTCCCTAGAATACGATTTTACTATTTTTGCGATGATGTCTACATGTCTATATGTCTGTGTGAATGTGTGTGTACGTGTATATGTGTATGTGTGTATGTGTGTGCGTGTGCGTGTGCGTGCGCGTATATATATATATATATATATATATATATATATATATATATATGTGTGTGTGTGTGTGTGTGTGTGTGTGTGTGTGTGTGTCGGTTTTTTTCTCCGTCGATAACTCCAACACTAACATCTAAAAATTATTTTGGTTATAATTGGTCGACCGGAATTACCCTCATTTGAAGATTTTAACAGTTGTTCTTGAAAAACGCTATTATATCATTTTTTCACATTTAGTGTTATTATAAATATTAAAGGATATTTTATTCTCTATGCGCCTTGATTACATTTTATACATCATATTCAATGGATATTGACTTAAAAAATTATAAAGAAATTAAATTTCATAAAGCAGCCAGCTATGCAATAACACTGGAAACAGCTATTATAATTAAAAAATCTGATGTGGTCAGCACATGACCTTCCGTCAGTTCTATGTATTTTTATACAAATTCCATACAGACAGCTTTTTGCGAATAGTTCTATATTTACAATACATTACCTTCCTGCAGTTCTATGTATTTTGTACAAATTCCATACAGAAAATTAGAATTGATTCTATATTTGCAGTAAAAATAACACAAACATACTAAGTCAATCGCACTTGACATTGACATCTATCTGAATTTTTTACCTCCCGCTACCCTTGGTAAGGAAGGTATAGGAATCGTGCTAAAAATCGCATATCGAGATTTTGGTAAATGACCACGTTTTAAGGTCCCTACAATCCAATTTTAACATTTTCACGATGATATCTGTGTGTATGTGTGTGTGGATCCTCCACTCTAACTCAAATATTATCATTCATAAAATTTTGAAAACTTGTATTTCGAACTTTTTCTGTAATGGAAAGAGCCCATTAGATTTTGGTAAAAATCGGATAACCGGAAATGGCACTTTACTAGAAGCTCAAAATAGTTTTTCTTTGAAAAATACCTTTAAATGTTATTTTTTCGAGATTAATGTTATTATAAAAATTAAAGATTATTAAATTTTCTATAGATTTGCATTAATACTTTTTCTGTATATTTTATGAATAAATTTATAAAATTATCTATAATTTAAATCCCAGAGCCTACGTTTTAAACAAGCAAAACGCAATTATTCAAATGTATGCAACTGACAGATAAATGTCATTATAAAAGAACTAACACTTCAAAATAATATTAGTAACGTTTTAAAAAGAAAAAAGTAAATAGAACAATAGAAAAGGAATTCAATACAGTTTCCAACATAAGTAAATATGTAGGTATACCATTATTCACGAAACATGACTATTCAAGGTCATTTGTTCGAAGAAAGAATACACAGCATATTATAGAAGTATCTTAGCAACATTTTGTACTAGAAAGAGAAATATTATTTGACTTATGTCTATTTAATTTATGTGGTGTGACAGTTATACGTAAATAGTGGCATTATTTTCTAACACACTATAAATAATAATGACGTAAGTCGTAGAATTACAGATACCTAATTTTCTACTACACTGCCCTCTGTGTTAATATTTACCCAGTGGCGTCGATGTTTAAATCAAATTATTATTCCTTGGTTTATAAGTTAAGTCTATGTTTTTGTATTTTGCAAAAACATAAGTGAAGAACATAAATCCTTCAGAAAGGCATTATTTAGAAAGAAATATAATTTTCAAATGAATTACTCTTATTTTTTCAGTTAAAATATATCACGTTACACGCCTATGCATACGAAATGCAATGAAGTTATCTGCAAGTAATATTATATCAGACGGCTCACAAATGACCTTGAATAGTCATCTTTCGTGAATAATAGTTTATGGTAATAAAAATTAACGATTGACATAAATGTTTAAGCTAATCCTCATTTTTGGATTAGTGAATTCAAATGGACCTTTCCAATTTAAAGAGATAGAAGATATGCGCAATGCGGATCTGCGCATAGTAAGAACAACTGAGATCTATGACGTTTGATTCTAAAACATTTAGACGTAAAATGTGAGAATATCTCGGATAACTTTAAAAAATCTTATCGAAATAAGTTACTAAAGCTTTTATTGAAGGTAAAATGTCTAACGATGCAAATTTTCACTGAGAATACAGGTATTTTAATGACTGCAATATTTTTGACATTTCGTTTGACAGCTCAACTGGCAGTTGTTCGCGCCATTTTCTTACTATTTGCAGCGATAGAAAGAGATAGCCCTTAAATTGGAAAGGTCCATTCTATCCTGGTATTTTAAATTTAATCTTCATTTTATTAAGGCTCCGGTGGCTCAATGGTTAGAACCACGCCTCATGTCATGAGTGCCCTCGGTCTCTGGGTTCGAATCCCACTAAGGCATGGATGTGTGTGAATGTGAACCCACTTTGTAATTGGGATTTAATCCTGTTGAGGGGTTTAAAAAAAGGTAGTTACTTAGATTAGATTATAATATATTTTAAGAAATAAACTGTCAAAATTCACTATTCTTAAAATAAGGATTAACTTAATCTTTTTTGTGACTCGGGCTGTAAATGGCGCGAGGTATTGTGTTGGCCACCCCAGATTTTTTTATTTCTATTAGCTGTTTCCAGTGTTATTTTCAAATTTCAGGCTTTTTAAAGAACAATATCTTTTAAAATTTAGTACTTAGAAGTCCTATAAAAATTCTTGCAACAGCCCTATTATGATTTACTGTTGTATGCAGTTCCAATGAGACAGAATATGGTTTATCATACGAATACGAATACTAATGATTTAGTGCTGAATCGCACAGTATTTGTATATGCAACAGGCAGGAGAGGATTTGTCGGATTATTATTCCATCTACATACATGGAATTGCTGGGCGTATTATGGCCGATATGGTAATTCCAATTCAGCAATAGGAAGCCAATACGTCAACAAGATAGCTCCAAGTACCTTATCTAATTCCCTTTACCAAAACAGAATTATTATGTGGACAGATTAGGTATTCCGCAGTTACTGCACGAATACATTAATTATAGTAATGTATTTGTGAACTGTTGATATTTGTTCTTCAAAATTAAATTAAATTTCAAGTTTTTGAAACTTAGAACCACAAGACAAGCTGGTAAATTGTTTATTTTAAAATCTCATAATGCAGCGGCTTGTCAAAAATGTAGTTTTTACAAGGGCTTTAAATTGTGCAATCCACTATCAGACGGGACAAAACAATTATATATTAATAAACTTAAAACGAAGCTAAAATAGTTTTTTTTTCAAACGTCGTAGAAATGGCATTTTTTGTGATTTGATTCACAAGGTAGAAATTTCATTTCTACGTCGTTGGAAATTTCTAAATAAATAATATCCATAGAAACTACATAGAATTAGCGAATAAAAAGAAAAGTAGTGCGTTTGAAAAAAAAATTAATGTGTCATTCGGAATAAAATGTCTTTGTTTACCTCCCATGCAATTGTCCGACTCGCTTGGCTCGTCGTGCCGCCGGCGTAGAAATTAGCTATTTCTACTCCGGAGGCGTAAAAATTAGCTTATTGCTACTGCGCCGGCGTAGAAATTTCCAGCGGCGTAGAAATGAAACTTCTACCTTGTGAATCAAGTCACAAAAAGTGCCATTTCTACGACGTTTGAAAAAAAATGTTATTTTTGATTCGGACAGTGATGTTGAACTACTTGATTGACATCTGTCAAACGTATGTATAACAAAACATCGTTTGTATTTACGTGGTATCCATAAGAACCAGGGATAAAGTTATCCGACGTTTAAACGACCGATTTCCATGGGATACGAAATACTGGTGTTTATTCTATCTGAGGTTTATCCGAGGTTTGTAAAATACAATTTCCAATTTTATACCTGGTATAGTGTTATACGAGGTTTATCTAATGATTGTAAAAGTGGCCCTATTTTGTTATTGTGGGTTAATTTTATTAAGGGCCACTTTTACAATCATTAGATAAACCTCGTATAACGCTATAACAGGTACAAAATTGAAAATTGTATTTTACAAACCTCGGATAAACCATAGATAGAATAAACACCAATATTTCTTATCCCATGGAAATCGGTCGTAAAAACCTCGGATAACTTTATCCCTTATTCTTATGGATACCGCACGTAAACACAAACGATGTGTTGTTATTCATACGTTTGACAGATGTTAATCAAGTATTTTATCATATATAATATCATAAGTGGTGAATTTTTGCCGGAAAAATTTTCAGATTGTTATGAGAACCGGTTGCTTAGCAATTTATTGAGTGACATTGACAAAAAAATCACGAGTTGTCAAACGAGTGATTTTTGATCAATGTCACGAGATAAATTGGCAACAGGCTCGAGTAAAGCAATCAGAAAATTTTTCCAGGATAAAATTTAACCACGAATGGTATTCGGATGACTATTTCCAAAATAAAAATCAGGTAATTATTTATATAATTTTTTTCTTGAAAAAAATCTTCTAATTTTTATTGTATTTAGAGGTATTATGTTTCAGTTCCTGTCCGAATCGACTCATTTTTAATAAGAACTGATAACACTGACATTATATAGACTTTGACATGTATGTAAACAATATGTTTCTAAAACGTCAAAAAATTTTCGCTTATCAAAACTCACTTACTTGTAAAAATACATCTTATTGGTTTAAAGGGTGCGAAAATTTTTTTATGACGGTGTTTTGTCGAAATGAAACTTGGTAACTAGGTAGAATCCTGAATTTGGATTGATTTATATATTTATGAGTGAAATAGTCATCACTATAAGAATCAAAAATATCATTTATATCATTTAACATCGTGAAAAATGCAAATTAGAAGATAGAAATAATAACAATATTGAAGAAAAATAATCTAACAAGAAGATAATTTTATTGTGTCAGTACCAACTTAAAGTGATTAACGTAATTCTTGGTACAACTACACTATTATTCACGAAAGATGACTATTCAAGGTCATTTGTTTGAAGAAAGAATACACATCACTTTATAGCAGGAGCTTAGCAACATTTTGTATTAGAAAGAGAAAGATTATTTGACCTGTGTCTATTTAATTTATGTGGTGTGGCAGATATACGTAAATAGTGGCATTACTTTCTAACACACTATAAATAATAATGACATATGTCGTAGAATTACAGATACCTAATTATCTACTACACTGCCCTCTGTGCTAATATTTAGCCAGTGGCGTTGACGTTTAAATCAAATTATTATTCCTTGGTTTATAAGTTAAGTCTATGTTTTTGTATTTTGCAAAAGCATAAGTGAAGAACAAATCTTTCAGAAAGGCATTATTTAGAAAGAAACATTATTTTCAAATGAATTATTCTAATTTTTTCAGTTAAAATGTGTCCATAAATAGTTCATGTTGCACGCCTATGCAAACGAAATGCAATGAAGTTATATGCAAGTAATATTATATCAGACGGCTCACAAATGACCTTGAATAGTCATCTTTCGTGAATAATAGTTTATTTGATAGATGAAAATGCATTGTAAAAGACAGTCTTGTTTATCGAAGGTATAATTACTAGGATAAAGTTATACCTCCGATAGCTATACCATAGTTTATCCATCAATTGTAAAAGTGGGCCTAAGTAGGTAAATATAATCTTTTTTCACTCTATTTTTGTCGAACCTCACATACGTATTCAATTACTTATTAACGTCCATAAGGTTTTATGAATATGTCACTTTTACATTATAAATATAAGAAGTTTGAAAATATATTGCTTATTTAAAATATGGGGGATTCATTTTTTTTGTTCCTATGGAGTCGCTCTATTAATGCCCGATACTGTATTTTGAAATACTGTTTTTCTGACATTTTACATTATTCATATATATTTTATAGATTTTATATAGGTAATATGAATTAATATAACCATTGATTTTGCTGTAAATGAATATGTGTTTTATTAAGTATTTTGGATATTTATACGTATATAAATATAAATATTATATCAAAATTTATAAGTTAACACATATAGCTAATAATATACAAAAATAGAATAATTAGTAACAAACAAATTGACTTACAATATATGCATCTTCATCAATTTCAAGTTGTTATTGCACTATTTTTAACTGTTACTGATATTCACAATGAACGTTACATTATTATTTACACTTAACACACATTAAAAAATACTATTAATAATAATAGAAATAGTTAGACACATCTCAAATGTTGTTTACACGAACAGAGATACCGATAAACTAAAACTAAACACGATTCAATGCTGCAATAAACGAACAGACCTGTTAGAACAAAAAGTGGCGCCTATTGCAAGTTTATTAATCGAATTTCATTTGAAAAACATCAGTAGGTTTTTTTGTTATTGCACTGTTCGAATTTTGTGCGTATTTTTTTAAATTGTGAGCCGGCGAAGGATTTGAATTATCTAACGTATCCGACGAGGCGTATTCGAAAAATGTATTTTAACCACCACCCTAATGTGCTTTACTTTTATTTAATGAAATATGTTTTACGGATTGTACGAGTACAATAATTACACGAGTTACAGAATGTTTACGAAAACCAATAATACATTTAGAACAAATACGAGTATATACCGAACTGAATATTACAAAGAATAATCCTATACTACATTAAAACATAAGTATAAGGCAATCTGTTAACGTACGAGTCCAAGTTTAGAAAACGAGCCGCTAGGCGAGTTTTACAAAGGACGAGTGCGTCAACGGCCTGTTATATATTATACTATTTTCTCTACTGAGGTAATTTTACAATTAGATTTTTAAAAAAAGGGCTTGTCAAAATTATATGTTGGTAGCGCTCCCCGCTAAAAATTGAAATTGCACATTTTGACAGTTTGTGTATCTTGTGATTTTGTCTGATTGTTTACATTAAAACATTGTATCAAGAATTATACAATTATGAAAGAGGAAAACCAATACATACAATGAACTCCAAGGTTTATTAACGAAAATGAACCATCCTGATTTGACATATCGGTGGTTCGTGTTGGTTATTATCATAAATAAAACTTGAATATGGGATTGAAGGACGTTATGTGGACCATCAAGCCTTTTTATTGAGAAAACAACATATAAATAAAACTCTTTAAATAATGAAATACTTTAATGAACAATTTATTGATCTTGACTTTTACTTTCCACCATTTTGTCAACACTCACTGCTCAGTTGCACAGATAACGGCAACAGCTGTTCTTACAATTTTTAATACAAAACATATATGGCATATATTCGATAGTTCGCCACAACGTGGAACTGGAAATCATGAATTAAAACGTCAACTTTTCATATTTGTTTGCTAGTAGCCGACACAAATTGGGTAAACTGTCAACATTTTCAAGTAACGTGCATCATACATTTTATAACCTGCCTGGAATAACAATACATTCAATTCAAAATTGCATTACCATAAATTTAAATTGTAATAAATAAAACTTACGGTTTTAATTATTTTGACAAAGTAAACCTGAGCGCATTGTTTCTTGTTTCATAATTTTTTAGTTGAAATTTTAACTTCACAGATTCTTATTCTTTCTTAACTAACACAGCTATAGCTATAAATTTCTTTTCTTTGTAGTCCTACCACCTAGAGAAAGGATAAAAATCCACAATTAGAAGTAATATTTGAACACAAACAATTTACCATTTTGAGGTTATCTGTCAGTTATGAAAGCATGACTACCACCTCTAGAACATGAAAGGCGCCAAAAACAGTACGTTTATAGATCTTCTAAACGTCGTATTTTCAGTGATAAACATTGCTTTTCTAGACTCATAAGAACACCGAAATAGAAAAAAAAAAACTATTATAATTACCCCTTAACCTTAAAATTAATTTTAACAAAAACTAAATACATATTTCGAGAACTAAGTTCTCATCATCAGTAGTACAACAAGGGAAAGTTAAACAGAGTTGTCAAGATTACTCAACATGTCAACCATGCCAGAGGTCCTGTCCTAACAACTCTGAAAAACAAGGGAGAGAACTGGGATTATATAGGGACAGGAGTCACGGGATTACCTATAAACTGAGATAAATTTCATCCAATAATAATGAGGCATTAAATTTTAAATCGTCCAATAAAATTTAGCTTTGTATTAAATCGAAAAGTTTTGAGTTTGGTATGGGACCGAGATCTGCGTTCATCAAATTATTTTATATTTATTTATTATTAAACTCTAAACATCTAAATCTCTATCATTATTAATATGTTTTAAAAGTTTAATATTAGAATTGTTAACTTTGTGATTATTCATGAACATATGTTGAGCTATACTAGATTTTTCTGAATTACCGCTTTTTAGATGATAAAAATGTTCTTTAAACCGAGTGGCCAATCCATTTCTAATTTTACAACGTACGATAAAGCTTCCAAAAGTTTAAACAAAATTTTTAAAAATCAAAATTTAACCATAACTTACAAATCAAATGATCAGGCGCGATCCTAGCGGGTGTTCATTTTATTCCCAGAACAAAGGCGGCCAAGCATGGAGGCGGAAACGCCATCCTAACTTATTATAGAAAAAAAATTATTCAGGAATTTTAATATCAACAATTTATGAAATAAACATATTAATAAGCATTATTCTTTTAAATACTTCGTTTGGCTGACTGGTAATATACCTATCTTATTAGGTATATAGTTTATTTTATTAAAAAACAGTATTGCTTATGATAGGTTTGTTCGTTCCGCTATGCTGCGTTTTACCGCAAGACGCGGCGGTAATTGTCGCTGCGTTTTGCAATTCACTGCCAATCGCCGCGGTAATAATTTAAGTTACTAAAAATTATTTTTCTGTTCGATCCGTTTGCGTTAAATTATTTTTGAAGATACTTCAGACTATTATAATTATAAAGGATACTCAGTAAAAATATATTATTCCATTTTCCATTATATAAATATTTACTATTGTTAAAATTTACCTTATTACAAATCATAATTCATATGACACTGACATTTATATATTTTACAAATGTTCAAGTCACGTTCAAGTTCTATTACTGAAACATTACATAGCATACTTGTTGAAGAAATAACAATTTTTTCCTAGTATTTTTTTGTCAAACACTGTCATACAGTCACTTCATATGTAGACGCGAACATTACCGCCGATTATTTTTATACCACCGAGTCATGAGTCGCTGTAAAAATTATCACCGCCAGCTGCCGCGGCGTTTTACCGCAAGTTACTAGAAAAACGGAACGAACAGAAACTAGTGACTTTACAGTGAACCGTGAATCGAAAAGAACAGCATATTTCACCGCCGCGGTTTGCGGTACACGCAGGGTAGCAGAACGAACAAACCTGATGTCAAGCTAGAAATTTTGCGCCCTTATGAGAAAATTTTCTGGGCCGCCTTGATTTTTAACGCTCCAAGAAAAAAAAAATAAAGGAAAAAAAAAATCATTTTTAAATTATACGGTGACAGTAGGTAATATTATAGTCATTTTTTTACGTAATTATTAATTAAACTTTTTCATTATCGTAATCAAATTTTCTTTGTTTTAATCAAGCTTTTCTTTGTTGTAATCAAATATCTTGAGAAAAAAACCCTAAAGAATATAATCAGAGGAACATATTTTCATTAAATTACCCCACTCTTGATACAGATATACATAGGTACAAGGTGTTAATCAAAAAGCGGGCATAGGCGTTTAACAATGGATACCAGTTTCCCCTTGAGTAAAAGTTCCCAATTAATTTTAGACAAAAATGTTTCAAATAAAACTTGTAGATAATTAAATTCTACGCCTAATTCACTAAACTTGTTTTAACATAGTATTAGGTAGACGATTTTATTTCTAATTCATTGTCTGCTATTGTGTCCATTTAAGCCACTCAGCAGATGGTGCTCGCATCAGCGCCAGTTTTAAGTAAACTTGTTTCTTGTCTCCAATTTCAGTCAATCAGAGAGGTCAAAACTATTCCTTATTCTCTGCAATATGAATGGCTTAAATAACTGCAAAAATAAAATGGGGGGGGAGGGGCATTTTTTATATAAGAACAAAGTCGGCTGATAGGTTAGGATCGGCCCTGCAATGATACCATCAAATCCAACAAACCCCGGTGTGTTTTCCATGCAACTGTGTGGCGCGAGGTATGTATAATAAAATTCAATACATACTGCGCGTAAATCTTTTTTTGTTAAATGTACTACTAAAAATACAACAACAAGAAGATACAAAATTCATTCGATATATTACAGCAAAGATATTTCGTTCAATAATTCAATATCAACAAGCGTTGTTTTCATAATGTTTGAGAAAATGTAATGAAATAAGAGAACTGATTGGTATGTGCGTCATCAAGCAAAGTATTGGAACTGAATTGAATGAATTGATGTAATATGGCTTACTTTGATAAATTGTACGTGATTACCTCGTTACGTAGTTCTTTATTTTCCTGTTTGTAAATAAACAAAAAATGTTTACCTACCCGATCTAAATAAATAAGATATTGAACCCATTCAAACGGTGTAAGTCAAGATGGTAATAAATAATAATATTTTCGGTAAAGTTATAATTGATTTAACTTGTAACCATTTATTACTTTATATTTCGTTTTTAATATATAAAGTGTACGACCGAGTACACTTTTGAATGAATAGGTCATATAAAATTTTGTCGTTTTAATTTTATTCCTCATAATTATTAAATAGAAAAATCTGATGTGGCCAACACAACACCTCCCACCGTGCTCCCGATGTTTAATTTTTATTAATTCAAATATACATAGGTACTTACATATTTAGTTATGCTAGAAACTGCATTAATGGTGCTATTCTGTAACTTTGCTCTGTAAGACTGTAACTCTATACACTCTATAAGCTATAGAGCTCTGTAAGACGACAGCTTACAGAGTAGTAAAATTACCTATTCTGTAACTTCCTCTATAACAAGTCTCGCTACAGAGTTATTCTTATAGAATGCCTAACTTCATTCCTGTCTAGCTGTCAAATATGCTACAGTATATTTGACAGTAATTTTGTAGGCGTTCTAAAAAATATGAAATAGAAACGATTGTTGTATAAATAATACACTATAAAATGGTAGGTATGTTGGCTCAAAGATACATATTCCATAATATATTTATGTAATTGAATAAGCAATAGATTCCATCACGATTTTTTCATTATGATTAATTTCTATAAATACATCAGAATTACACATATGATATATATAGGTTTATAATTAAATGAAATATATAATTATTGAATCAATATACGTTATGTTTAATAGTTTAATTTTTGCAGGTAATCAATTTCTGTCATTGTTGTAATCAATGCTTGTCATTGTTAATAATTTTTTATTTCCTGTGTTTTTAATTTTTGTAATCTTCTCTCCTTGCTAGTATGATCTATTAATATTAATTATGCAGTCATCATTTAATGACTGTTTCAATTATTCTATGAAACTGTGAACAGTTCTCTACCATTAATTTGTACAAGTAGATAGGGTTTTCTTAAAATTATCTTGACTGGCGGAAACTGCCCTTGCCTTAGCTTTGAATCAATAATTATGACAAATTCTTAAGTATAGCTATTTAAAATTATTCAACTTTATATTAACGGAAAATAAAGTCACTTTAATTAAAGTTTTACAATGAGTTTGTTTAAAAACATTTCTTAATTAGTAATGTAATTCATTATTTGGTACACTGATCTGAATGGATTTTGATAAGTCTGGAAAATCTTCTCTATTTTCATGCTAAAATATTTTTTTAAAGATATATTTCTATAAGAATTCGTAGGATGTATAATTACATTCTATGTTTTTCATTTAATAATAGAAATAATAAAAATTGTTAACTTTTGCTTTTAATTTCCATATTTGTTTATATATATATATATATATATATATATATATATATATATATATATATATATATATATATATATATATATATACTTGACGTTTAAAATATATTTTTGACGTTTCAATATACTCTGTAAATACTTTACAGTCAAGATTTTGGCGCTGTAAGATTTATAGAAATTTCTATAACTCTGTAGCGCTTACAGTACTGTAACTTGGTTACAGAATGGCAAATGTGCTTACATCCTGTAACGTTGGGTACTTACAGAGTCTACAGAGCTTATAGAACGGTACAGAATAGCACCATAAGTCCCATTCCATATAACTATGGTTCTATTTACTATTTTCTTTTTAAAACGTTACTATTATTAAACTGAAATGATTAGTTCTTCGACAGTGACATTTATCTGTCAGTTACATACATTTGAGATAAGAACTGCGTAACCAAGGAATTGTGTTCGCTGTTTCTTTAAAGCGTAGGCTCCGAGATTTAAATTATAGATAATTTTATATATTTATCCATAAAATATATAGAAAATGTATTAATGCAAACCTGCAGAAAATGTAATAATCTTTAATTTTTATAATAACATAAATCTCTAAAAATAACATTTAAAGGTATTTTTCGGTGGAAAACTATTTTGGGCTTCAAGTAAAGTACTATTTCCGGTTATCTGAATTACACCAAAATCTAATGGCTTCTTTCCATATTAGAATAAGGTAGAAATACAAGGTTTCAAATTTTTTTGAATGATAGTATTTGAGTTAGAGCGTAAACAGGAACCACACATACACACATATACAAACAGACATAATCGTGAAAATGTTAAAAATGGATTCTAGGGACCTTAAAACGTGGTCATTTAACAAAATCTCGATAAGTACAACGAATTGCAGACTGGGGAAATGTTTCGCATTGATTTTTGACGGATGACAAATCACTAATTTTTTGGATGACGATATTTATCCACGTTTGAATTCATTTTTGATATTATTTACCGTCACATGTGACACATCCAAAGCAGTACAAACTCTCTAAAATGTGATAATATACAGAAATAAGTGTATAAGAAATAAGGAACTGAGATCTGTCATGTGAAAACGAACCTCAAAATGTAATACTTATATGTTCTACAGACGAGAATGGAATAATTAGGGGAACATTTGTTCGTTTATCTTCCTCAAAGTATGCAGAAGCATTCAAAATAATTTCTTTACACCGTTTCTATAAAATATCTTCCGAAACATCAAATTCACCCACTCCATCATCTCCAACGACATAGAACGATGATGTTTTAAAAATAAATAAATGTTGAGAATATAATTCATGAGTCACGTGATATGTTTTCCGCCAATCAACATTCAGAGTCTCCCTAGTTACATGTCTATCACAGCGATGATAAAAACAAAGAAATTATCACCTTATTTATATTCGTTACTAAGGGATTTGTTTTCTTTATTTGACATTGACAGTTAATTTTGAATATAAAAATGTGCGATAATCGTTGAGTTGATGTCAACAACGATGAAAATATTAAGGCAATTGTCAAATTAACCATGTTGTAATACAATATATTAAAAGTTAGGTTAGCAGCACACACAATGTGTCACAAAAATTCATTATATTCTCTCATTAAATATAAGCTCGTGATATGATTAATAATCGAAGATATTGCTCGTGAAACCGAAGCAGCACATTTCACTCGTCCTTCGGACTCGTGAAATCTGCAACTCGGTTTCACTCGAGAATATCATCGATGATAATCATATCACTTGTTATATTATGTATGATAATAATTAAAACAATTAAACAATATCCTTAGCAACGCCAAAGCTTAATAGCTGGTTTATGATGGATTTAATTTATAAATTTAGAAATTTAGATATGAAATACGCCCAATCAACTTATATTGGTTCACGTGCTTTGACACAAAGGGGATAACAGTTATATGATATTTATAACTTTTATCATAATCAATCTGCATTGTTCTACAGATAATATTAATAATATATACATATTTTCGGAATCCATTTGTCAAATCAAAATTAAAATGTTTCAACTGTCACTTGAAACTGTCATTTTCCCAACCAAAATCATTGTTTGAAATACTGTGAAATGATTGGACACATTCACAAATTTACATTTAGATTATAAAATATGGTAATATTTTAAATGTAAATTCTTAAATTCATCATGAACCGGTAAACCAGATATGTACAATTTATATTTATAAATGTAAATTCGTAAATCTAAATTTGTAAATTAAATCCATTATAAACCAGCTATAAGCATTATTGTAATTAAAATTATTATAAATGGAAACTTATTTCACATATTCTAGTAAGACATAAAATCTTGTATGCAACACGAGCATTACTAGATGATAATGCCCGAGGCCGTCGGACTAAATCCTCGTCGCCCTCCTGGCATTAACATCATCGTAACGCCCTTGGTACATAATAGTTATTTACGTATAGAGGGCCGAAAGAAAGGGTTTACACCTGCGGACGAAATTTGAAGCCCGACGCGAAGCGGAGGGCTTATATTCGTTCAAGGGCGTAAACCTTTTTCGGCCTGAGGTACGTACAACGTTTTACGCACAACTAAAACCAAATGAAACGTAACTATTAATTGCTTGTTGCTATGTAAAAAATATTAGATGGCCAGATGGCCATGCCAAGAAACATTTAGGCGATGCGTTGTATTGGTAACATTTGTTTTGTGTAAACAAATAATTATAAATGTCAAGCATGGAGCTTCAACCTGAATATGATACTGAAATTTCTGAAAAAATTTTGCTAGAAGCTAATAAAGCTTTAGCGGATTTATGTCCTGGTAAGTCAAAGGACCGATATCAAAACGAATACGATGTGTTACAAGCCTGGTTGACAGAAAAAAATGTGACAATTTTGAACGAAACTGTGTTGCTTGCATATTTCAATGAAAAGGTATGGTGATATATTAATATTACTCGTATATATTGTTATTCTATAGATTGTGCTTACTTTTCAGTCGAAAATATATAAGAGTTCTTCATTATGGTCCAAATTTTCCATGATCAAGAAGATATTAATGATCAAGACTTTGAATATTGGTCGTTATTATAAACAGCTTGACTGATTATTGGTACTAAAGACCATGATAAACCTGGTCTGTCATCTGACATTTCTGCAACTGAAAAAGATAGAAATCAATTGAATCTCCAGTTAAAGAAATCTTCAGAGACAATTCATTTGGAGGGAATTTCGTTGAATAATATATCCAACTGTATTGTAAATATCCACAAATAAAATCTTATTTACCGTTATTTGTTGTTTTGTCATATTTTTTACCGCCCGACGGGCTTTTGCTTTACACTTTACCGCCCGCAGGGAGTAATCTTTCATTTTCCGCCATGGTAACTAAAATGTAAACAAACAGTTACAATACAGTTGTGCGTAAAATATTATTATGTACTCGTATATTGTATATGGTTTGGAAACGAATAATAATAATAATAATAATAATAATTATAAATATTAATCGTTCAAATTTTATATACCTTATTAATAGAATCTGTTGAAGATCACAAAATATAAAATGGCTTACAGATATGATACTTAAACTGTAACGTATAGGAGAGGATTTTTAAAGATCATGTGGTATATATCATTATCAGATTAGTTCAATTTTATCCCCAATTTTTTATATACATGGAAAACATCTATACTAAAAATGAACAAGCAGAAGACTCACGTCATCGATCTGAAAAAAACCTTATAAAATGAAATATAACTTATAGAAATTATTGGGTGTTATTTATTTTTTAAAAAATAAGGAATAAAAAATACAAGTATTAAGAAACGTATATATTAATGAAATTTACCTTCATATCAAAGTCAATTCTTATTCCTTTTAGGGAATATAAAATTATTTGAAATAATTGTAGTTAATTTTCGTATCATAACGGTAGCACTACTGACAATGTCCATGTTTACATTGAATTTAAAATCGATCAGATACCGATCTTGTCCCTGTCACTAGATTGTCAAGTGATTGTCAACTCATCTCATTCAGGCACAAGTGACTTGAATTAATATAAATGATTGCAAATATCAAAGTAGTTATGTATTATTGTTTTGTAAAAAATATATTGAACTGTCAATTTGCTGGTCAATAAAATATATACATAAAATGATCGTTCTAGTTTCTTCTGAGTTTAGTATTTTTTGAGTTGCGTCTTACGCTACAGAATTACTGCAGTGCCCAATTACCGGATAAGCTGACTAGGCAGCAGCCTAGGGCGCACAGATTTTGGGGGCGCACAATTGTCTCGTCTTATTATAGTTTTTGGAGTGCTTTCATTTGGTTAGAGCTAAGACGACCTAAACCAGGCCCAGAATATTATTGGTTTGTCTTAATAAATATTACACAATAATTCATCTGCAATCATGCCAAAAGCTTTAACAAAGCAATCGCAGAAGCAAATAACGAATGTCGTGAACTACTTCGAACGGGAACTGGCCAATGATGGGCCTTTGATTCTGTTAAAAACCGTTCGAGAGTTAATTTTTTCAAACATTTCTTTTCTTATTAAACTTTAATTGAATTATGTATTTTTAGAGAGCAGCAAATGCCATACAAATAAGCAGATTTCGGGAAAAGTTAGAAGAGGCGAACCTCTAACATCACTGAAAAAGCCTAAATTGATAGTTTTACAGAAACTGCAATTAAATCCAAATATATGTAATAAATAAATAAAAATAAATATATGAAAGAAAATTATTATTTTCAAAAATAGTTCAGTTTTGTTATTAATTATTTTAATTACTTACATGCATGCATTGTATACAGTAAGTTATGCAACACGCATTGCATTTTCTAGAATAAATTAGTACCCCATGTAAACGTAGTAATAAGTGACGTCATTATCTAGTAATATTTATTGATGACGTGAGTCTTCTGCTTGTTCATTTTTAATATAATATACATACTTGAATCTTAAAGGGGAACATATTAAATTGCGGTAGATATAACACATACAAAATTAATGTCTGTACTTAGAACAAAGTCATAACTTCCTCAAAGTACAGCATGAAAATTCATAATTATATTAGGTATTATCTCGAAAACGTTAGTAATATCCTGGAACAAGTGAACATCGTGTTAATTACATGCAGAGCCGCAAAACAACTGTCAACCAGGCAGTGTTGGGATGGTAATAAAGAAGTGAAAATTCATAAAGGCTGTCACAAGAAGACAAGTCACGAAACAAATGCAAACTCATTCCCAGTAAGTAATTTAATGAATAAATGTACGAGTATTTGTTCCTTTCCACGAACTCTTAACATAGCTGAATGAACAGTTGCTATATATAAAATAGGGCTGAGAGGATCCGGAAAACATAATATCCGAGCAGGATTGTGCCTGTAATTTATGCTACGTAAAATACGCCATTGCATACGCGTAGACAATGATGTTTACGTGATTGCATATTTTCTACGCGCATGTATACTATAATTATTTAATTTTTTGCTTAAAAAGGGACAAAAAATATTTACCTCTCGCTACCCTTGGTAAGGTAGGTATAGGGATCGTATTAAAAATCGCATATCGAGATTTTGGTAAATGACCACGTTTTAAAGTCCCTAGAATCCAATTTTAACATTTTCACGATAATGTCTGTGTGTATGTGTGGATCCTACACTCTAACTCAAATACTATCATTCAGAATATTTTGAAACCTTGTATTTCGAACTTTTTTTATAATGCAACGAGCCCATTAGAGTTTGGTGAAAATCGGATATCCAGAAATGGCACTTTACTAGAAGGTCAAAATAGTTTTTCTTGGAAAAATAGTTTTAAATGTTATATTTTCGAGATTAATGTTATTATAAAAATTAAAGATTATTAAATTTTCTATAGATTTGTATAAATACTTTTTCTATATATTTTATAGGTAAATTTATAAAATTATCTATAATTTAAATCCCAGAGTTAGGCTTTAAACAAATAAAATGCAGTTATTCAAATGTATGTAACTGCGACAAATAAATGTCATTATCAAAGAACTAATCATTTCAAAATAATATTGGTAACGTTTTAAAAAGAAAAAAGTAAATAGAACAATAGAAACAGAATTCAATACAGTTTCCAGCATAAGTAAATATGTAGGTATGTATTTAGATTAATAAAAATTAATGATACACAAAAATGTTTAAGCTAATCCTCATTTTTGGATTAGTGAATTCTATTCTATCCCGATATTTAAAATTTAATCTTCATTTTATTATAGTTCCAGTGACTCAATGGTTAGAGCATGTCATGAGTGCCCTCGGGGCTCTGGGTTCGAATCCTACTAAGGCATGAATATGTGTGACTGTGAACCCACTCTGTAATTGGGATTTAATCTTCTTGAGGAGTTTAAAAAAAAGGTAGTTACTTGGATT
The DNA here is from genome assembly GCA_963082715.1 of Harpalus rubripes. Classification (NCBI taxonomy): domain Eukaryota; kingdom Metazoa; phylum Arthropoda; class Insecta; order Coleoptera; family Carabidae; genus Harpalus; species Harpalus rubripes. The sequence continues at coordinate 12,065,278 of OY720465.1, forward strand.
AGATTAGACTATATTTTAAGAAATAAACTGTCAAAATTAAAGCAAATTTCGCTAATCCAAAAATAAGGATTAACTTAATCTTTTTTGTGACTCGGGCTATAAATGGCAGGAGGTATTGTGTTGACCACACCAGATTTTTTAATATAAATATTTTGTTCAGTTTATTATAAAAATTCGACGTATATATATATATATATATATATATATATATATATATATATATATATATATATATATATATATATATATATATATATATATATGAAGTTGTCAACCTTGTTTCTAGTCAACTATTAAATACAGGGATTAAATATGATTTTCAAACCACTTGATATTTTGATTAAATATTTTCGATAGCATTGTAAGGCGTATCATGATAGATATTTAGGAATTTATTGATAAAATACCGCGATTATCTAAAATATCAAAGAAACAAGGGAAAGTAAAATTTGTCTTTGGTATTCATGCTTTTATAAAAAAAGTATTATTCACGAAAGATGACTATTCAAGGTTATTTATGAACCGTCTGTTATAATATTACTTGTATATAACTTCACTGCATTTTGTACCTATAGGCGTGCAACGCGAATTATTTATGGATACATTTTAACTGAAAAAATAAGTGTACTTTATTTGAAAACTGTTTTTCTTTTTAATTAATGCTTTTCTCAAAGTTTTATCTGCTTCACCTACGTGTATGCATATAACAAACATACAGACTTGATTAAAACTCTTATTACTCCTTAACCTTAAAATTAATTTTAATAAAAACTAAATACGTATTTCGAGAACTAAGTTCTCATCTTCACTAGTACAACAAGGGAAAGTTAAACAGAGTAGTCAATATTACTCAACGTGTCAACCATGCACTGCTGATGCCCTATCTCTCACTTAAGAGAAGTCTGCTACAAACACTTGTCTATCCTTGTCAGTTAGTATAAGAATTTCCCTCCCGCTAGTTCCCCTTTCTCGTTCTATGCCAGAGGTCGTGACAACTTAGAGTTATTAGGACCTCTGGCATGGTTGACATGTTGAGTAATCTTGACTACTCTGTTTAACTTTCCCTTGTTATACTACTGATGACGAGAGTTCTCGAAATACGTATTTAGTGTTTATTAAAATTAATTTTAAGGTTAAGGGGTAATTATAATAGTTTTAGTTATATTTAACCTTAGACTATTATTAATTTTTATATAGACTTGACGTAAATATAAAATAATAATTTGATTTACATGTCAACGTCACTGGATAAACATTAATACAGATGGCAGTGTAGTAGATAATTCATGTCTGTAACTCTATGACATACGTCACTGCTATTTTTAGAGTATTAAAAAGTAATGGCACCATTCACGTATATCTGCCACACCACATAAGTTAAATAGACATACGTCAAATAATCTTTCTTTTTCTAATACTAAATGTTGCTAAGCTACTGCTATGAAGTGCTGTGAATTATTTTTTTTCTAACAAATGACCTTGAATAGTCACCTTTCGTGAATAATAGTTTACTTAAATTTTTACAAAAATATTACTGACTATTTCACTCAATATATAAGCCAATACCAATTCAGAATTCTTAGTTACCAAGATTCATTTTGACAAAACACCGGCACATAATTTTTTTCGCACACTTTAAGCCAATAAGATGTCGTATTTTTACAAGTGAGTTTTGATAAGCGATTTTTTTATGTTTTAGAAACATGTTGTTTACGTACCTGTCAAAGTGTGTATATTTTTAGTGTTATCAGTTTTTATTAAAAAACAGTCGATTCGGACAGGAATCTATTTAAAACGTTGAAAAAGCAAATTTAAATGTTACACCTCAAAACACAATAAAAATTAGAAGATTTTTGTCAAGAAGAAATATATACAGGCTGTTCAATTTAAGTGTTTTATTATTCCTATCTCGAGAACCCTAAAAGATACGAAGTCGGTTAAATTAGGAAACAATTTCTATTTTATAAGACATTAAAATGAGCATTACAATTTTTTTTTCAACCATTGGTTCTCAAAATACAGAATTCAACGTTTTTATTTTAAATGAGAACCTACTTTTTTATTCGCCTTTTCGATTCAGCATTTTTTCTGAATACAACGATATAAAATGTGTATACCCTTACATAATGAAAAAAACGAGAAAAATGCAAAAGAAAAATTATTATTTTCATATTTATTTTTACATAATTAGAGTGCCATGACAAAAACAATTGAATATTTTGTTTTCATCATTGTTTGGGCGATTTAGATGCTTTAAAAAATATTATAAAAATTGTTCAAAATTATTGCCATGCTGATTTATACATAATTTTCTTACTGTTTTTGTGATGGCACTCTGATTACATGTAGAAATAAATATGAAAATAATAATTTCTCTTTTGCTATTTTCTCGTTTTTTTCGTTATGTAAGGGTAAAAATATTTTATATCGTTGTATTCAGAAAAAAATGCTGAATCGAATAGGTAAGTAACTTATTCCATACCTACCTAGATTCATAAATTAATTTCAATTCTATATTTTTAAGTTAACATAAGTAGGGATACCAGGTATGATCTAAAAAAATTATTAAAACACAATAGTCCTTATACCAATCGAAAGAGAAAAAAAATAAGTATTTTCTTAAAGTAAATATCAAACATGGTCCATTTAAAAAAATGTAAGTTTGTGTTTACTAATAAAAAAAATTATTTTTGTACGCCACTGGATAAACAATAAAAATATGTAACTTTTTTATTTGAAACATTTTTCTCGATTACTGATAGTTTAGAAGTAATTTCAAAATGAGAAAATCTACCAAATTCAGTTTGGCAAAACAAGAGCACATCTGGAGGGCCCCCTATAGTTGCACAAAAAGTTCCATTTAACCGACATTGTATCTCTTAGGGCCGGTATTTCCATGTTCGGATAAAGTGCTGGATAACTTATCTGTCGGATAAATGAACAATATCGCATCAAAAAATGACATTCAATATAATTAACCTCATTTATGCTTTTATTTCGATGCGATATTTTATCATTTATCTGACGGATAGTTACCCTGAACTTTATCCGGAGATGGAAATACCGGCCCTTACAGTTCTCGAAATCCCAATGGTGGCAGCTCCAAATGGGACACACTGTATTGTTTTTTGCATATTCAGTCATCGCAGAAGTTGCAAAGCAAATTTAATAGTTTGTAATCAATCCATTTTACTTTTTACTTGTCTCTTCAATCTCGCATGACATAAATTGATGAAATAAGAAGTAAAAGTTGTTAAATTGAACCTAAACTCCGAATAAGGGAGATTAGCTATTAGTTAATTAATTTTGTACTTCGTTCTCATGCTGTAAAACCCTGCTCTCTCAACAAAAAGTGTTCGAAGAAATTATGTCAAAGTTTTCACAAATTTAACAAACACACTTCAGCTATAAATTGTAAATTACGTAGGGGAGAGTGGGGCAAGAGTGTACGCGAGGCAAGAGTAAACAATTAAAATATCCCGCTAATTTATACAGTTCGGCTTACCAAACCTAGTGATAAAACATGGTACTATACTGTCATTTATACGTGAAATAGAAGAACATTGTCAAGTTTATGAAAACAAAATTACAGGTAAGTTTGTATATTGCATCATTTTGATACAAGATTAAAGTCAAAGTATTATTATATTGCACGTGAAATAAAAAAGAACCAATAAAATAGTGAATATTGCATTAAAGTGTGTACTATCCTCTACAAAGTTTGCCGACAGAAAGTTTAAACAGTGGCGTAGAACACGGGATAAAAACAATTTTTGTGACAATATTAAACGGGGCAAGAGTAAACATAGTGTTTACTCTTGCCCTGAAATTATAACAATTTCCCCATATAAACAAGAATTGGAGCAAATTTTAAAAGGAAACGATTAAAGGAACCAAAAAAGATTAAAAGGAATCTATCACAGGTATCTACTTCTGGATTACAGAAATAGTCAAGCAAAACAATAGTAATAACACGACAACTGTTAATGAAGACGACTGTATTTGTATTTGTTGTAAAGAAAAATACAGTACATCTGTTGAAGACCGAATTATTTGCGGAAAATGTCATCAGTGGGTACACGAAGGATACATTAACGTTAAACTAAATGCAGACAAATATATATGTAATTTTTGTCGTGCTTAGGCAACATTTTTTCAGTCGTTCACTTTTGCCTCGCCATGCGAGGCAAGAGTGAACACTTATTTTTTTAAATAAAAAACATACAGTTTATTTACTATAATAGAAAAGAATTATTTTAATTTTTTTATATGTAAGCAAATGTATGAACTATATTTAGAGTTCAATAAAACTGCTGAAATATTTCATATTTGAAATTTATTACATATTATCAAAAAACCGTTCACTCTTGCCCCACTCTCCCCTAATTTGTAAAACAAAAACTCAACACAAAAAGTATGTGGGACATAATATCTTATTAATATAAAAATGATGGTCCTTTTATTGTACAGCAAGTCGTTTAAAAAGGATGTATCATATTAGTCTAGGAAATTTACTGAAAAATTTCCACAACCTCAAAGAAATTGCATCAAAAGCTTTTTAAATAGAATCCTGTATTGAAAAATGCACTGAACATATTGAAAGTTTCCGGAAATATAAGCATGGGAACCTCCCGTCAATTGTGAAAAATGACGGCATATTTAGGTTTTTGGCCATTTTCTCGAAAACAATCGCCCGTATCAAAATTTGATAAAAATACAAAATAAAAGCTCAATATTTTTTATACAAAAAGGATTGTTACATTTTTACCTCTCGATAAGAGAGGTATTGTATTCATGCTAAAAATCCCATATCCAGATTTTAGTGAATAAGCACGTTTTAAGGTCCCTAGATTCCGATTATAACATTTTTACGATGGTGTCCGTATGTGTGTGTGGATGTAAAGGATTGTTACATTTTTACTTCTCGCTAAGAGAGGTATTTTATTCATGCTAAAAATCGTATATCCAGATTTTAGTGAATAAGCACGTTTTAAGGTGCCTAGAAGCCGATTATAACATTTTTACGACGGTGTCCGTATGTGTGTGTGGATGTGTGGATGTTGGATTCACGATTTCTCAAATACTATAAGACTTAAGACATTTTTAACTACGGATTCCTCAAACTAACAATAATGGGAAGAGTTGATTAAGTTTTGGTAACAATTGGAAGTAGTAGTTACAAGAAAAAAATCATCTAAATATTATTTATCGAAAATTTATGTAAATACTCATATTAAAGAACGTTAAATTCTTTATTCGATAAATATAAATTCATTATTATATCTTCTATAGATTTAAAGATAAAGAAATGCATATAAAATAATTTGATGTAAAAATTCTCACATCAAACTACGTCAAGGCAAGAAATTCAAATGTTTGTAATTGACACATAAATGTCACTGTCAAAAATATTTGTATGCCACTGTCAAAAATATTTGTACATTATTATGAAGATTATGAAAATAAAAAAAGTCAACAACGCAAAAGAATATACGTAAAAAAGAATATAAAAGAAATTTGCGAAAAAATGACGAATATAAAGAAAAAGGAAAGTAGAAAAAAATATTTCAGGATATGGAATATAAAGAAAATGTATGTATGTATGTATGTATTGTACTTGACATGAATATATGTATTTGTATTTAAAAATATTTTTCGTTTTATGCGTACAACCAGATAAAATATCTGGCGAGAGGTTATACCTATGCTGGATTGTAGTTTATCCAGAACAGTAGAAATTGCAATTTTTTTGTTGTAATGTCTCATTTTAGCTAAAATATAATAAGGAAACATAAAATTGGAGCGCGGAAACAGGTATTTATATATTTTTTTGGCATTTTTTTTTATCTTGACAAAAACAATACCTAACGCACAGTAATGTTTTAAGAATTTTTTAAAAAAATCCTGGCAAAAACAATACTTAACGCACACGTATTTTTTAAGAAATTTTAAAAAATACTGACAAAAACAATACCTAACGTGCACCAGGCACACACACTCGACATCGCTCGGCCCTCTATCCTCATGTTAGTTTACAATAGTTTGACAGATGAACGCAAAATTATAACTAAAAAATGTTATAAAACGTAGGATAAGAAGGAAAATAAGACATAAATTTTGCAAATATACATTAATTAAAACAGTACTATTCGTATGAAAGCGTAAGTACCTACTTAAAAATGGAAATATATGTAGTTCATCTAACCTATTTTTTTTCAGAAAAAATGCTAAAATCTCTTTAAATACAGCTTTCAGCACTCAATTTTTCGTGGTATTTAGTGGTTTTAATGGTTTACCAAGTATATATAAACATTAATATAAAATTCTTGAATTCTGGATAAACTGCAAGTTAGCCATTTTTAAATAATTTTTATCAACGCTTTCCTACAAATTTTCATTTTTTCATCCACCACTCTGATACTGGTTCAGATAGGATAACGTGGTTTGAAAATTTGAATTCAGCATGATAGTCTCTTCATATCATGTATTATACGATTTGTTCCCATTTGAGAGTTACTAGCGTGGAAGGCATTTTTCTGGACAGGATTATTAATTAATTATATGAATTTTAGAACAAAGTGTAAATACAAAAAATGTGCAGAATTAAAAAGCCCAAAATTATTGTTTACATGCATTTCATTTGCGTAAGAGAGGCAAAATAAAAATAATACTTTACAAAGTGCCACGAACAAAAACACGAAATTTGAAATAGTTGTATTACTTGAATTTGGCAAATGACAGCTGTCATAAAGTTTTAGTAATTATTCATTCATTTATTTATCAGTAAGCATGGAAACATTTACCATTGCAGAAAAAACTCAATGGAACAATATTAAATATCAATTAATAAACTTTATATGTCAAAGTCAAAAAATACGACTATTTGAATTGTATGATTTGTCTTGCATGGCACTCTGTAAAAAGCTTAAAAGCGGATATTTTATTTTACGATTATCTCATGACATCAATAAATTTAGGCTCATTTGATGCAGTATTTATTCGGAACATGTTTTGTATTTACACTTTAATTCAAAAATTAATACACCATCTTCAGATGACAGAAGATGCTGTAAAAGCCGAAATCGCGATAAAGATAATAAATCCTAGTTTGTGAAACTCAGCCAAGTGATAATTATGAGAAATATTCGTTTTCCGGGAATGGACTGTGTCATATTTTGAGTCAGAGCTTCACGTTTCGGCCGCAGTCGTATGGGGCAACTTCAGGAGCAAAGGGGATAGTACTGTCTTAAACAATGTTACCCGACGTGTCAACCACGCTAGAGGCCGAGTTTAAGCAGAAAAAGGGGGAGACTCAGTTTACAAGGTTACCCGACGTGTAAACCACGCTAGATGCCAAATAAACCAAGTGACAAAAGGAAGGCCGAGAAGACAGTTTTATACTAATCTAAAGATACGGTGGATGAGCAAAGCTGATGACGACCAATGGGAATCGAGTTCGTAATGGTAGATTGGGCGTGTCGTGTTCCGAGAATCACCGGTTTCCACATGTGGCTCAAGAAATAGCCATCATCCCGATTGATGTTATTAGGATGTTTCCATATTTCTAAAGTTTGCCTGTATTTACGTCTGTAAAATTCAGGGACAGGGGCTAAAATGCGGGAATTTTCAAATAAGATGTTATGTCCTGTGTTGTATTGGTGTTCTGCGACCGCAGATGTTAGTACCATACCATTACGCAGACAGCGTTTGTGTTCTGACAATCTAGTGTGAACACTCCTTTCTGTTTCATCAATGTATGCTGTGCCGCAAAAACAAGGAATACTATAAACACCGGGTGACGACAAGGGTTCGCGTTTAGATTGTCAGAACACAAACGCTGTCTGCGTAATGGTATGGTATTAACATCTGCGGTCGCAGAACACCAACACAACACAGGACATAACATCTTATTTGAAAATTCCCGCATTTTAGCTCCTGTCCCTGAGTTTTACAAACGTAAATACAGGGAAACTTTAGAAATATGGAAACACCCTAATAACATCAATCGGGATGATCGCTATTTCTTGAGCCACATGTGGAAACCGGTGATTCTCGGAACACGACACGCCCAATGTACCATTACGAACTCGATTCCCATTGGTCCTCATTACCTTCGCTCATCTACCGTATCTTTAGATTAGTATATAACTGTCTTCTCGGCCTTCCCTTTGTCACTTGGTTTATTTGGCCTCTAGCGTGGTTTACACGTCGGGTAACCTTGTAAACTGAGTCTCCCCCCTTTGTTGCTTAAACTCGACCTCTAGCGTGGTTAACACGTCGGGTAACCTTATTTAAGACAGTACTATCCCCTTTGCTCCTGAAGATGCCCCATACGACTGCGGGCGAAACGTTGAGCTCTGACTCAAAATATGACACAGTCCATTCCCGGAAAACGAATATTTCTCATGACTCAGACTGTGGAAGCCTACGCAATTAAGTAATAATTATTTTACCTGAATAAATATTATTTTTTGAAATTTTCTCATGAATGCTACTTTCAGATTGCTATGATGACAAAATCACAAATATTCATATCATGTGCTTTATTCCTCATGTTTATTATTTTAGAATAAAGTAAACCTTGTTAAGACTGATACCTTAACGTTATCTGTATGTATTAATGAAGAGCATTATACTAAAACTATTATAATTACCCCTTAACCTTAAAATTAATTTTAACAAAAACTAGATACGTATTTCGAGAACTAAGTTCTCATCATCAGTAATACAACAAGTGAAAAGTTAAACAGAGTAGTAAAGATTACTCAACATGTCAACCATGCCAGAGGTCCTAACAACTCTGGAGAGCATTATACTTTTATTTTATTTTATTTTCATTTTGTAGACTGTTGTTGTTGTTGTCAATAATATTACCGTTCAGATATAGTTATTACGTAGTTACCAGCCTATTTTTGTACATTTAAACAAAGGCTTAATATTCTGAAACCGGTAAAAAATAATAATACTGTAAAACACCATTTTCCGGACTGAAATCAGTCCAGAAAACTTGGAAGTGAGACATAGTATAAAATAAAATGTTTAAACCGAAATTTAAAGATCTTAAAACTACATAATACGGGTTTCCACCATAATAAAAATAGTGAATAATAACACTATTACGATAAAATATATTATAAAACATTTATGAAAACATTCATTAAATGGTAAAATAGGTTTCCATTTTTTTTAAATGCATTAAAACATTATACTGCCTTTGAAACGCTGCTGGCCGATGACGTCACATGCCGGCTTGATTTTACAGTTTTTAAGTAATTTGTCAGCATGCATGTGTAACGTGAGTACTTTACAGTATTCGATTTTACTTACATATATCAAATAAATTCAATATCTTACTATGTGATAATAGAAGGCAGCACATCCAAATTGCAAGATTTATCTAAAAAATCTGATGTGGCCAGCACATTACCTTCCGTCAGTTCTATGTATTTTGTATAAATGTCATACAGAAAGTTCCTTGCAAAAGATTCTATTTATTGTACATTACCTTAAGGCAGTTTTATGTATTTTATAAATAATAAAAAATCCTATATTTCCCGAAAAATTATAACATAAACATACTGTCAACTGCACTTGACACTGACACCTTTCAATCAGAATTTTCTTAATGTAGCAGCTGTTTCCAGAGTTATAGCAAAGCTGACTAATATATACGATATTTAATTTCTTTATAATTTTTTAACTCTATGTCCATTTAATATAAGGTATAAAATGCATTCAAATCGTATAAGAATAAATAATTCTTTAATATTTATAATAACATTAAATGTGAAAAAATGATATTTAACATCGTTTTTTTTTCAAGAAAAACTGTTAAAATCGTCAAATGAGGGTACTTCCGATTGACCAATTATAACCAAAAACTAATCAGCTCTTCACATGGATGTAACGAAGATGAATACGAAAGAATTATAATTTTTGGAATTGTAGTATTAGAGTTATCGCATTAGAAAATTTTGTCACACACAGACACACACACACACACACGCACACACGCGCACACACGCGCGCACACACACGCACACACACACACACACTCACACTCACTCACACTCACACTCACACTCACACTCACACTCACACTCACACTCACACTCACACTCACACTCACACTCACACTCACACTCACACTCACACTCACACTCGCACTCGCACTCGCACTCGCACTCGCACTCGCACTCGCACTCGCACTCGCACTCGCACTCGCACACGCACACGCACACGCACACGCACACGCACACGCACACGCATACGCACACGCACACACACACACACACGCACGCACACACGCACGCACGCACACACGCACGCACGCACGCACGCACGCACACACACACACACACACACCACACACACACACACACCACACACACCACACACACCACACACACACACACACACACACACACACACACACACACATACATACACACACACATACAGACATCATCGTAAAAATAGTAAAATCGTATTCTAGGGACCCTAAAACGTGCTTATTCATCAAAAACTCACCACCGAATTTTTTGACCAAAGACAATATCTTCCTTACCTAAAGGTGTGAGCGTGTGTGCGTGCGTGTGAGCGTGTGTGCGTGCGTGCGTGCGTGCGTGTGTGTGTTTGCGTGTGGATTTTCCACTCTAACTCGAATACTATCATTCAAAAAAATTTGAATTGTATTTCTACTTTATTCTAATATGGGAAGAAGCCATTAGATTTTGGTATATATCAGATAACCGGAAATAGTACTGTACTTGAAGCTCAAAATAGATTTTCTCCGAAAACAGTAACCCAGTAACGTTTTAAAAAGAAAATAGTAAATAGATATATAGTTACCTATATGGAATGGATCTTCATACAGTTTCTGCAATAACTAAATATGTAAGTATGTATATTTAAATTAATAAAAATTAAATAGCGGGAGGTTTGGTGTTGGCCACTCCAGATTTTTTTTACAGAAAACTTGTTAGAATAAAAATGTTTTATTTATTCTAATACATATAACTTTTCATGAAGAATAATATATAAATATTAAAAAGTAGTGGAAACCCCCATTGTCCCATTAATCCAATTTGTACCAGGATTACTGTAACTCTCTTATTAACGATAGGCATGAAGAAAAAATAAGAGAGAGTAAAGTGAAAAATTGCTTTGAGCTTATTCGCCGATAAAATATCATTCTGAGCAATTAATTATCGGGTGTAGGATACTTTACCCGATGCCCATAAATTACTCTTCTGTTAAAATTCTCTCGCCGGAAAAAATAAAAAATTATTTTACTTTTCAAATTAAAAATGAACCAAGAACTTTGCGAATAATTCAGATTTGCGGAGTAAAATTGTCTTCCTCTGAAGTTTTCCTTTTAAAAAATTTGCGTAATAGAGTTAATTAAAATAATAAATGAAATTACTATTTTTTCCATTTTTTGTGGAACATAAAAGAGAGATATTATTTGTTTTGATGACAGTTTATACTTGTGAACTGCACTAAGACTTGAGGTTCTAGGTTATCATTTCTAATTGGCGTTGAGCTGATCCATATTTCCATGTAATTCAATGTATACTACAAGGTATTGTCTTTGTTCAAAAAATTCGATGATGAGTTTTTGATCAATAAGCACGTTTCACTATTTTTACGTGTATAATTCTTTCGTATTCCTCTTCGTTACATCCATATGAAGAGCTGATTAGATTTTGGTTAGAATTGGTCAACCGGAAGTACCCTCATTTGAAGATTTTAACAGTTTTTCTTGAAAAAACGATGTTAAATATCATTTTTCACATTTAATGTTACTATAAATATTAAAGAACATTGTATTCTCTATACGATTTGACTGCATTTTATACTTCATATAAAATGCATATAGAGTTACAAAATTATAAAGAAATTAAACTTCATAAATTAGCTAGCTAAGCTAGATACAGCTACTATATTAAGAAAATTCTGATTGAAGTCAGTGTCACAGGTCAGTATCAACTGACATATTCGTAGTATATTTGTGTTATAATTTTACTCAAATAGGATATTTTAGCTCGAAACTTTCTGTGTGGAATTTGTATAAAATACATACAACTGTCGAAAGATAATATACATACAAGAAATTTAGAATCTTTTGCAAGGAACTTTCTATATGGATTTTATAGAAAATGCATAGGTATTTACGAAAATTCTACCGGTAGATACCTCATCTACTGACTGTGCGAAAACACGAGTGGTAAAAAGTTACCGTGTTCGAAAATTGTTCAATATCTACCGGATTCATGAAGAATCTAATCTCAAAAAAGGTAGTGGTGCAAAGCGAAGCGCGCGCGTTTAAATTGGAAATGTGTTCAAAGTAGGACTCTGCTCAGTTTGTTAACTACGTCAAATTTCTAACCTGTTTTAAATTTTCAAATTTTTTCATAGGTTACGAATCTACCCTATGTTTACCACTTGCGTTCTTAAAATATCGATTCCGATAGCTATAAAAGCTGTTTACCTGTAACAGTTCACCAGTAGAATTTTCTTAAATACCTCATATAACTGACGGAAGGTAATGTGCTGGCCACATCAGATTTTTTACATAGATACATTAAATAAAGAATATGAATTCGTGAAACTAAACTTTGTCAATAGGCACAATAAACAAAAGTAGAAAATAACAAATAATAATAACTAGGCTAAAGGTGGATTTATGCAGCCTACTTTTTATTTTACTTTTCCTTTTACTTTATAAAAGTTAAATGTGTGTTTATATATGTACTGCTTTATGCACACACTTCTAATTTTACTTTAAGAACTAAAGTTGACCAACATTCAACTTAAAACTCTTAAAGTAAAATAATTTCACAATTGCGCATGTGCATATCTTCACAAACGTCAACGTGTGGTGTATTTATTTGTTTTTGTGTAAGTTAAATTGCAAAAATTACAAAATGAGTAAAGTACTAGTATATTTATTGTTAGATTTAGTGGAAAAATATCCCCACTTATATAGGTAATTAAAATATTTATCATTTACGACTATGTGTACCGAAGGCTTTAAAGTAGCTGCATAAAGTACCAAACTTAAAGTAAAAGCAAAAAGAAAAAAATTGTAACTTGTAACCATGTATTCTAAATGTCATTCTAGGGTAAAAAAAACTTTATCTAAACTATGGATCAATTCTTCTCCGTTTTATAGACATAAAAAATCTGATGTGGCCAGCACATTACCTTCCGTCAGTTCTATGTATTTTGTACAAATTTCATACGGAAAGTTCCTTGCTAAATATTCTATTTCTTGTACATTACCTTCCGGCAGCTGCATGTATTTTATGCAAATTTCATACAGAAAATTTATGTCTTAAATTATTATTTTGTGACGTTTTCTATATACAGTGTAATGTATCTGCGGAAATAAAAGATTTATTATTATTATTTCTTGTACATTACCTTAAAGCAGTTGTATGTATTTTATACAAATTCCATACACAAAGCAAAAGGTCCTATATTTCAGTAAAATTATAAGACAAACACTATGTTAATTTCACTTGACACTGACATCTTTCAATCAGAATTTTCTTAATATAGTAACTGTTTTCATAGCTATAGCTACTTTATAAAATTTAATTTCTTTATAATTTTTTAACTCTATATCCATTTAATATTAGGTATAAAATGCAATCAAATCGTATAGAAAATACAATATTCTTTAATATTTATATAACATTAAATGTGAAAAAATGATATTTAACATAGTATTTTCAAGAAAAACTGTTAAAATCTTCAAATGAGGGTACTTCCGGTTGTCCAATTCTAACCAAAATCTAATCAGCTCTTCGCATGGATGTAGCGAAGAGAAATACGAAAGAATTATAATTTTTAGAATTGTGGTATGGAAGTTATCGTAGACGAAAATTTTGTTACACACACACACACACACACACACACACACACACACACACACACACACACACACACACACATACATACATACACACACACACACACACACACACATACAGACATCATCGTAAAAATAGTAAAATCGTATTCTAGGGACCCTAAAACGTGCTTATTCATCAAAAACTCACCACCGAATTTTTTGACCAAAGACAATACCTTCCTTACCTAAAGGTGACGGAAGGTAAAAATAAACAAATACAAAAAAAATCTGATGTATATATACTCTATATCTCCCAGTTGATCCCCACGTCATCAATTTCTGGTGCAAAAATTACAAAACTTTTATCTAGCATCTTTGTCGTACATACATGGCATATATGAGACTTTTATTCGCTATCTCATTATCGTCGGTTTTTCAGAGGGGTATAAGCTATCTCCGTCTAACCAACGGCAAAAAGCGAAAGAAACTGTATTGTAACCGCGGTAACAAGTGTCGTTTTCAAATATTTAAATTATTTGAATAATCATTTTATTCTGTCACTCATGTGATTGAGGTGATTTTGGCGTCGATAATAATTTGTGCTTCGTTGTGTGTTGGTCATTTTGTTAATTCTTGGGACACATACATATTGTGCATTTTGCTATTGCAAAGACGGTGTTTCTAAGATTTATGATAATTACTGCTACGTATTGCTTTTGGTCAATAAAAAAAGGTATATGTTATCCATTATATTTATATCGTATTTATTCAATTGGTTTATTATTTCTAAAGAACTATTTTGATTTCGAATTTTAATGAGTAACGAAATTGACACAATATGGGTCGTACTGTCAATTTGTACCAGTTTTGATTTTGATATTACATCATAATTATTCAACTGCGAAATAAGTAAGTGTCCCTTCGAATTTTGGTGAATAATAATATTCTCACAGCACAAAATTATTGCAAATGAAAACTAGAAAATGTCAAATATGACAAAGTCAGCTCATTCTCTGTCTTATATCAAACTAGAAAATTAAATCACTTTAACAAAACCATGGTAATAATATGACGTCATCAATTCCCTTCCACCTATATATATATATATATATATATATATATATATATATATATATATATATATATATATATATATATATAACTGTATAAGTTTCATTTAATATAAATATGATTCAATTTAATATTTTCTTTTTAAAACGTTACTATTGTTAATTTGAAATGATGAGTTCTTTGACAGTGAAATTTATCTGTCAGTTACATATATTTGAGATATAAACTGTGTAAACAAGGAGTTGTGTTTGTTTAAAGTGTAGACTCCGGGATTTAAAATATAGATAAATTTATAAATTTATTCATAAAATATACAGAAAAAGTATTAATGTAAACCTGTAGAAAATTTAATAATCTATAATTTTTATAATAACATTAATCTTGAAAAAATAACATTTAAAGGTATTTTTCGAAGAAAAACTATTTTGAGTTTCAAGTAAAGTGCCGTTTCCGGTTAGGGTAAGAGCGGGTAAGAGTGCGCTCATTCTAAGAGTATGCAGTATCAATATCTTGGAATAGAAAATATCATTCAGCTGGTGTAACAGTCAAAACAAGACGTATTTATGTGTCCATCTTGAGTACAAAAAATCGTCTTTCTAAGGTAAGACAATTATAAAGTAGACAAGAAACAAAAATTTTGTGTTCTATATTGTTATTTTGGGTTACTTATGCAGTAATGTCGATTAAATTCAGCTTGACATATTCATTATTTTACTTATTGAGAGTTTAGTTTTATCATTGTAGTTAAAGAGTATGCAGAAGCGATTGCAGAGGTATCTAACGTGTTATAGTAAAATTAATATTTATTAAAACATATGTAAAATCCAAGAGTACGCAGAAAATTAAAACTAAGAGTACACATGCGTACTGTTATGCGTACTCTTAGTTTAAATAATATATTATTTTGTTATCCTGTATTTTGATTTTTTTGCACTATAGATGGGCAATGGGGTATGTGACCATAATTGAATTTCAATATATAAGTCATAATATATAAAAACTAACCACTATAGTTTCTCATTATAATAATAAAAATTAAACATTAGTTTGTAATAATATTGTTATTAGCAATTTAATGTTTTGGAGAAGGGATCTGTGACGTCGATAGGGTAAAATGGTAGAAGAAGACAGTTAGACTGAGATAGATGTGTTGTGGTAGGTCATGGAGTGGCGAAATTGAATAAATAAATAAATAAATAAATATATCATCACGGCGAAATTGAACAAAGAAAAATCTTCGGAAAAATATAAATGCACACGTTCACTCGTAAACACACCTGACTGCATGCGTTGGTGTAGTAAACATAACCAAACAGAACTAAATCAGCTGATTCTTGTATGCCAAGTAGGTTACTCTGAAATATTTCTCATACAAATATTTATATTCGAATATTATTGTTATTATTATCCATGAAAAAACTTCCATAATAATCCTCCAGAGTCCATACTAAATTTATCAATTCGTTTATCTTTCTCATAGCATATATTATGTACACGATCACGTGATATCTGTCACTTAAGCCAGCTGTCACTTTCGCCATTCCATAACCTACCACAACATATCTATCTCAGTCTAACTATCTTCTTCTATCATTCAACCATACCTACGTCACAGATTCCTTCTTCAATTTTTTAATAATTATTTTCTCGTAAACTATGAATAATTAATCGATTTAAAAAAATACGGATATTTTATTTTTTGGTCTAGTATCATATATGTAAAAATCAAAATTTGATCACATACCCCATTATAAACGAAAAAGTAATCGACAATTAAAATTTACTCCTGAATTAATGCAGGAAAAAAAATCGAATTAGTAAAGGTGAATCTAACAGACATATTGTAATATCACTAGATTTACATGAAAGTACTTTAAGAAAGCGCTTTAAAGAAGACACAATTCCAGATTCTCTAGGCAGGTATAAGCCTGTTTTCAATCAAAATATGGAAAAGTAGCTTGCAGAAATTGCTAAAATGCTTGACAATTTACAGTACA
Source organism: Harpalus rubripes (assembly GCA_963082715.1). Lineage (NCBI taxonomy): Eukaryota > Metazoa > Arthropoda > Insecta > Coleoptera > Carabidae > Harpalus > Harpalus rubripes. Next base: position 12,082,207 of record OY720465.1, read on the forward strand.
AGGATCCCCCAGAAATGGACTGGATACAGTGCAAATTATGCTAACTTTGGTGGCATGAAATTTGCACCACATATTCTGGCCAAAAATATTTAAATGCGACAAATGTGTACCAGAATAATATGCGTATTATTTGGCTTAATAATTGCGTACTCTTAGATTCATGTACGTCTAAGAGTACGCATTCCCCATTTTGTTTATTTTCATTAATATTAAAAATATGAATAAATGAATCCACTTAGACTCATTTTAATTTTGTTGCCAAATGTACAAACAATATATATTTTCATAAATGATAAGTATTTTTTTCAAAATAAATTTTTTACAGGCCAAAAAAGAAAATGTGCGTACTCTTACCCGCCTTTACCCTATCTGATTTACACCAAAATCTAATGACTTCTTCTTATATTAGAATCAGGTAGAAATACAAGATTTCAAAATTTTCTGAATGATAGTATTTGCGTTATAGCGGAGGATCCACATAGACATACACACACATAATCGTGAAAATGTTAAAATTGGATTCTCAGGGCCTTAAAACGTGGTCATTTACCAAATTCTCGATAAGCGATTTTTAGCACGATCCCTGTATCTCCCTAATCAAGGGTAGCGGAAGGTAAAAAACTGAGAAGATTTGATCATAGTTCATATGAACTTTTTTGCTTACAATGATCCCTAGAATACATAGTTAAAGTTTGTCCGTTTCCTCAGAGGACAGCCTGTATAATTCTGTCGATTTATTTGATAACTGACAGCGGACTAGTGATATTTTATAGAAGGCCGTAGTCAACAGCTACGCATAACCACGCCTGCGCAATTAATTTGGTTTTTGAATTATTACTGTTTAAAGAAGCGTGGTCTACACATGTATGGTCTGCGCGTCTAACGTAGTGTTAATAATTTGTAACTTCTCTTCATGTGAATAATTCTCCATTTTTCATTAATGATTACAAAAACAGAATGTTGCTGACACGAAAAATGTTATTAAGTACATTCGTTTGTGATTTTGTATCAATTCCACAGCCAACACTATAATGATGTAGCATTAACAAATTTCAAATTCAATTTGATCGGTTACAAAACGTACAAAATAAATTGTGGTGAATTGGGTGCAGAATTTAACTCTACTATATAGGGCTGTTGCCAGAATTTTTATATGACTTCGAAGTACTAAATTTTTAAAAAAAAAATATTGTTCTTCAAAACCCGCAAATTTGAAAATATCAGTAAATATCCATTAGATAGTTTACAATTAGTTATTAAAATTTGTGTAATATTTTGAAAAAGTCACGTGATCTGAAATAAAATGTGACGTTGGGTACATACAGTTTAACATACAACAAACTGTCGCCTACTTTTATTTATAGGTGATGGACAAACTGTTCTCCTATTGGCTATGAACGACGAACGACGTGCCATATGCGCTCCGACGTCACAGGAGTGGAGGATTGTTTTTCATGACTATTTCTGGCTCCAATCTTTTTATTATTTACGAAAATAATACATTTTTATATTTTTTTACTATGAAAATATTGCATAAATACTTTTAAAAAAATCTGATGTGGCCAGCACATTCCTTTCCGTCAGTTCTACAGAGTGATCAAAAATAACTAAGTCAGTTGGCAATACAATTCTGGGGATCTTTTTATTGCATAGTTTATACAACACCACGTGAAGGCGGAAATACTATTTGACATGTCATTTTTACAATAAATACAGATGAATTATGTCAGAACAGATGCCTGACAGCTAATAGGATTTTGAATAATTGAAATACTTTAGATTATTGCTCTGTGGTTAATGTAAGATATACAAAGCTACGGATACCGGAAACTACGACCATTTTGATAAAAAAAATTGTAGACGTACTCAAATTTAAATTTTCAAATGTTACTGTCAACAGTGTCAGCGACAGGAAATAAATTTTTGTATCAGTCGTACCAATTATAAGTAATTTTTTTTATTGCCAACTGAATCAGTTATTTTTGATCACTCTGTACGTATTATGTACAAATTTCATACAGAAAGTTCCTTTCAAAAGATTATATTTCTTGTACATTACCTTCCGGCCATTATGTGTTTTTTATACAAATTCCATGCAGAAAGTTTCTAGAAAAAGATCCCATATTTCCAGTAAAATTATAACACAAACATACTGTCAATTGCACTTGACACAGGCACTTTTCAATCAGAATTTTCATAATATCACACTTAATATAGCAGCTGTTTCCAGAGTTATAGCATAGCTTTATAACGTTTATTACCATTTCCAACTATAATTCAAAATTATAAATATTAAAAATCACTCAGCGTCTGATCTGTTACATTTGGTATCAACGTGTAAATTTGTACCCCCATCGCTGATTGTTGATGATATGCCACATTATGGTAATTCCAATTCAACAATAGGAAATCAATACGTCAGCAAGATGTAGTTACAACCATCCTAAGTCTCCTTATCAAAATGGAATTATAATGTGGACTTATTATATATTCCGCTGTCAATAGAATAATTGTTTAAATGGAGTAGTACAGTAGTCGCCGGATAATGCGTTCACTAATTCATATGAACAACCGTTTATTACGATCAAAACTTGAGGGACCACTATAAAACAGACTTGTGTTATATGTTTTTCGCAGAGTACAGAACGCTCATATATTATTATCGGTTATTGGGATCAAATGAAACCTAATTCGCTCAAGCAATCCTGCATCCACAGCAGGAAGATGACAATACTCGCGTTCAATCGGGATAGCGTTAGTCTATCAAAATGTAGCGCTGTTTCATTAGCGCTAGATGCTTATTGAACGGTATTTATCCAGGTTGAGAGAATGCAGGATCGTGCTATTTGGGGTTACATTAGAAGAAAAAAGAAGAACCAAGGTAAGATACAACATGGTCTGTGATAGCACTCTCTAGTGTTGCCCTAAAAAATCATTCTCGTTTTTTAAAAGCCCGACTTTGTATTATAATATTTGAACAAATTTGTTCGAATTTCACAATGTTGTTTATATTATCCAGGATGAAATGTGACTTTCATATTTTTAACTTCAACAAACAGACTCTAATCCAGATGTGTCAATAATGATAAACGCGTTTCAGTTGAAAGCCAATGATCCGAATTATTAACATTTTTTTATCTAATTCCGTTTTAATAAGTTGAATATTTTCTTACTGTATGACGCTATGAAACGTAACTCTTTTTTGTCACGAATTGAGTTTTGTAAAAAATCTTTACGTAACGGATATTACACAACTGACAACTCATAATAAAAGAAACAAAAATATATCAATAATGGTTTCTTTAATACCAATTTATGAATTATTTACTCACATTTAATTTCTCTATATTAGAAGGCAGATCTATATCGGTTTCAGAACATATTCATAACACATTTTCAATGATATACGCATGACTGACAGAAGCATTAAAATAAAAAATCTGATGTGGCCAGTACATCACCATCCGACAGTTCTATGAGGCATTTGCGAAAATTCTACCGGTGAACTGTTACCGGTAAACAGCTGTTTATCAGGTTATAGCCACGGGAATCGATATTTTAAGAACGCAAGTGGTAAACAGGGTAGATCCATAATCTATAAAAAAAAATTGAAAATTTGAAACAGGTTAGAAATTTGATATAGTTAACAAACTTTTAACGCGCAAGCTTCGCTTTGCATTTTTTTTGAAATTAGGTTCTCCATGAATCCGGTAGGTGGATCTGGTATATATTGTATAATTTTTGAACACGGTAACTTTTGTTTTCGAACACAGTCAGTAGATGCGGTATCTACCGGTAGAAGTTTCGAGCAAAAATATCCTATTATATCCTATCCAAATTATAACACAAATATACTACGAATATGTCAATTGACACTGACATCTTTCAATTAGAATTTTCTTAATATAGTAGCTGTTTCTAGCATAGCTAGCTAGTTTATGAAATTTAATTTCTTTATAATTTTATAACTCTATATCCATTTGATATTTAATATGAAGTATAAAATGCAGTCAAATCGTATAGAGAATACAATGTTCTTTAATATTTATAATATTAAATATGAAAAAAATGATATTTAACATCAAGAAAAACTGTTAAAATCTTCAAATGCTTTAAAAGTTTTCTTATTATTCTATTATCTAACAAAAACTGTAAAATGAAGTAGGAGGAAATATAATTTCGAAATAAATCTCCCAATTATATTTCCTGAACAAGTAGTTTTCTAGTTATCTGTGCTTCATAATGAAATAAAGTAGAACAAAACACGAGCTTACAATTTTGTTTTCCTCGTATTTTTCGACTTTTTGCACATACTTGTGCACCGGAGAAATAAAGGAATGTTATAATTAGTATCATGAACGAATAATCTTCCTTTCTACGGTATCTAAAATTAACTGTAATTATTTTCATAAACTTAGGAATCTACACAAAATAAAACCTTTCATTTTTGCGTAATTAATAAGTTACAATGTTATAATAAATAATAGATTTATAAATGTACAAAATACCTATTACTTATTACAATGATATACGAGTATATATTTTATTATTTGGACACCTCACGGTATACGAAGGGGCAAGAAATCAGAGATTTTATTAAGAATTAATATAAGTATTTTATATACCTAAAGAATTATTGTACATACAGGGTGAGTCTGGGAAGACGCCCCCCCCCCCCTTTAACTTTTTACCTTCCGTCACCTTTAGGTAAGGAAGGTATTGTTTTTGGTCAAAAAATTCGATGATGAGTTTTTAATCAATAAGCACGTTTTAGGGTCCCTAGAATACGAATTTACTATTTTTACGATGATGTCTGTGTGTGTGTGTGTGTGTGTGTGTGTGTGTGTGTGTGTGTGTGTGTGTGTGTGTGTGTGTGTGTGTGTGTGTGTGTGTGTGTGTGTGTGTGTGTGTGTGTGTGTGTGTGTGTGTGTGTGTGTGTGTGTGTGTGTGTGTGTGTGTGTGTGTGTGTGTGTGTGTGTGTGTGTGTGTGTGTGTGTGTGTGTGTGTGTGTGTGTGTGTGTGTGTGTGTGTGTGTGTGTGTGTGTGTGTGTGTGTGTGTGTGTGTGTGTGTGTGTGTGTGTGTGTGTGTGTGTGTGTGTGTGTGTGTGTGTGTGTGTGTGTGTGTGTGTGTGTGTGTGTGTGTGTGTGTGTGTGTGTGTGTGTGTGTGTGTGTGTGTGTGTGTGTGTGTGTGTGTGTGTGTGTGTGTGTGTGTGTGTGTGTGTGTGTGTGTGTGTGTGTGTGTGTGTGTGTGTGTGTGTGTGTGTGTGTGTGTGTGTGTGTGTGTGTGTGTGTG
>OY720465.1:12090000-12130000 GCA_963082715.1 Harpalus rubripes
ATACATTACACTGTATATAGAAAACGTCACAAAATAATAATTTTCTGTATGAAATTTGCATAAAATACATGCAACTGCCGGAAAGTAATGTACAAGAAATGGAATATTTAATTTAGCAAGGAACTTTCTGTATGAAATTTGTACAAAATACACAGAACTGACGGAAGGTAATGTGCTGGCCACATCAGATTTTTTATTATAAGTAATAGAAAAAAATGGCTCATATAAAAGTTTTATTATTTTACATATACTATTTGATGGCAGACAAAACGTTTTGGTTTTTCAACTGAACCTGTTTCTCGAAATCGGGCAAAAATCGTTCTCAGTGTTCTTAAACTCGGTTGCCGACGTTTAGGAAACCGCTCCCGGTAAATTCTTTTGCTCTTCATATGATTCCAGTCGATTCACCTAAAGTAAAGTTGAAAACGTATGTAACAATATAAATTTTATTTTTAAAAAATTATATGTTTTTTTATAAATTTAATAAAAGATTTTCTTTGACGTCATTATTTTGAACTGGAGAAAGGGATGCGTATTTAAGAATGTAACCTGTAGATGGCGAGCGAGTGCGAGTTTTAATTTGATTTTGACATTAGTTCAGTTTTCGCTGTCTCTCTTCTTTATTATTTACAATTTGCGTGTTTTCTGTTACTTTTATTACGTATTTCGATTTGTTAAGCAGGATTTTGAAGGATTTTAACTTTGCTTATACTGGTACAAAATTAAAATGACAGACGAAAATATTAATTTTCAAACTATTATTCAAACGTCAAACAGATGATCTGTCATGTTTAAATTACCCGCACATGCCGTTGCTATTGGACGTACTGATGTTATTGCTTTACGGCCATTCGTTGGTTCGGCATAATTCTACGTCATACATGGCGGTAATTTAAATATTAAAATTTCATTAATATTTTTCAGGGCAATTAATGAAAATTTTGCCAAAAGAAAAAAATACGAGTAGCAAGTTTTTATCTTCTCTTAAAAAATTAAATAAAAAATGGCACGCAAGTAGCCCATTAATATGTTGTTTGAATTGACTAAACGTGGAGTTAAAAGTCAAAATGAAATGGAATCAGATAATGAAGTAATGAAGAAAGTCTCCGTAATGATGTTTTCAGTAAAATAGAGATTAAGAACACTCTCCAGAGACAATTAAACAATTATTTTTAGTAAAATAAAATAATATCATGTTTTAGAGCTGTCTTCACTTCTCTAATACGAAAACAACTTCAACTTCAGGTAATTAAGGCCACGGTCAAATCTCAGACGACAACTAAATTCATCATGTTTTAATGTCTGAACTATATTTTGACAAATGACTAAACTAAGGAACAGACGTCTACACAAATGCAAATGGTCTTTTTTGATGTTTTCGTTAACAGCAATATATCAAACTTAATTTCTTATAAAGATTTTCTACAAGGCTACTAAATGTACATGTACATGTATGCGATATTCCAAAATTTAACTACTTATGACTTACAAGATTTTCAAATCGTTAAAATAAACTTATATACAGGGTGTAAATAAAATAAGTGCATTAAATTTAACCAGTAATATAACTCGTCGAGAGCAACAATATTTCTTAAAAACTTTTTCTCGAAATCGCATATTTTTTAGCATTTTTACCACCCCGTAAATTGACGAGTCGTTCCAAATATTTTTGTAATAATTGAATGCAGTAGCAATACCTATGAAAAATTTTGTTTTAGTAATTGACAGTCCTGTCAGATGTTGCATTGCATTGTAATTACCTATGACGAAGTTCTCAAGGTCAACGAAGTTACACGAAAATCATCCTCTTCGTAATATTCGTAAATTTATGTTGTACCACATACAATATCTTCCAGATTATCACAGTTTGATGTGTCACATATGACAATTTGGAATATTTTAAAAGAGCAACAGTTACTTCCACACCATGTGCAAAAATTTCATTGTTTCCAGCATTTCAATTTTGCGAATGAGTTGTATTGTTCACTGATAGGGCTGGATATATTAGAGAAAGTGACTTTAATAATGCACAATACACTTATCTGGTCACAAAAATCCTCATACTGTAAGAAGGAAACACAATTTTCAACAAAAAATATCATTAATTGTTTGAGCGGGAATAAATTGACTCGTCATTGGTCCTCATGTAATCCAACCTCGTTTAAATGGACAAAAGTATGTACTTACATTTTTTGAATAACGTATTTAAACTATTATGATTTGCCGTGTTGACACACGAAGATTCATTTCATAACCCCCATAACTAGTATGCTCTTCCCGTCTTCCCACCACCCTTCCCACGCTCTTACTGTATTCACCAAGTTCAGAAACCTGTGTTAATACACAATTATATAATTTTGTTATCGAAATTTTAAATTTCTTTATTTTCAAAATTGTACTATTACGAATTTATTAATAATAAATATGTTTTCCGTTGATCGTTTATTAATTACTGTATTTACAAGTATATCTCTGAAACAAAGCATCTACGGACATTTGCTCAAATGAACTTGTCACCTTATTTTTACGTGTTTAATCCATGGTTGAAGTTATGCCGTTTAAATCTGGGACAGCCTGTATATATATATATATATATATATATATATATATATATATATATATATATATATATATATATATATATATTTGTTGTATGATGGCAGATTAGTAAGAATATTGTTGAAAGAGAGAGTGATTTTTTTTGTGGTTGATATTATTATTGTTTCGGGTTTGTGCTAACCCAATAAGTGAAAAATGCGTGATTATGTATATATTTTATGTATGTGTGTTATATATAAAATATATATTTTCGTAAGTAGCTTTAAGTATACTTTCAGAAAAAAAATCTGATGTGGTTAACCCATGACCTCCCGTCAATTCCATGTTTGAAATAGAAATGAGCTTTAACTAAAGTATCAGTTCCAGTTGATCGTTTGTAAACAAAATCTAATTTGTTGTTCCAATAAATAGAAAAGCCTGTAATACTAATTTTGGATTACATTTTTTTATGTTTTTCCTCGAAAATCCGTTAAGAGCTCCAAATTAAGTACCACTTGCGGTTTATCATATAGATATAGTCAAAATATAATGTTGTTTCAAATTATATACGTATTTAAATACCAAATTTTAGAAGTTTTGAATCATGTTTTAATATAATTTTTTCAAGAAAATCTGTTTTGCTTCCTGTAAAGTAGTATTTCCGGTTTATCGATTTTAGAAAACATCTAGTATGTCGTTCTCATTAATATAAAAGTCTTAAATACCAAATTTGAAAAGTTTTAGATTCAATTTATTTTTCACGAAAATCTGTTCATAACTTCAAATAAAATATTACTTCCGGTTTATCAATTTTAGCCAAAATCTGATATGTATCTTCCCGTTTCATAAAAGTCTTAAATACTAAATTTGACAAGTTTTGGAGTATATCATAATCATAATATATTTTTCACGAAAATCTGTTCGGAGCTTCAAGTAAAGTGTCACTTCTGGTTCATTAATTTTTGCCAAAATCTAATATGTTGTTCCCTTTGATATAGAAGTTTTAAATACTAAAACTGAAAAGTTTTGGATTATATTTTAATATAGTTTTTCATTAAAAACTGTTATGAGCTTCAAGTAAACAGTCACTTCCGGTTATACAATTTTATCCAAAATCTAATCAACTCTTTATATGACTGCAGAAAGCTTAAATACGGAAAATAGAAATATTTGGAAGTTTGTTATAAGAGTTATCGTGGACGAAAAATCGTCACACACACACACACACACACACACACACACACACACACACACACACACGCACGCACGCACCTACGCACGCACAATATTTGGAAGCTTGTTATAAGAGTTACAATAGAACGATATTGTTGTTGTGTACTGCAGTGTAGCACATGATCATGGTGCAGGTTTTGCATCGTAGTAACATTAGAAAAAGGCAATGTTGAAATTGAAAGAAGTAATGAGGATAGAGAAGGAGGTTATCGTGGACGAAAAATCGTCACACGCACATGCACACACACACGCACGCACGCACGCACGCACGCACACACACACACACACACACACACACACACACACATGCGCACGACATCATCGTAAAAATAGTAAAAACCATCGTATTTTTGGCACGATTTCATTACCTCCCTTACCTACGGTATGACGGGAGGTAAACAATGGAAAATATAATATGATCCTATTAGTAGGCTGTGCATGACAATGGTTTGTGATAGACGTCAAGTATTTTATTTATAAATTATAAATAAGCTTTATTTTCTGTCATTTGTGTCGTAAAAAATAATGAAAATGGCTGATCTGTCTGATAAAGACTGTGGTCAAAGTGTTCATTTTAGTGGCAATATCTTTACAACCTAGGTCATTGATATGTATATAGTTATCCTGCCGGAGGAATCCCTCTCAAAGTCCTATGTTTTGGAAAGGCGTTAGGGTACAGGAATTTATAATTTTAGTTAATTAATTTAAATTTGTAAAACAGTTTATCATACGTGTTTTCCATAACCTTGCCCGGTAGGATTTTCGGATAATGTAAACATGTATTCAAATTATCTACTTCCAAATATAACTTTGTTATTATTTTTGGACAGTGTAGGGTCAAAATTCAACAAAATGTGATTGAACAAATCGTCATAATTTTTAGCGTTTAACACTGATTCTGTTGAACACATATTATAAATATATTTATCCAACACCTTCTAATAATAACGCTAAAACTATGGTGATTTGAAACAAATAAAGCTGATCATAAGTCATTAGTGAGCTAAAAATCATAAAGTCACGCTGCTGTTAGCAACGTGACATAAACATTCATATTTTAACATTCTAGTTACTGTCCTGGCCTTCTCGGCACTTTTTTGCCAAAGTAGAAAATCTTTTAAATACATTTTATACCATTTGAAAAGATGTTGAATAAAATTTTGTATGTGTGTTAATTACATAAGTCACCTGACAAAAATTACCCCACTCGGCCCAACGGCCTCATGGGCTAACACTTTTCTTTCATGACTTATTTACAATTTAACATACTTGTACCATAAATAACTATTATCTACGACTGTTTTAATATACGTACATTTTATGAGCATCCATATAATACAGTAGTAGAATATCACAGTAAGACTTTTTGTATTGTATTACATTAATAATAATTTTATAGCCGCCTCGGTGGCCGAGTGAGTTGAGGAAGCGTGTTACGAAAGCGCTCAAAGCAACCATCACCGCTCGGATCTTGGGGTCGTGGGTTCGATTCCCACCAGGGGCTTGGATGTTTGTGATTGTCCTTTCATCATTTCATCTCCATTAAAGCAACGTCAACAATTGTAAAAGTTACAAAAATATAATGTAAAAATTGACTCATCCCCATTCATATCATCAAATTGTAATAACTTGATAAGTTTGTATACAATAATAGTACATTAAAACACAAGTATCATAAGGCAATCTGTTAACGTACGAGTCCTGGCGGCTCGTTTTACAAAGGACGAGTGCGTCAACAGGCCTTATGATACATGTTTTTATACTATTTTTTCTATTGAGGTAATTTTACAATTAAATTTAAAAAAAGGACTTGTGAAAAAATATGAGTTGGTGTTTTTTTTATCAGTTATGTTGGTAGCGCTTCCCACTAAAAATTGAAATTTCACATTTTGACAGTTTGTGTATCTTGTGATTTTGTCTGATTGTTTACATTAAATCATTGTATCAAACATTATACAATTATGAAAGAGGAACACCAATACATAAAATGACCTCCAAGGTTTATTAATGAACCATCCTGATTTGACATATCGGTGGTTCGTGTTGGTTATTATCATAAATAAAACTTGAAAATGGGATTGAAGGACATTACGTGGACCATCAAGCCTTCTTATTGAGAAAACAACATATAAATAAAACTCTTTAAATAATGAAATACTTTAATGAACAATTTATTGATCCAGACTTTTACTTTCCACAATTTTGTCAACACTCACTGCTCAGTTGCACAGATACCGGCAACAGCTGTTCTTACAATTTTTAATACAAAACATATATGACATATATTCGATAGTTCGCCACAATGTGGAACTGGATATCATGGATTAACGTCAACTTTTCATATTTGTTTGCTAGTAGCCGCCACAAATTGAGTAGACAGTGTCAACATTTTCAAGTAACGTGCATCGTACATTTCATAACCTGCCTGGAATAACAATACATTCAATTCAAAATTGCATTACCATATACCATAAATTTAAATTGTAATAAATAAAACTTACCGTTTTAATTATTTAGACAAAGTAAACCTGAGCGCATTGTATCTTGATTCATAATTTTTTAGTTGAAATTTTAACTTCACAGATTCTTATTCTTTCTTAACTAACACAGCTATAGCTATAAATTTCTTTTCTTTCTAGTCCTATCACCTAGAGAAAGAATAAAAATCCACAATTAGAAGTAATATTTCAACACAAACAATTTACCATTTTGAGGTTATCTGTCAGTTATGAAAGCATGACTACCACCTCTAGAACATGAAAGGCGCCAAAAACAGTACGTTTATAGATCTTCTAAACGTCGTGTTTTCAGTAATAAACAGTGCTTTTATAGACGCATAAGAACACCGAAATAGAAAAAGATTATTATTATATTATTATTAATAATAATTTTATAAACGTCTGTAGATAACATTGATTGATAAATGTAAAATATACTTTTAATTCAACTTATTAATGAAGAAATCAGTTACTCATATTAACATGTGACATCTACATTGCAATTTCCGGTAAAAGTCAAAATCTGTGACATAATTAGTGATGTGCAAATTTCGGAAACTTATATTTTTGAAAGTTTCACTTAAAATTTTATTTAAATTATTAAACTATTTAAAATAGAAAGTATATTGTCTTTTGTATTTATTTCATTGAAATATCGCCAAATTCTACCTTTGATTTTCACCTTACTTAAACTGTACTGAATCCTGGATTTTATATTCGAAATATATACAAGTTCCGGCATGTAGATTAACCAAACATAACTTGCACTTGCTATCTGTCAATTTGAATTTACGATTTTACACAAAGAAAATGCAACAAAAGCTTTTTTGCGTAATCCATTCAGAAAAATGCGCGGAATAACATATGAAAAGTTTCCGGAAATCAGACCATGGGAATCTCCCGCAAATTGGTAAAAATGGCGACATTTTTAGGTGACCTTGAATAGTCATCTTTCGTGCATAATAGTTTATTAAATACGCAATATTGTGTATTTTTTAAGTAATATAAATTTCTTTCATAAATTGTTATTTTGGTTAAATATTTTTTAATCTAACTCTTTGACAGTTCATCCTAGGTAAAAAGTGTAAGAATCCTTGTTTTTGAGAAAATGGCCAGAAATCTGCTAATGCCGCCATTTTTACCAATTTTCTGCGCATTTTTCTGATCAGGATCAGCGAAATAAATTTACTAACCATATCATTATTTTTAAAAGGTATTAAATTCATTATTTTTATGTTTGCTGGAAATGCGTAGTTTCAGTTATTTATACAATACTCATCATTAAAGATAAATACCATATTCTCTTTGTATAAGACGTATCCTTAATTTTAATTATTACTACGTTTACATGCAGTTTTGAAAATGGTTTCAGTTTTCAGTCAAAATTATGCAAAACTGTTTACATGCAGTTTTCAAAACAAGTTTAAAAATTGATTTGAAGTCAGTTTCGGCGCATGCGCATTTAGCTGAAGTAAGTGACAGATCCTCTTCACACCAAATACTTCGTTTTGCTATTATTCCAATTATTTTTTATACTTCGTACCACTACGCACTAAAACTACACAACTGTCAGTTTATTTGAAGGTTAGTAACACAAAGCGACAGAAACGTTATGCTCTGTACGCATGCGCAGTATCGAAACTGAATTTTAAGTGTTTACATGAGTAGTTTTGAAACTAGTTTTCAAGTCCAACCCATGAATTTTAGTTTTGGTTTGAGATAATTCAAACCGTTTTGACACTGTATACATGGCGTTTTCAAAACTAAAAACGTTTTAAAAACGGTTTCAAAACTGCATGTAAACTCAGTAAATGTTTGAAATGTAAAATCTAGTTACCAGTTACCTTAGAAAAATAAGCAATTCAAGTTTCATGGGTAAGTTAAGTTAGGTTAGGTAGGTACTCATTTTGCGGTAATAAGTTATGAAAATATATAAATAAATAAATGTAACGTTTTTATTTATTTGGGTGAAGTGTAAATATTAGACAATTATTATTAATTAAAATAAGTGTTTATTAAACTATAATGAAAATGACTATTACTAATTTTAAACAATTATTAAAAGCTAATTAAGACTAAAACTATAATTAACTAGATAATACTAACACTAACACTGTTTATTTAACCAATTAACACTACTATTTATTTCCACGATATTACTAATTATTTATTTCACTCCGCGTTCCAATCTTAGACTGCCGATCTGTTGCAGACTCTTGTAGATTGTTTACGCAATATTTATGTCACTATATTTATGTCACTATATACTTATATCATGTTCAACTGTCCGCCTACCGACATCCACAGTTTCTAAATACTCAATTGACTCAACATCGTCTGTATATTTAACTGCTCGGACAGAAGTCACATATTTCACTTCACTGTCTGTCTATTTATGTAACTAACAGTCTAACTTCCACAGCCTCAGTATCACCGACTGTCCGTATGCCACAATTCTTTAACACCACTGCCGTGTATTCACTTCTACTTGCCGTTACTGTCCCCGTATACCTAGCTTCCCAATACTCTTCAACACTACTGAGTATTGTCGTCCACAGCTATCCCGGTATACCAGTAACTTCCCGATTCGCCGTTACTGTCCTTGTACACTAAAGCTTCCCAATACTGATCAATACTACCGAATATTCACATCCACAGCTATCCCTTCCCGAGTACCTACTCGACACCAACTGCATATGCTCACTACGATACTGCTGTGCTTCTCAAACTCACTAACACTTTACTCTCTAACACTCCATGTGTCTCTATGACTTTGTATGTAATTAACTATCTCCCGAGCACAGCTGCGTCTCTTTTATACACTGCCATTACCTTCTAGAAAAGGTCTATAATGTTCGACCGCATAATAACAATGAACACAAAAGGTTCAGGCGACCGAAAGTAATTAAACACGTCGCAACCTGTTTGCTTACGTAGCCCGGCCGGCTAGCGCGATTGCGTCATCGCTATAAATAGACACTCGCTCATTGCTGCGGCCCGGCTGCGACAGCGGCGGCGACGGCGGGCGTTCCACGTTACATAAATATACCATCAAAGCATATTACCCATTGCTGGGTGTGCCAATTTGCTTTGTTCGCAGATATCGGTAATGATGATGATATATTCGTATCGTGCGGACGTTTACCACGGGCACTCATTGCTGGCGTGGAGAGTGCACCACAGGGGTCAATTTTCTTTTTCTATTTACGGCTTGTATACAGCTGTCGCCGTTTACCCTTCAACCGGACTCACCGAGCCGCAGTGTTTTACCATTACCGTACAGCCGGTTGAATTTCAGCCATTGCTACATTTATTTAAGATGTATAAGTGGCCAGCTTGTAGCATCAGAGTGTGATAAATACAAGTAGCTGTGCTGTATTTATTTTTTTTCGACAAATCACACATTGTCGGTCGACAGGAATCGAACGCACGGAACATGGTTCGGGTGACGTCACTGCGAGTTACGAGATGTGCGCTAGCCCGCTCAGCCACCAAGCCGACAGGGGTCAATTTTGTGCCATTTAAAATTCGAAATATTTGGCGTCGGTCGGGGACGGGATCTAACCCGGTTTTCCAGATCCGTGACCAAACACTCAGGCACGCGGCCACGAGACCCCATATGAAAATATATAAAGTATAACACGTTATCTTTTCAAACGCAATTCTCAGTACATATCGATAACGTTTAATTTTTGATGGTCAAGTATGTCATGTACCTACTTCTATACTTCATCGTTGCTCAAAAGAATTAATTTACATGTATTTCCATTTTAAACATTTGCTGTAGATATATATCATCATGTATAGTAAGATAAATCCATGTTATATTTTATTATTTAATTGCCTTTTATTTGGACTAGTTCACGCTTTCACGCACTCTATTTCTATCAAAACATCCCATTAATACAGAATTACCGAACTTAACCGAAGGTTTTAGTATAATGGTATATCTTTAATGGAGCAGAAGATATTAACGTTCTCACAATAAAAACGTGACTTCAATATATTAGATAACTAATTTTGAGGCAAGTAAACAAACAAAAAACATTAAACCATACAAGAATTTAAAATTGTGTTTAAGACAGTAAGTTAAAGTGAGAGATTTTGGCTCTAATACCATATGTTTACTATTGATCCCCACGTCATCAATAGTAAACATATGAGCCGCTTTCTTTTTTATCAAGAAGATCAACTCCGAGTAGCACACATCTACCTTAATCCTTAATCTGCTTTGTACACAGATTTCGGTAATGACGATAACATATATGTACTTCGCGGCGTTTACCAGGCGTCACCCCACGGCCACTTATTGCTGGCGTGTAGAGTGCATGAGATAAATATGTTTAATGTTTATATTTAGAAGCAGATACTCCTACATTTTAATTTGATTTCGTCGCTTTATAATCAGGAAATCACATGTATACAGATCCTCCATGGTTCCGTAAACATGTAATTACATGATTAGAGAGAGAGAGAGAGAGAGAGAGAGAGAGATTGGATCAAAACTTATTTATTTACAAAAATTATATGTTATATATAAAGAGCGGATTATATGCAGTAAAAATCTGATGTGGCCAACACAATACCTCCCGCCATGTACTGCACGAGTCACAAAAAAGATGAAGCTAATCTTTATTTTTGAAACCCCATGGGGTCTCGTAGCCGCGTGCCTGAGTATCAAGTCGCGAATCTGGGGAACAGGGTTTAATCCCGACCAACGCCAAATAATTCCAGTTTTAAATGGCACAAAATTTACCTCTGTGGTACACTCTTCACGCCATCAATGAGTGCCCGTGAGATGACGCCTGGTAAGCGCCCACACGGTGCAAATCTTTCATCATTACCGATATCTGTGTACAAAGCAGATTAGCACACCCAGCAATGGGTAATAAGCCGTGATGATATATTTATTTATTTACTTATTTTTGGATTAGCGAATTTTACTTTAATTTTGGCAGTTTATTTCTTAAAATATATTCTAATCTAATCCAAGTAACTACATTTTTGATGAATGAAGATTAAATTTTAAATACCTGGATAAAATAGAGTTCACTAATCCAAAAATGAGAATTAGCTTAAACTTTTTGGTGAATCATTAATTTTTATTAATCTAAATACATTCCTACATATTTACATAACTGTATTGATTTCCTTTCCTATTGTTCTATTTACATTTTTCTTTTATTAATTTGAAATGATTAGTTCTTTGACAGTGACATTTATCTATCAGTTACATACATTTGATTAACTGTCAAGGAGTATTGTTTGTTTAAAGCGTAGGCTCCGTGATTTAAATTATAGATTATTTTATAAATTTATCCATAAAATATGTACATAAAGTATTAATGCAAATCTGTAGAAAATTTAATCATCTTTAATTTTTATAATAACATTAATGTCGAAAAAATAACATTTAAAGGTATTTTTCGAAGAAAAACTATTTTGAGCTTCCAGTAAAGTGCCATTTCCGGTTATCCGATTTACACCAAAATCTAATAAGCTCTTACCATAATAGAAAAAGTTCGAGATACAAGGTTTCAAAATTTTCTGAATAATAATATTTGCGTTAGAGTGGAGGATCCACACACACAGACATCATCGTGAAAATGTTAACATTGGATTCTAGGCACCTTAAAACGTGGTCATTTACCAAAATCTCGATATGCGATTTTTAGCACGATCCCTATACCCCTATATCTATATTTTAATAAAAATATGCAAAAAATTGGTCAGTTGCTTTTGAATATTGTACTCATATTTCTGATAATTTTTATCATATTTCTATTTGTATATGTAGTCTTTTATTCAGAACATTAGGTAAGCACAAGAAAAGTATAAAAAGTATAAATCACATGGTTAATTATAATATAAAATAAAACCTTAAATAAAATGACAAAAATAAAAATAAACGCTTCAGTTTGTAATTAAAACTAATAATAACAAAAATAATAACGGTATAGACAAAACTATTGTAGATCTCAACTTAACACCATTTTGTGGTAATTTATACCTGCAAACGTCACATACATAATACTCGTAGACTATGTGAAAATACAACGTCAAAATCGAGCGGGAAATACAAATCTTGAAAGTAGGCGTCCAGCTTTTTTGACTGTATTTTGAAAGAGTATATAGTGAACCGTATATACCGCCAAATTTAAACAGTTGCTATCTGGCCTAATTTGAAAAGTTGAAAGTTTAATGATGTGCTTTTGTTACATATTTATATTTTATATATTTAAAGTAAATCATAGTTAATAAAATAAGCTTTATAAGAAACACTTTTTAATTATAAAAAAGTTTTGTATTTACACGTGACGACAGATGAGAGTTATTTAAATTTGACTATGTATAGTTCACAATAAACTCCTTCAAAATGCACTTAAGATATCGAAAGCCCATTTTCAAGAATTGTAATTTCCGCCTGATTTTGACGTCACCATTAGTGGCGTATATACATAAAAAAATTAAACACAAATGTATTTTATTTAAATACAACAAAGCAAAAAAAATTCTCTAAAATTAATTTTTATTTTTAAAAATCTGATGTGGCCACCACATAACCTCTCGCCAGATATTTTACCTGGTTGTACGCATAAAACGAAAAATATTTTTAAATACAAATACATATATTCATGTCTCACTACAAAATAATTCTCACATATATTTGCAAAATCTATGGGATATTTTAATATAAATTATGTACAATACATACATTTTCTTTATATTCAATATCCTGAAATTTTCTTTTTCTACTTTCCTTTTCTTTTTCTTTATATTTGTCATTTTTTCGCAAATTCCTTTTATATTCCTTTTTACGTATATTCTTTTACGTTGTTGACTTTTTTTTATTTTCATAATGATATATAAATATTTTTGACAGTAGCATACAAATATTTTTGACAGTGACATTTATGTGTGAATTGGTGTGAATTGCGAACATTTGAATTTCTTGCCTTGTAGTAGTTTCATCTGAGAATTTTTATACATCACATTTTATATGCATTTCTTTACCTCTAAAGCTATAGAAGATATAATAATGAATTTATATTTATCGAATAAAAAATTTAACGTTCTTTAATATAAGTATTTACATAAATTTTCGATAAATAATATTTAGATGATTTTTTTCTTGTAACTACTACTTCCGGTTGTCCAATTGTCCAATTGTTACCAAAACTTAATCAACTCTTCCCATTATTGTTAGATTGAGGAATCCGTAGTTAAAAATGTCTTAAGTCTTATAGTATTTGAGAAATCGTGAATCCAACATCCACACACACATCCACACACTCATCCGCACACATATACGGACATCATCGTAAAAATGCTATAATCGAATTCTAGGGACCTTAAAACGTTCTTATTCACTAAAATCTGGATATGCGATTTTGAGCGTGAATACAATACCTCTCTTAGCGAGAGGTAAAAAGTATTAAAATATGCACTTATATGCACCAAATATGTTTTTATGCAAAAATTTAGAAAACATGCAGCAAAATATTAATATATGCACAATATGCATTTTTTTATTTAATATTTGGCATGAAACGTGGACATATGAAAAGATTTTGTTGATATGCCTAATAAAAACTGTATATGTAATTGCATAAAATCCGCTCTTTAGTTGTATAATATAATTTAATTTTGTTAATTATAGTCTTTGCTGTCATACGTCAATTCAAATAAACGACGTGTGGACAGTATGATGCCTCTTTGAAATATTCTCGTACAGTTACACAATAATTAAACAAGCATCACTAATCAAAAACCAAATATTTTCAGGCAACAGTTGCACTAGAAAAAAATAAAAATTCGAATGAAAACAAGCGAACAAAAATTCGTTAAAAGTACATACATATCTGTTCTCTCTCAAATTCGACAACAGAATACACAATGTTTAAAAAATTGAATGTTTAAAAGAATGTATTTATGTGTGCAAGATTGTATGTAAAATCTGTATCGAAACGTCGGTTTTGTAAAATTAAATGCTGAATGACTGAGATTTCGAGTATTTGCTAACACTTTAAATCTACACCATACATTCGACTAATTTACCCACATTTAGAAAATATTTCACCATCGTTACAAATTTGTTTTTTTTACCTCCCACTACCCTTGGTAAAGGAGGTATAGGGATCGTGCTAAAAATCGCATATCGAGATTTTGGCAAATGACCACGTTTTAAGGTCCCTAGAACCCAATTTTAACATTTTCACGATGATGTCTGTGTGTATGTGTGTGTGGATCCTCCACTCTAACTCAAATACTATAATTCAGAAAATTTTGAAACCTTGTATTTCGAACTTTTTCTGTAATGGAAAGAGCCCATTAGATTTTGGTGTAAATCAGATAACTGAAAATGGCACTTTACTATCCGTTTTACCTATAGACTAGATGGTGTTTAGAGCCCGGCCGTTTTTACATGTATTAAATAAAAATTTCAAATTTTGGCGCCATTCCTGGATTTAAAAAAAAATTCTAATTGACATTTTTTTTATGTATAAGTATACTTATAATCTCCGTATCTTTCTCTACATTTCGGCGAAAGGGGCATGCATAAATGAAAACCACATTATTTAAATAAATTTTAAAGAAAACAACGTAAAATAAAAATATAATTCACCTTGGAAATATAAATATTTACACTCTAAAATATATACATTATATGTATAAACTATATACACTTTTAAATATGAATAAAATAATGTTCTAAACAAATTTCTTTGTACCTGGGGTAATACGAATGACCCTTTTTCCTCAAGTTCTTTTATAGCTTTCCAAATATTACATCGTCCTATGTCCAGTTCTGATGCCACAATTTGGACACTTTTTAATTTGGAATATGCATTCGTGGTACGATATGTGCAGTATAAATTATACGCCACTTTTTTTGCCTTTCCTTTTGGATATTTTAAAACAGGTTAAGGATTTTTATCTATAATAATAACGAAGAGAACAATAATAAAACTAACAAACTACTAACTAAAAACTAAGAAAACGTCCACAATGAAAACTATGTAATATGAAATATAACGATAAAACACTATGAAAATTATATAAACGAAAAAAACAAACAGAACTGTACAGAAATTGATAATATGTAATAAATCGTGTACTATTAACTTTGTTGACATTTATATATTTTATGTCAGACGGCAAAATAATTGATACAGTTGTCAAGCAAATTTAAATTTCGCGTCCATTATTTTACTGTATAAACTCGGTTCACGTTTGAACCAATCAGAGAGCTAAAATCTTAAGCCCTATCTCACCCAACGCTCTATAGTTAAAACGGATATAGTATAGAAGCTCAGAATAGTTTTTCTTCGAAAAATACCTTTAAATGTTATTTTTTCGACATTAATGTTATTATAAATATTAAAGATTATTAAATTTTATACAGATTTACATTAATACTTTTTCTACATATTACATGGATAAATTTATAAAATTATCTATAATTTAAATCCTGGAGCCTACACTTTAAACAAACAATACTCCTTGGCAGTTATTCAAATGTATGTAACTGATAGATAAATGTCACTGTCAAAGAACTAGTCGTTTCAAATTAATAATAGTAACGTTTTAAAAAGAAAAATGTAAATAGAACAATAGGAGAGGAAATCAATATAGTTTCCAGCATATGTAAATATGTAGGTATGTATTTAGATTAATAAAAATTAACGATTCGACGTTTAAGCTAATTCTCATTTTTGTATTAGTGAATTCTATTTTATCCAGGTATTTAAAATTTAATCTTCATTTTATTATCAAAAATGTAGTTACTTGGATTTGATTAGACTATATTTTAAGAAATAAACTACCACAATTAGAGTAAAATTCGCTAATCCAAAAATAAGTAATTAAATAAATATATCATCACGGCTTATTACCTCTCATTGCTAGGGTGGCGATTGCACCACAGGCGTTAATTTTGTGCCATTTAAAATTGGAAATATTTGGCGTTGGTCGGGATTGAACCCGGTTCCCCAGTTTCGCGACCTGACACTCAGGCAAGCGGCTACGAGACCTCATGGTGTCTCAAAAATAAAGATTATCTTAATCTTTTTTGTGACTCGGGCGGTACATGGCGGGAGGTTTTTTGTTGGCCACACCAGATTTTTTTATTCATATGTAATTGTAAACCATGTTATAAATATTTCGATTTTATGTAAAGAATAATTTCACACAATAAAATTTAACATTCTTAATTTTACGTCTATCTATAGGGCACAAAATTTGCATATGACAAGTACAAAGTACAAATTTTGGTGGAACACGTTCCAGATTTTAAAAATTTACATAGAAAATATATAGGGCACGCTGTATCTGTCGAAGGGGAAACAAAAAAGCAAAAATATTTAGCGTAAAAAAAACAGTAAAGTGAATTGTTGATTGTTATTTTAATATACCGGATTTTTACTTTTTTATTAACCACGGAATATACAATGGTAAAATTTTCAATATCTGTAATTTCTGCTTTAACAAAAGCGTACCTATGTATAAATACAAAACATGTTCAGAAATAAAAACAGAACCAGATGAGCCTAAATTTATTGATATAATTAATACGTTGCTGTCATGGGATATAAGTAAAATATTATTTCAGTGTTTAAAGAGAGTCCTGAAAAATGAGACATACAATTCAGAGTCATATTTTAGTCTGACGGATAAAAGTTTATTATATATTATTTAAGTAATAATTAATATTATTTTTTCATTATTATGATTTGAAAATCATGTAGAGATTTAATTAAATCAATAATTATTTAAACTTTATGACAGATGTTACGGCACTCTAAACATCTAAAATTATAACTTCAATTTGCCTAACTCTCGCGAAAGAAACAGATGGAAACAATAATATTGGATTCATTAGATGCAGTTTTTAAATCTCCCGCTACCCTTTGTAAAGGAGATATAGGGATCGTGCTAAAAATCGTGTATGGAGATTTTGGTGAATGACCACGTTTTAAGGTCCCTAGAATCCAATTTTAACATTTTCACGATGGTGTATGTGTGGATATTCCGCTGTAACTCAAATATTATTCTTCAGAAAATTTTGAAACCTTGTATTTCGACCTTGTACTAATATGGAAAGAGCCCATTAGATTTTGATGTATTTCGGATAATCGGAAATGGCACTTTACTTTAAGCTCAAGATAATTTTTCTTTGAAATATACCTTTAAATATTATTTTTTCGAGATTTGTTATTATAAAAATTAAAGACTATTAAATATTCTACAGGTTACATTAATACTTTTTACCTTCCGTCACCTTTAGGTAAGGAAGGTATTGTCTTTGGTCAAAAAATTCGGTGGTGAGTTTTTGATGAATAAGCACGTTTTAGGGTCCCTAGAATACGATTTTACTATTTTTACGATGTCTGTGTGTGTGTGTGTGTGTGTGTGTGTGTGTGTGTGTGTGTGTGCGCGTGCGTGCGTGCGTGTGTGTGTGTGTGTGTGTGTGTGTGTGTGTGTGTGTGTGTGTGTGTGTGTGTGTGTGTGTGTGTGTGCGTGCGTGCGTGCGTGCGTGCGTGCGTGCGTGCGTGCGTGCGTGCGTGCGTGCGTGCGTGCGTGCGTGCGTGCGTGCGTGTGTGTGTGTGTGTGTGTGTGTGTGGGTGTGTGTGTGGGTGTGTGTGTGTGTGTGTGTGTATGTATGTGTGTGTGTGACTGTGTGTGACAAAATTTTCTAATGCGATAACTCTAATACTACAATTCCAAAAATTATAATTCTTTCGTATTCCTCTTCGTTACAGCCATGTGAAGAGCTGATTAGATTTTGGTTATAATTGGTCAACCGGAAGTACCCTCATTTGAAGATTTTAGTAGTTTTTCTTGAAAAAACGATGTTAAATATCATTTTTTCACATTTAATGTTATTATAAATATTAAAGAATTATTTATTCTCTATACAATTTGAATGCATTTTATACTTCATATTAAATGGACATAGAGTTAAAAAATTATAAAGACATTAAAATATCATGTATATTAGTCAGCTTTGGAAACAGCTGCTACATTAAGAAAATAGAAAATTGTGATTGAAAGGTGTCAGTGTCAAGTGCAGTTGACAGTATGTTTATGTTATAATTTTACTGGAAATATAGGATCTTTTGTTAGAAACTTTCTGTTTGGAATTAGTTTAAAATACATACAACTGCCTTAAGGTAATGTACAAGAAATATAATCTTTTTCAAGGAACTTTCTGTATGACATTTTTTACAAAATATATAGAACTGACGGAAGGTAATGTGCTGGCCACATCAGATTTTTTATATATTTTTTGCATAATTTTATAAAATCTATAATATAAATCCTAGAGCTACGCTTTAAACAAACACAACTTCTTGGTTACACAGTTCATATCTCAAACATATGTAAATGACAGATAAATGTCACTGTCAAAGAACTAATTTCAAATCAATAATAGTAACGTTTTAAAAAGAAAATAGTAAATAGAACCATGGCTATATGGTATGGAACTTAATTCAGTTTCCAGTATGTATATTTAAATTAATAAAAATTAAATGGCGGGAGATATTGTGTTGGCCACATCAGATTATTCACGAAAGATAATTTCACTGTATTTCGTGCCCATAGGCGTATAACGCGAAATATTTATGGATACATTTTAACTCGAAAAATATATGTATTTTATTTGAAAATTTGGTTTCGTTTTACCTCCCGCTACTCTTGGTACGAGAGGTATAGGGATCGTGCTAAAAATCGCATATCGAGATTTTGGTAAATGATCACGTTTTAAGGTCCCTACACTGAGAAAAAGATATAATTACATGAACTGTAAATTTATTTGTTACAAATAAATCCTAAGCTTGAATAGATCCAAATATATCTAAAATTGAAGCAATGTAATTATTTATTTGAAGCATTTATTTGTCTCAAATAAATATATATTGAGATCAATTATATCTTCTATTTCATGAAAACTATGCATTTACTTACGTTAAGAATGATTTTAATTGTGCTAAATTTATTGCATTATTATTGGATATATAATAATTTATTTGAACCAAGTTTATATACCTACCTCTCGTATCCTGTATATTATATTAATGTACATATAACAAAAAATTATAAAAGTATAAATACACACTCTGTACAGGTACCAGTGCATGTGCCTTGGCATAAAAGATGCACTGAAAAGTGCAAAGCAAATATCCAAAACTCCACCCAAGTAGTATATTTTTCACTGTTTCGTCACCCATATTCACTACTTTTTAGCACACGAATGATATACAAATCGCCAGAAATGAACACTGTCAGAAATGAGCACCACCATATATAAGATGAAACGTACAACAAATGAACAAGTCCATACAAGTCATTTCACTTAAAATCGCCATTTGACAAATAGAACATTGTTCACTCAATGGAAATATTATGTTGCCGCAAATAATATTTATTTGTGACAAATAAATGTAGATTCACACAATAAAAACTTTTTTTCATTGTAATAAATATAAAGTTTACACAAATATATTATGAAATTAATTCAAAACAATTACATATTTGTAGGAAACAAGTAAATATTTCAGAAAATTATAAATTTATTCATTAAAAATCTCAATTTAAAATACTAAGCATAAATATATTAGTTTATTTGAGAAAATTAAATTAAATTTAAATGAAATAAATGACGGTCAAATAAATAATATAACTGAATGAATAAAATACATTTAATTATGAATATTTATTTGCTAAAAACCAGTCATTTTTCTCTGTGTAGAATCCAATTTTAACATTTCCACGATGATGTCTGTGTGTGTGTATGTATGTATATGTAGATCTTCCACTCTAACTCAAATACCATTATTCGGAAAATTTGGTATCTTGTATTTTAACCTTTTTCTAATATGCAAAGAGTCCATTAGATTTTGGTGCAAATGGGATAACCGGAAATGGCACTGTACTTGAAGCTCAAGTTTTTCTTCGAAAAATATCTTTAAATGTAGTTATTGCGAGATTTAGGTTATTATAAAAATTAAAGATTATTAAATTTTCTACAGGTTTGCATTAAAATTGTTCTATGTATTTTAAGGATAAATTTATGAAATTATCTATCATTTAAATTCCGGAGCCTACGCTTTAAACAATTACAACTTCTTGGTTATACAGTTCATATCTCAAATGCGTATGTAACTGACAGATATATGTCACTGTTAAAGAACTAATTCCAAATTAATAACAGTAACGTTTTAAAAAGAAAATAGTAAGTAGAACCATAGTTATATGGAATGGAACTTAATTTAGTTTCCAACATAAGTAAATATGTAAGTATGTAATGGTGAGAGGTATTGTGCTGGCCACAACAGATTTTTTAACTCCCGCTATCCTTGGTAAGGGAGGCATAGGGATCGTGATAAAAATCGCATATCGAGATTTTAGTAAATGACCACGTTTTAAGGTCTCTAGAATTTAATTTTAACATTTTCACGATGTCTGTGTGTATGTGTGGATCCTCCACTCTAACTCAAATACTATCATTCAGAAAATTTTGAAACCTTGTATTTCGAAGTTTTCCTAGAATGGAAAGAGCTCATTAGATTTTGGTGTAAATCGGATAACCGGAAATGGCACTTTACTAGAAGCTCAAAATAGCTTTTCTTCGGAAAATACCTTTAAATGTTATTTTTTCGTTATTATAAAAATTAAAGGTTATTAAATTTTCTACAGATCTGCATTAATACTTTTAGTAGGTACTTTTTGTGGACCATAGGAAATACAATGGTCAAATTGTCATATTGCTGTAAGTTCTGGCCTAGTAATTTTAGAACAAAAGAGTAAATACAAAAAATGTACAGAATTAAAAATTGCGTCCAAATTTATTGTTTACATGCGTTTCGTTTGCGAAAAAGAGACAAAATAAAAGTAATCATTTTTTAGCTATTTACAGAGTGCCATGAGCAATAGCATAAAATTTTAAACATTTGTATTGCTACTATTGTTTGAGTTTGACAGATGACATCTGTCATAAAGTTTTAATTATTATTGAATTCATGAATTTATTTATTAGTAAGCATGTATACACATACCATCGCAGAAAAAACCCAATGGAACAAAATTAACAATTAAATATCAATTAATAAACTTTTATCTGTCAAATTCAAACAATACAACTATTTGAAATCTATGTTTTGTCTTGCATGGCACTCTGTAAAAAGCTTAAAGTCTGATATTTTATTTTACGTTTATTTCATGACATGGACCTTTGATGCAGTATTTAATTCTGAACATTTTTTTGTATTTACACTTTAGTTCTAAAATTAATAGGACCACTGTATTTCCAATGGTCCATAAAAAGTAGACACTTGGTATATCAATACTAACATTAAAAAATAAACAATGATTTTTTTTCTCAAAAGAGGAATAGTCATAATTTCTAAAAAGGCACAAATTTTAATAAGATATCTGGTCACATAAACAATTGTGTATTTTAACAAATTTCAGTACCTTTATTTTAAAAAATAAAATAAAAAGTGATAAAATCCAAATGGGAATATGTATTTATTTTAAGAATAATAATTATATTTATATAAGTAATCATCTCCCCTACCTTCACATATCCTTAGCCACTATCATACAGTCAGCCGTCAAGAAAGCCGTCGTCTTCGTGAGAAGTATATGCAGTCGGAGGACACTCGCGTCACGATGGTGGCAGCGCAGCGACTGATTCAAAAGGCGTCGCGACGGGCGTCCGCAGCAACTTCGGCCAGACAACTGCCGCGCGGTCGCCGGCCTCTGGCAGTGGAGGGGGGAGGCACAGGGCAGGACTGGAGGTGTGGAGCAGGAATATATAGCAGGAGTGGCAATGGCAAGGGTAAGAAACGATGAGGTGGTGGTAGTTTGGGATATGTAGAAGGGTGAATATGTAATAGAAAAGATATTTTCAATTGAAGCTTAAATTGATATGCAATTAACTTTCAAGAAGTTGCGGTATATCTTCAGCATGCAGCATCTTTGACTCGCTGTAGTTGTTGTAGTTTAGAATGAAAACATGAAGGTATGTCTTTTATATTATTTGATATTGAAACGTCAAATTCAATGTCATATCGCAAAAAGCAAATTATTTTATTTTAAATACAGGGTGTAAATGAAATAAGTGCATTAAATTTAACCAGTAATATAACTCGGCGGGAGCAACAATATTTCTTATTAACTTTTTCTCGAAATCGCATATTTTTTTTAGCATTTTTACCACCCCGTAAATTGACGAGTCGTTCCAAATATTTCTGTGATAATTGAATGCAGTAGCACTAGCTATGAAAATTTTGTTTTAGCAATTGACAATCCTGTCAATTGTTGAAATTAAATTTTGACATTAGTAATAAACTTGTTTATAAGGTAAAATTCTGTCAAAATGCGAGTACACAGACATTGTAATTCCTTACCTATGGTTTATTTATTTTTTTACTCGTATCTGTACTACATTTTACTTGACATCACGGTTGACATAAAGACAGTGTCATGGAGTTGCCAACGCATTTACACGGAGCGTTTCCAAATCATCACCAAATCATTCTGTTCTTAATATTCGCACATTTGTTAATCTTGTACATCTTTATCACATCACAATACGGAGTGTCACATATGACAATTTTAAAAAAAGCAACAGTTATCCATAACATGTGCAAAAAGTTCTGTTTTCAGCACATAACAGACTTCGATTTTGGGAATGGCTCATAATGTTCATGAATGAGACTGAATTTACTTGGGAAGGTGTATTTATTATGCACAATACACATCTCGACAGATGAAAATGCTGTAAAAATTTTCATTAAAACATATTTGAGCGGGAACAATAAATGGACGATTAATTATTGGTACTCAAGTACCTCTTTTAGATGGACAAAAGTTTGTACTTACATTTTTTGAATAACGTATTTAAACTATTATGATTTATCGACGATAAATAATCATCTCATAACCTAATAACTATACTTTTGCTCTTCCTGTCGTTACCTCACCTCACCCCTCCTTGTCTTCCACTATTCACAGGTGATTAAAAAGTCTGGTTTAATACACAACTTTATAATTTTGTTATCCAAAATTTAAATTTCTTTATTTTAAAAATTGTACTATTACGAATTAATTAATAATAAATGTTATTTCCGTTGATTCGTTTATTAATTACTGCGTCTGCAAGTGTAACCGATAACCGACGATTTTTGAGCTGTTTGTATCCCACTTAAATACGACAGCTATCATTTGTTCTCCATGGGCGCGCGCCGAAATATGCAGCAAATCTTTAAAGAATTTTAACTCAAAATCTAAAAGACTTAGAAAAAAAAGTTATTAAGAAATATTGTTGCTCTCGTCGAGTTACATTACTGGTTAAATTTGATGCACTTATTTCATTTACATCCTGTATATGTTGAAGTAAAAGCTATAAAATATGATAAACACAGAAATTAGACTGTCAAGTGTGAAATGTAAACATAAACATGTGGCCGTGTTTTGCTTCTGTCTCTTTCTATTTTACGAAATATAAAAGTGAAAACGTTTTAGATTTCAAAATATTTTAACATATAAAAAAACAAAAATCCGAAAACTTCCCCATTTTAAAACGACAATCTATATTTTTACCTCCCGCTACCCTTGGTAAGGGATGTATAGGGATCGTGCTAAAAATCGCATATCGAGATTCTGGTAAATGACCACCTTTTAATGTCCCTAGAACTCGATTTTAACATTTTCACGATGATTTCTATATGGAAGGCTCTAATTCAAATATTATATTATTCGGATAATTTTGATATATTGTTTTGACTTTGAGTCGAGTCAGTTTTGGTAACAATTGGACAACCGGAAGTAGTAGTTACAAGAAAAATTTATGTAAATACTTATATTAAAGTACGTTAAATTCTTTATTCGATAAATATAAATTCATTATTATATCTTCTATAGATTTAGAGATAAAAAAATGCATATAAAATAATTTGATACAGCTGCTTCCTGTCACAATATCGTACCATCCCTACTTTCACAAGTTGGACCCGCCCGGATGAATTTTGGTCTGTGCGCCGGTTTTTTCTCTAAACGCATGGACTCTACCTATTTTGTGTTTCGTTATAGTCAAATCAGTATAAACCTTCATCATTATGGTGCATTCATTCCAAACTTACAAGCAATGCTAAAACATAAGAAAGGAGTAAACATAAGGCGATTTCGTGCGACAACCGTTCACTTGCGGTATGTTGCGTTCAGGTATAATTTGTGTCAACATAAATGCACATTGACTTCGACTTCTTAAGCTCGGTTAACCCATCACTCCAGGGTATTTTCGTACCTGTGCTGCCAGGGGCGGATTACCAAATTTACAGTACAAACCGGGAAATATACAGTTAAAATCATTTAATGTATTTTGATTATATCAATTTCGCTAAACGTTGTATCACATTATTCTTGTTTCATTTGTAAACAATTGAAGTAAAATATGGCACCCATGGAGTGATTTTCCGGACGAAGAAAATAATCTAATATTGAAGGAGAACATATTTTTAAGATTTGTATAATGTAAAAAAATATATAAATAAATTATTGAATAATAAACTGTAGTAATTTTTTTATTAATTTTAATATCTGATTCGTCGGTACTGTTTTAAATTTAGTAATTTGGAAAAATTGTGGATACCTCTCTGTGTGCTTACCCTTGCAAATCTTTTAAGCAAATACATGGTATGATGGGCGTAAAAGTCAATGTGCATTTATCTTGACACAAACTATACGTTCACACATTCGGGCGCTAGGTACAACTTACCCGGTATGCTTGGGTCAGTGCTCACAGGTGAACGGGTTTGCGAGTCGAGTCAGTTCTCTATTTCTATCTCTTTTTATCATGCCTTTTTTTTGAAATGTCAAAAGTCAAAACAGTCGGTGTCGTGGTCTTTATGTCAAACAGGCTGACATATTCGTTGATTCTTTTTTGGACAAATATGGGTAAACTATCTTTCTCCGTTAATTTTTAATGTCAGACACTATTTTTGAAAGTTTTAAATGTGAATATACATAACCACCAAGCATGGTGTCAACAAGTGAACCAACGTTGTTTGGCGCCACCATTGACAATATCATATCGTAACTAACCGTAACTAATCCTAACAAGTGAACGAGTATGTCGCCCGAAATCGCCTATAGCTACTATTCATAAATTGCATGCCTTCATGAAAAGCGTTAATAAAGGCTACGAGCCGAAAAAAATCTTTCGTATTTTGGGAAGAAAGTTTTATAGAAGCCCCAGATAATACGTTTTTATTTTTGAAGATAAGCGCGAGATTATGATATTTTTTACAAAATTTAATTAATATTTTAACATATCTCTACGCCCAGAAAATTAATCTACGGCTAGTGTTTTTGAAATAAAAAATGCATTAAACAAGTCGTTCGAATTAATACTTTCGGAAAATGTCCTTCTCTTCTGGCGCGTTTGATATTGAAACGTCAAATTCAATGTCAAATCGCAAAAAGCAAATTATTTTATTTTTAATATGTAAATGTAAAAGCTACAAACTACGATAAACACAAATGAAATTGTCAAATGTAAACATAAACATGTGCCCGTGTTTTGCTTCTGTCTCTTTCTATTTTACAAAATATACAAAAATCCGAAAACTCGCCCATTTTAAATGACAATCTATATTTTTTTATTTAAAAAATAAGTTATTAAATGATATGAGTAGTGAAGTAGTGATATTACAAATTTATATATTGCAAAATATTTTAAATCATAGCGAGATATTAAAAATTTCAAGCACTGTCTCGGCTCTACAGATTGTTTCCTGTAACTATGATAATGTTCAAGTCTGATATAAATATAATTGTTTTGAATTTCCGACAGTTTACCTCGTGATGACGATGAAGATGAACTGACGTCGAAACCGGTAAAGTGTTGAAGAATTTTGTTGTTAGCTAACGACTCCTGTCAAGGAACTTCCTCTGTGAATTATCTGCCATGTTTTGTTTGTTTCCAAATTATGAAACATCAGCAAGTTTCGAGACAAGAGAAAGTTATTCTTCTTCACAAACTAGGTCATACAAATTGTGACCATATTTATTTACTTAAAGAAAATTAAGGACAATCATAAAAATATTACTTTTTCAATACAATAGGACATGAGTAGTTGTGAGACTTTATTTTCAAACAGAGAACAATTTTTTAAATAGATATTTCAATTTTGAATATCTGAAAAGTTAAAGTTGACAATTTTCAAGCAGTAGAAATGATGTGATTGCAACATACCGGGTGTTGACTATTTTATGAACATTGGAAATAAAACGTTAAAATTTTGAATTAGCGTTATCTCTACCTAATTTTAGAGCAAATAATGTAATAAGCAAAACAAATCTTTCCATTATTTGCGAATCCAATAGTGTATTAAAGAACATGTTTTATAAGACATGTTTTTTTCGCACGCGTCAAAATTTAGAAAACGAGCGTTAGCGAGTTTTCTAATTGACAAGTGCGAAAGAAAGTCTTATAAAATGAGTTCTTTATATTATTTTTTATATTTTGCGCCTTCTACAATTAACATTTATTTACTCAATTTGTGATTATATTTGTAACCATTTGTACATTTTCATGTAAATAATCTTCCCTAAATAAAATAAAAAAATAATAATTTCGACAGTATATTATTAAAATGAATTGTCAATTAACTAAAAATAAATTAGGTAAAAATGGGTTAAAGAAACGTCATCTAGTACCAACCGTCTAAAACAAAAATTGCGTATCGAAATGAAGGTCATTACGATGCGCAATTGCGTATCGTAATGACTTCATTATGAACGCAAAATATAAAAACAGTATTTTTATCACTCTAACATTAATTATTATATATGCCATGACATATTGAAAATTATTTCAAAATTTTATAATTATTTTGCATTTTTACAAGTTACAAAGATACTCGTATTCGAGCTCACTTTTAATTCGGTAAACCTTTGGCCAGGGTTGAAAAAAATTATGATTTATTTAAAAAAATTAAAAATCATTGATTTTTTCAAAAAAAGGCAAATAACCCAAGATTTTTTTTATTTTTAAAGATTTGGTGGTGTTATTGCACTTCACTAATTGTTTTAAAAGAAATATATAGTTAAGTATTAAAAACGGTAAGGACAGTTTACCGACCGAAGACAATGTTTGGGGACTGAGCGAAGCGAAGGTCCCAATTTTGTCTGAGATCGGTAATTCCTTAACGATCGTGATGCTTATACTATTTTTTGCACGATCAACGGACAAAATTTAAAAGATAAATAATATTTGAAAATTATTTTGACATTAAAAAAATTTATTTGTCATTTTTACCTCCCGCTACCCTTGGTAAGGGAGGTATAGGGATTGTGCTAAAAATCACATATCGAGATTTTGGTAAATGACCACGATTTAAGGTCCCTAGAATCCAATTTTACCATTTTCACGATGATGTCTGTGTGTATGTGTGTATGTGTGGATCCTCTACTCTAACTCAAATAAGTACTATCATTCAGAAAATTTTGAAACCTTGTATTTCGAATTTTTTCTGTAATGGAAAGAGCCCATTAGATTTTGTTAAAATTCGAATAACCGGGAATAGCACTTTACTAGAAGCTCAAAATAGTTTTTCTTCGAAAAATATCTTTAAATGTTATTTTTTCGACATTAATGTTATAATAAAAATTAAAGATTATTAAATTTTCAATAGATTTGCATTAATACTTTTTCTATATATTCTATGTATAAATTTATAAAATTATGTATAATTTAAATCCCGGAGCCTACGCTGTCATTTAAAATTAATAATAGTAACGTTTTAAAAAGAAAAAAGCTAATAGAACAATAGGAAAGGAAATCGATACAGTTTCCAGAATATGTAAATATGTAGGTATGTATTTAGATTAATAAAAATTAACGATTCGCAAAAAAGTGAAGCTAATTCTCATTTTTTGGATTAGTGAATTCTATTCTATCCCGGTATTTAAATTTAATCTTCATTTTATTATCGAAAAAGGTAGTTACTTGGATTAGATTAGACTATATTTTAAGAAATAAACTGCCAAAATTAGAGTAAAATTCGCTAATCCAAAAATAAGGATTAGCTTAATTTTTTTGTGACTCGGGTAATAAATGGCGGGAGGTATTGTGTTGGCCACACCAGATTTTTAGATATTACTATATACATACAGAACATATTTTTGTTATTATAATTAATTTTGTAGCAAATAAATACATTTTAATTATAATTTCTTTAATTGTGTCTGCTCTTACTTGGTGAAACTTACAATTCATTTTTATTAAAAATTAAAATTTTAATTATAAATGGAATCTTTTTTTTTCATCTTTAAAAAAACCAATGATTTAATTTAAAAAATCTGATGTGGCCAGCACATTACCTTCCGTCAGTTCTATGTATTTTGTATAAATGTCATACAGAAAGTTCCTTGCAAAAGATTATATTTCTTATACATTACCTACATTGCCAGTAAAATTATAACACAAACATACTGTCAACTGCACTTGATATTGACACCTTTCAATCAGAATTTTCTTCATACAGCAGCTGTTTTCAGAGTTATTGTATAGCTGGCTAATATATATAGTATTTAATTTCTTTATAATTTTTTAACTCTATATCCATTTAATATGAAGTATAAAATGCATTCAAATCGTATAGAGAATAAAATATTCTTTAATATAATTAATAACATTAAATGTGAAAAAATGATTTTTAACTTCGTTTTTTCAAGAAAAACTGTTAAAATCTTCAAATGAGGGTACTTCCGGTTGACGAATTATAACCAAAATCTAATCAGCTCTTCACATAGATGTAACGAAGAGGAATACAAATTATTATAAATATTAAAGTATATTTTATTCTCTATACGATTTGAATGCATTTTATACTTCATATTAAATGGATATAGAGTTAAAAAATTATAAAGAAATTAAATATCATATATTAGCCAGCTATGCTATATCTCTGGAAACAGCTGGTATATTAAGAAAATTCTGATTGAAAGGTGTCAGTGACAAGTGCATTTGACAGTATGTTTATGTTATAATTTTACTGGAAATATAAGATCTTTTGCTAGAATCTTTCAGTATGGAATTTATATAAAATACATATAACTGCCTTAACAAGAAATATCATCTTTTGCAAGGAACTTTCTGTATGACATTTATACAAAATACATAGAACTGACGCAGGCACCGGACAGCTAAATGAATGTGCCAAAACACTATCATAGTTCCAGGAAGCAAACTGTAGAGGCGCGACAGTGCTTAAATTTTAGGAAAATGGATTAAGTCACCTTTGAGTTCAAAACATTTTGCAATATTTTAAATTGTAAAGTCACATACATTTTAGTTATAGTACCAGTAGTGATTTATTTCATGATTTCTCCAGTTTTAAAGTGTATTAACTGTGTTTATTTTTTGACGTAATATGGAATTGAAATTTAATAAGTTGATGAACATTCGTTTTGCTGTTTGATATAAAGTGCAGAGCAAAGAAGCAAAGAGACGTTTACTTTTATATTTAATGATGAAATGTCGTACCATTTCCAATATCCTTTTATCTTACATATAAACAAATATTAAAATAGAAGTGTATGTCTAACTGACAAGTAATTTTAAATTTATTTAGAAATGAATTTATAGTTATTGTATTGTGATTATTTAAAATATATGTATGTACTTATATGCAATTTTCTTATTATGTCTTATTTTAAAAATTCAAAATTTAAATTTATGTATACATGACATGTCTCCTATGTCACAAACTACCAAGCCGACCAAGCCATCACAGTGTGCGTTAGTTGATGGAAGCAATCTGTAGATGTCACTATTTTGTATTTCGACAAATACATTAACTGTCCTATCTGTAGTTGAGGTGATCCGTGAACTGACGGAAGGTAATGTGCTGGCCACATCAGATTTTTCATTTTTGTTACTAATATTATTATTCAAGTTACTTTAGGCGTTTATTGTTGCTGTTAATTTTAGATGTCTTTATATATCTACATAATCGGATGTAATGGTTTGAAAAATTGTCGTACTCACTGAACTAAATATAAAACAGGAACACGCTTTAAGGTTCAATTTGTACGCATCATAGGATATCGCCGTACTGCTCTACCTGAATCGAAGGATAGTAAGAATAACACAAATATAATAAAAAAGATTAGTATAAAGGAAAAATTAAAATAATAGGTCAATATTTAATAATAATTTATCATTGATGCATGAATAATATAATTTATTAATAGATGTTCTTACATTTACTCCTCCAAAAAATTCTGTCTGCTTGTCTGCTAAATTGTAAAAGTGAATATTACAATACGATCTTGCAATTTTCAATTACAAAATGACATAGACAAACAAAAAATAAGAGAAAGAGTACACAAAGCCAGGAAAATTGTTGGAGCTCGAAATTCAATTTGGTGAAATAAGAAAATAAGAAAATGGAATAAGAAACGTATAGGCCAAACAATGGCTGAAACGATATTGAGCCATGGGAGTGAAATTTGAATATTAAGAGAAGACGACAAAAGAAAACTAATGACAAAAAATATTTAATACTTCAGTACTTGAGAAGTAGTTGTTAAACGGCCAAATGTCAGAAAACCATAGAACGGAGAATGATAAAAGAAGTTTAGAATGTTTGGGGCATGTTCTAAGTATAGATAATAACATATGATATGTCACATAAGTTTTCGGTAAAATTTGTAAAGAACGAGACTGTGGTTAAGGAAAGTAAATTGATCCGGCTTATTACTACAATAAAAAATGTGATGTGGCCAACACCAAACCTCCCGCTATTTAATTTTTATTAATTTAAATATACTTCCTTACATATTTAGTTATTGTGGAAACTGTGGTTCTATTTACTATTTTCTTTTTAAAACGTTACTATTATTAATTTAAAATGATTAGTTCTTTGACAATGACATTTATCTGTCAGTTACATACATTTGGAGATAAAATATATAGAAAAAGTATTTATGCAATTCTGTAAAAAATTTAATAATCTTTAATTTTTATAACATAAATGTTGAAAAAATAACATTTGAAGGTATTTTTCGAAGAAAATCTACTTTGAGTTTGAAGTAAAGTGCCATTTCTGGTTATCTGTTATACACCAAAATATAATGGTCTCTTCCCATATTAGAATAATAGAGAAATACAAGGTTTCAAAATTTTCTGAATGATAGTATTTGAGTTAGAGTTACACACACACGAACGCACGCACGCACGCACGCACGCACGCACGCACGCACACACACACACATACACACACACACACACACACACACACACACACACACACACACACACACACACACACGCAGACATCATCGTGAAAATGTTAGAATTGGATTCTAGGGACCTTAAAACGTGGTCATTTAACAAAATATCGATATGTGAGTTTTAGCACGATCCCTATACCCCCCTTTGCAAGGGTAGCGGAAGGTAAAAATGCGAATTGAGATGCTGTTTTTCAATTTTCGTTACAACGATCCATAAGTACAGATACCTAGTACCTACCATGTTGAAGATAAAAAAAGTTATTTATGTAACAAGTGTGTAAAATAGTACATTTTTGGTCCAATGCGATGATTTATGCATGATACGCAGCCGAATGCGGAAATGATAGCACAAGATAAATATAGTTATTTACAATACAAATGCAGACACATGAACTTCCGTGCATGAGCCTTTGTTTGAAGTACGAGCGAGCAACGCAAGCAAGTATTTCATTTAGCAAATGCACGGAAGGTATTTCCGTATAAGTATTGTACAAGATTTTTTGTAACGAACTAATTAATTATAAAACGTAATTAATAAAAACTAAAACTATCACTTAAACGTTGATAAAGCCAACAAACATTCGTTGCTATGGACTGTATGCTGTTGCTATTGTATGTTTATTTTCTATTGCCCTTGAAAAAAATTGTGAATTTAGTGCGTGTATTTTTATAGTAGAACTAAATATTGTAAAATGAGTGATTCTTGTATGCCTCTTGAAATAGGATACTATACCATAGTCAAATTTTAACTGTCTTAAATAAGAAGACGAATATATACATAAATTAAGGAGTGTTAGTCAAAAATTTTTGTTTCAATATTGATTAGGTTGCAAACTGCAAGCGATTAAATTTGACTACTAACAGATATGACGCGTTAGGTCCTAAGAATTTGATTGGTCGCCTGATTTTAAAAACGAGATTCGCGCGCCTTCTGCGGTCACCTTTGAAAGATTATGAACTGTCACTTTGTTGTATAACCTAACAAAAAAAATTGCAATTTTATGTTTCATGAATTTGTTTAATTATATTATGTAGTAATAGTAACAATAATAATGTATTTATAATTAAAACAATTTGTAATATGTATTAATTAAATTAATAATAATATTAACTAATCAAAACAATCAAACACTAGCGCCATCCGCCGTTATACTATGTGTCATAATATTGTCAAACTGTTTCAATATTCTATAATTTATTAAGAAAAAGATGCTTATTATTTACGTTATTTATGCTTAATAATAATTTCTTCGTGAATATATTGTATAAGTTTTTATATAAAAATATTTCAGCAATGCAAACATGAAAATATTTGTTCTCTCTAGAACAGGGGTTCCCAAAGTTTTTCTTAGGCGGGCCAAATTAATATTACCGAATTTTTTGGCGGGTATAAAATCAAAACAATAACCACGATTTTTTTTGTTTTAAATATATTTAACTATTTCTTATTTTAGCACATATAAACACTACTGCATTGTCATCTCAAATAGAAATAGAACTGCGCGAATGACGCATTTCGTTCATAATTTGAGCAACCAATAAGAAATGACGATCTGTTTGTGCTTGCATGTTGTCCTATTTTTCGTCCCACCTCTAATGAGTTGGAGCAGTGCATTTTTGAATATTCGTTATTATGGCATAGGCCTGTATTGCTCAGAGCAACTGGGTAGACACAACAAGGTCTGGTGGTACAGTTGTAATGTGCGGCATAGCGCACATCATTGAAAAAAACGATAAATTCGTTACTGACTCCTTGAAATTGTGTGTTGCATTAGATGCGCCAGAAATAATTAACAGTTCTGTATCTATTTGAGACTACTATATTATATTTCTGTACAAATGTGTAATAACTAGACTAGACATACTACAATAATTTTCTAAATATAAACTAAACAATATTTTATTAATACAAACGCTTATGGTTAATGTTCTGTAAGAATTTTTTAAAAATATTAAAATATTTTATTGTATCTTATTTGTAATATTTATAATTTATTTTACTATTTACTTATTTATTTTTTAATAAAAATATAATATATCGTATGGATATCGCGGGCCGAATTCACAGGCTTTGCGGGCCGCATTTGGCCCGCGGGCCGCACTTTGGGAACCCCTGCTCTAGAACTAACAGTTTGTCGACTACTGGAAGTACCCGATACGTCACGCAAGAAATTCTTGACTTTAAAAATTCATATCTCGCTTATTACGTAAAAATTTTAAGTCGCGTTTGCACTGAAATTCTTATTTCATCTTGTTCTTACAGAAAAAAAAATTTAAATAAAAATGGTATAGGACCCTATTCTGGAAGCTACTAACACTGCAGTTAAAAATGATCTTTCGGATTGTGAGTTGGCTGCGAGAAACATGAGTTTCTAGGTAGTGAGTACGAAAACACTATTTTACAAACGTGTGGCATACAACATTTTTCTTAACACTTACAACCGAAATATTAATGCTGTGAAAAAAATATCTCAAATGACGGGGCTTTCTGATACAATCATTCGTCGAATCACTCACGATCATTTAGGCATGAATAAAGTTAGTGCAAGGTGGGTCCCCAAATATCTCTCAGCAGTTCAACGCCAACGTCGTGTTGAATGTGCTCAAAACTTTTTGAAGCTATGTGATATAAACCCAACGGAGCTATCGAAGTCAATTGTCATAGGAGATGAAACTGTGGTTTTCTACTATGATTCTTTATCCAAAAGGAAATCGATGGAATGGAGGCGAAAAGGAGAAACACCGCCAAGAAAATTCAGGGTCTACCAGTCGACACAAGAAAGATGATGGCTATACGATCATTTGGGATTGTGAGGGCATTCTTCTTATAGCCTTTAAAAGAAGTAACACGACAGTCAATGGGGCATATTACGTATCACTTCTGCATAAATTGCGACAAAATATTCGAGAAATAAGACGTAGTAAACTAACCAGAGGCGTGCGTTTGCTGCATGACAATGCAGCCGTGCACACTGCTGCAATTGCGCAAGCTGCGATTCGTGACTGCGGTTTTGAACAAATTGATTATCCTCCTTATAGTCCAGATATGGCCCCTAGTAACTACTATCTGTTTAGAAATTTGAAAAAGGACCTTCGAGGGCGCCATTTCAGTATCGACGAAGCAGTGAAGGCTGCAGTTTGGACACATTTTGAAGACAAATCAAAGGAATATTTTTTAGGGGTATTGAATTGTTACTGAAATGTTGTAATAAGTGTATTGATGCCAGGGAAGATTATATTGAAGAAAAAAAATTATGACGCAAAATATATTAAATAAATATGATAATTACTTTGGGACAAAACAACAAAAGTAGTATATTTTTAAAAAATCCATAAAATAAACGGTTAAGAACGGGAAGTGGAGGACAATCTAACTTCATATGCATATCATAAATGTTGTTCCTATTTAAAATAAAATAAAAATTTAAATACGTATGCTCTGATTATTTAAATGAGTATGAATATGTAAAATCTTAACGCTGAAAAGGAAATTGTTCTATATCAGGAAGCAGGAAAAATGTTTTCGTTATATGTATGACAGTTTCTAATGAGAAAATTATACATTGTTCTTATTTTTAAAAATTCCTTTGTTCGCTTAAATACATATGCAAACTGGAATACTCTGAATTGAATTTAAACATGCATTTCGAGAGTTTCATTAACGTATTTGCAACTTGGTGTTGACATATTGCAATTTAATAATTTAGATTTAGATTATGTAAACACTGCTTCTATATCTAGATTCAATAACAGTATATCAAACAGCAAATATTTGCTAGTAATCAAGGGAATATATTTTTGTTAGTAAATAATAATTTTCTCCACTGTTAAATTAATTTCTTATTTTTTTGTTAGTAACGTATTATTTACATTGTTTACTATTTAAACATAAAAATAAAGTTACTTAAATACACATCCGAGCTCAAATATAAATTAAATCGAATACGTTTATTTTTTATCACTGATCAGAGCTGGGCAATACTGTCAAGATGGTACTTAATTAGGCTTGCAAATACTTTCAGTACTTCAAGTACTGTACTTGAAGTACTTTCTATTTATAATGCTTTGTAAATAATTGCGTAAGCTTCCACAGTCTGAGTCATGAGAAATATTCGTTTTCCGGGAATGGACTGTGTCATATTTTGAGTCAGAGCTCAACGTTTCGCCCGCGTCGTATGGGGCATCTTCAGGAGCAAGGGGGATAGTATTGTCTTAAACAAGGTTACCCGACGTGTCAACCACGCTAGAGGCCAAATAAACCAAGTGACGAAAGGAAGGCCGAGAAGACTGTTATTTACTAATCTAAAGATACGGTTCATGAGCATAGCTAATGAGGACCAATTGGAATCGAGTTCGTAATGGTAGATTGGGCGTGTCGTGTTCCGAGAATCACATTTCCACTTTTAACGCGTGCGCTTCGCTTCGCATCACTACCTTTTTTTGAAATTAGATTCTTCATGAATCCGGTAGATGGATCTGGTAGATATTGAACAATTTTCGAACACGGTAACTTTTTACCACTCGTGTTTTCGAACACAGTCGGTAGATGCGGTATCTACCGGTAGAATTTTCGTAAATGCGTATGTATTTTCTATAAAATCCATACAGGAAGTTGCTTGCAAAAGATTTTAAATTTCTTGTATGTACATTACCTTTCGACAGTTGTATGTATTTTATACAAATTCCATACAGAAAGTTTCGAGCAAAAAGACCCTATATTTCGAGTTAAATTAAAACACAAATATACTACGAATATGTCAATTGCACTTGACATTGACACTGGCATCTTTCAATCAGAATATTCTTAATATCTACCTTGTTCCATTTAAGCCATTCAGTATTGTAGAGCATAGGGAATAGTTTTGACCTCTCTGATTGGGTGAAATTGGAGACAAGAGACAAGTTTACCCAATGGAATTTCGGCTACTTCAAGTTTGCGCTGTTGCCAGCTCCATCTACTGAATGGCTTAAATGCATTGACGTATTATATAAATGGACGCAACGTAGGTACTGCTTTACTGTATAAGCATTGACGCACACCTTAGAAAAGGATAGAGCTAAGTTAGGGGCAAAGTCAAAATGAAAAATAACACAGAGTGCTTAGGAATATTCATCTCATTCATAATAAATGACAATGTAAAATATAGTTCATATTCGATTTAACATAAAATATTTCATTCGTATATTAAATTATTTGTAAAAATAACAAATATAGAAAAATACTTTTGCTTTAGCTAATATTATTTATTTAAAACTATTTTTATATACATTTTAGGTATAGTCCGTCGATTGAAAATGATTTCTGCATCACATCAATGTTTGGATGGCTTGAAATTGTGTTTTCTAACTGCAATAAGCCAGTCTGTTCACAGTTCATATTTCGAAAATCTACTCAAAAAACATTCATATAAGATATGACAGTTTAGTTTACGACGAATAAGAAAGACTTGTGAAATTTTATGTCTTTTTGATAACGAACTGTGCGTCCATTTGCACTGCATGATATTACCATTTTAAAAGAATTCTGAAATATAAATGAAATCACACTTAAATGCATAGCATGACAGAACATAACTTAAATTACCAGCAATCTACATTCAAATTATTTTTATTTTACATTAAATCAAAATTACTCACTTTTTATTGTAACTAACTCTTAGTTAGAGATATGAATATTATTTTTACTAATATTCTGAGGGAATATATTGCACTTTTA
Organism: Harpalus rubripes; assembly: GCA_963082715.1. Taxonomy (NCBI): domain Eukaryota; kingdom Metazoa; phylum Arthropoda; class Insecta; order Coleoptera; family Carabidae; genus Harpalus; species Harpalus rubripes. The sequence goes on from OY720465.1 coordinate 12,127,294, forward strand.
CTAGCTATCACTACTGTCAGACCAGCAAACAAAACAACAGACCGCAACAATGTTCTTGTTTGACGTTGCCCCGCTTATCTATCTTTCCTTTTCTAAGGTGAGCGTCAATTCCTCTCTCTCTACGTTGGGTCCATTTATGTAATATGTCAATGCTTAAATGGAACAGAGTATAGTATGCTCTGTTCCATTTAAGTCATTCAGTAGATGGCACTGGCAACAGCGCAAATCTGAAGTAGCCGAAATTACATTGGGTAAATTTGTCTCTTGTCACTAATTTCAGCCAATCAGAGATGTCAAAACAATTCCCTATGCTCCGCAATACTGAATGGCTTAAATGGAACAAGGTATAGATGTTTCAATCATAGCTGGCTAATTTATAAAATTTAATATCTTTATAATTTTATACTCTCTATCCATTTAATATGAAGTATAAAATGCAGTCAAATCGTATAGAGAACACAATGTTCTTTAATACTTATAATAACATTAAATGTGAAAAAATGATATTTAACATCGTTTTTTCAAGAAAAACTGTTAAAATCTCCAAATGAGGGTACTTCCGGCTGACCAATTATAACCAAAATCTAATCAGCTCTTCATATGTATGCAACGAAGAGGAATACGAAAGAATTATAATTTTGGGAATTGTAGTATTAGAGTTATCGTAGACGAAAATTTGTACACACTGGCACACACACAAACGCACACACACACACACACACACACACACACACATACACACACACACACACACACACACACACACACACACACACACACACACACACACACATATATATATATATATATATATATATATATATACACACAGACACACACAAATACAGACATCATCGTAAAAATAGTAAAATCGTATTCTAGAGACCGTAAAACGTGCGTATTCATTAAAAACTCACCACCGATTTTTTTGACTAAAGACAATACCTTCCTTACCTAAAGGTGACGGAAGGTAAAAATAACCCGATCGTTCAAAAATCTAGTTTTCAAGTCAAACCCATGAATTTTAGTTTTGGTTTGAGATAATTCAAAACCTTTTTCACACTGTACACATGGCGTTTTCAAAACCAAAAACGTTTTGAAAACTGCAGACAAACTTAGTATGTGTAAGTTTTAAAACTATATTTTATTGGGACAATTTCTTGTACAGAAATAGTTACGATGTCGTTTTAATTAGAGAAAATTGCGACTAGAAATATTTATAAGCGAAATAAAATTATAAAATGAAAAAGTGTAGGACGACTCTTCAAGGAATTTAGTACACTGATGATATATAATGAGGAAAAAGAGCAACCTGAGAGTCGTTAATACTAAAGATAAATAACTTAATTCTCCAACGAAACGGAGAAATGAAAATAAATTTAATAATATATCTTCAAATTACTTCTTCTGCCCGCGGGCGTTGCTTTAAAGAGTCTATTTCCGTATTTCAGCTCAATAACCATTAGTTTTCAAGGAAAAATACGTTTGTGCGTTTTTACTATGATTGTAACAAATAAAAAGGTTCTGTGTTTTCCTATAATCAATCATACTTTGTTGATATAATAACGATATTATTTTACCGTTACAAATATCATTTTAACGATCAAAAAATTAGAAACCTACATATATGTCATGTGGTGAAAATAGAATGACTTTTGTATGATTGAGTGACAATATAAACTGCATTATCATTATTATCGTTGTAAGATGTCGAAGACTAAAGTCTGCAAAGAATCTACTGTTACTGTTTATACAGGAATGGAAAAAAGGGTTTCTGGTAATTGTTTTTATGTTTGCAGTTTTTACCGTACGAGTTTTTCTCCTTAGTCACATTAAGCACACAATCCGGGTTACAAAGAAAAACAGCAAACTTTTTAAAGTTAAATATCTCCCGATCAGTTAATGGCTTAGAAAACTGATAAAAAGAAAACTAAAATTATTCTGTTCTCTTATGAATTAAGAATGATTTTTTTCATTTGAGGCTTATTTATGATCTTTTAATAGTATATTAAGTATTAAGAACGGACGGTAAGGATAGTTTACCGATCGAAGATCATGTATAGGAACTGAACGAAATGAAGGCTAAGATCAGTATGGTATGACTAGCGAATGAAAGTTAACGTTTAGATTATTTAATAGATGTGGTTTCTTTTGAAAATATTTCCCTATATTTGATTAGAAAGGAAACTGACCCTTAAGCCGGTATCCCACTGTAAAAATATTTATAAAAATTTTTATAATTTTTTTTGTAAAAACGTTCCTTGATAAGTACTGCATCCCACTGTAAAAAAAATCTGATGTGGCCAGCACATTACCTTCCGTCAGTTCTATGTATTTTGTACAAATTTCATACGGAATGTTCCTTGCTAAATTAAATATTCTGTTTCTTGTACATTACCTTGCGGCAGTTGCATGTATTTTATGCAAATTTCATACAGAAAATTATCATTTTGTGACGTTTTCTATATACAGTGTAATGTATCTGCAGAAATAAAAGATTTATTATTATTATTTCTTGTACATTACCTTAAAGCAGTTGTATGTATTTTATACAAATTCCATACAGAAAGCAAAAGATCCTAAATTTACAGCAAAATTATAAGACAAACACACTATGTCAATTTCACTTGACACTGACATCATCTTTCAATCAAAATTTTCTTAATATATTAGCTGTTTCCATAGCTATGGCTACTTTATGAAATTT
>OY720465.1:12135000-12422500 GCA_963082715.1 Harpalus rubripes
GCTAGGAAATAATAGCTAGATTAATGTACTAGTTTCTTTCATTTTCTATTGTTATTTATTTTTCTTAAGGTAAGTTTTTTTGTGTAATGTCTGTTATTAATTTATTATCAACGTTATTAATTTATTATCAATGTTGAATAATATTTTATTAGGATTTACACTCGAAAAACTATAATAAAATAAATGCTGATAGGGTTGGTGCAGCCAGAAGAAATAAATTTTTGTTTGTGTTTATGTATCACATCACAATATAATTATTATTATTATTATTATTATTATTATTATTATTATTATTATTATTATTATTATTATAATGAGTAATAAGCCGTGATGATATATTTATTTTATTTATTTATTTATTATTATTATTAATATTAATTATTATTATTATTATTATTATTATTATTATTATTATTATTATTTTGAGCTAGTATGTTAAGGAATTTTAAATATTTAAAATAAAATTAGATTTTGTTGAAATAAAATAAAACTCTTTTTATTAGGAAACAAAAAATTAAATTGTATTGTACGCTAGATAAATATAAAAAAAATCCATAACATAATAAGCTTATATGTTACACAAGAACAAATTAAATTTGTTGTCCATTCTTTATACTCCTTTTGTGGGGTATGCACAATAATTACATCTGAAAACATAATATGTATTTATAATTACTTAATAACAATTTATTATTATGGCATGTGCCAAATTACATATTTCACCGGCAAATTTAAATCTTCGCGAGCGTTCGAACCTGTCCAAGAGAGAACAGTTCAGAATTTGTTTTTCTACATGCCATGCGCAGAACTCCTAATTCTGGAACAGTTCCGAACTGACGAACTGACGGTTCGAACAAACCTATAGATGATTAAAGTCCATCTTAAAATGCTTGAACGAGGCGGATTTGTATGGGCTTCTAATTTACTTCTGCATATTTGTACCTACAGGTAATTTAAAATACACTTTCTATATATTATAGATCAAGATATTTATACTAATACTAGGTAAAATTATTGGTTGAAAAACTTTGTTGGTTACGATTAATGAGTATTCTAATAGGATTCGGACGGAAATTTAAAAGGAGAAAAAAGAAATGCAAAGAATAACGCATGTAAATATTAATTAACATTTTATACTTATTTTTTGATGTTGTATTGCCTGATTATTATAAGATAATAACATTTAGCAGTTAAAAATCGCACTGTGCCTGGCGTATTTATTATAATATTAATAAAACTTCTACATTTCTAAAACAAATCAATTAAAACGCTGTCTGTTCAGGCAACCACACTACACATTTTGATATTTTTCTTTATATTATTTCCAATTTCATTATAAACAGAGCTCACCGCTGTTCGAATAATGTCAGTGAATAAAAATAACGCTGTCTCTTTAGAAAATAATTTTACACATGGTTCAAGCAAGCTCATCAACATCCAATCATAACGCAGCTTTCAACAAAATGAATATAGACTGTTGTATTTATGTGACGTCACATCAAAAATTTTAAGTGACATCATTTAAATACAGTTTTTATAAAAATACTGTCAAAACGGTTTTCATAAAAATATTTACGTCCATTATTTAAAAAAAAAAAAAAATACAGTGGGATACCGGCTTTACGTATTCCGTTACAGAAGATTAGAATTATTGTACTCAATACCAGGAGGCATTTACAGGCTTATTCTGTAAAAATATCGTTATATAACAACTATTGTTATTTATAAATGCAACGATGTGTCGTATTCACTAAGTAATATCGTTTATAAACGTCCTCATACCGTTTGTCACAACGATTTTAACCAATTTTTTTTAGAAAAGTCAGTAGCTATTATTGAAAATTAAATTGTCATTGTAATGTCATTTTGCAAAAAAAATATCAACATTATTATTTTAATTATTATTTCTATATTGGGTAAAGAATATTTGTAAAAAACGATTATCAAATAGATTAATATTATTCCATAAAAGACTTTCACTACCACAAACATTTCTTCTAAAATGTAATTATGGTTGTTAATTGTATATTTGATGCATGAAGAAATGTTTTCTTACCTATTTTCAATTTCTTCCTGCACAAATATAAATAATAAATTAATTAACCCTTCCATTTGCTAACATTTTACATTAACGGATTGAATAACGACAAGAGAATCCTTATCGTTCACGAACTACTTAAAATAACGACAATACGATTTCAATATAACGACAATGGTTTTACTAAATACGCTTTTTGAAAATTATCGTTATTTAACAACTTTTTCATCATCATAACGATACGATAAATTTTGAAACCTCGTATCTCGACCTTGTTCTAATATGGAAAGAACCCATTAGATTTTTCTGTAAATCGTAAAACCGGATATGGCACTTTACTTGAAGCTCAAAATAGTTTTTCTTGGAAAATTACTTTTTTCTTCAAGCGTATTGTAATATTCATATTATGCTCCTGTACATACACTATAGAAGAAGTTCATTGTCTTACTAGTACAAAAATGTTGATATTGTTGTACTAGTAAAAAAATGTTAGTGTTTTAGTTTACCGCTGGCGGCAGCAGTTGTCACAGCAACACATATTATATTGAAAATTGTTATTTGACAGTTGTGTCGTTTTTGTTTTGTAGTGTACACAGCCAGCTTTGGCTGAAATTGCAAACACTACAATTAAAAAATTCCAAAAAATATGTCAAATTATTCTTTGAAACGCTTGAAGAAAAAATAGTATATGTCATTCGGAGTAGAACGCCCTTTTTGTGTTTCACCCAGCTTGCCTAGCCTCGGCTAGCGCCTCGGCCGCAATAGCTGGGTTCAACACAAAAAGACCGCTTTCTACTCCTAATAACATAATATACTATTAAATGTCATTTTTTTCGAGATTTTAATTAAAGATTATTAAATTTTCTACAGATCTGCATAAATACTGTTTCTATATATTTTATGGATAAATTTATAAAATTATCTATAATTTAAGGCGATTTCGGGCGACAACCGTTCACTTGCGGTATGTTGCGTTCAGGTGCGGTCACACATTCGGGCGCTAGGAACAACATACCCGGTATGCTTGGATCAGTGCTCACAGCTGAACGGGTTAGCTCTGTTCACTATTTCTATCTCTTTTTATCATGTATTTTTTTGAAATGTCAAAAGTCAAAACAGTCGGAGTCGTGGTCTTATGTCAAACAGAGTGACATTATTTTCGTTGACTCTTTTTTGGACAAATATGGAAAAAACTATCTTTCTCCGTTAATGCATTTTAATTGTCAGACACTATTTTTGACAGTATTAAATGTCGCAGAATATACATAACCTCCAAACACGGTGTCAACAAGTGAACCATTGATTTTTGGCGCCACCACTGACCATAGCATACCGCAAGTGACCGTAACTGATCCTAAGAAGTGAACGGGTATGTCGCCCGAAATCGCCTATAAACCCGGAGCGTACGCTTTAAACAAACAAAACTCCTTGGTTGAGTAGTTATTCAAATTTATGTAACTGACAGATAAATGTCACTGTCAAAGATCAAATTCATGGGGAACGAACTATCGCATAATGAAAATTTTAACATTGTATTAATGAAACTGAACTTTTTAATATTCTAATTGAAATTTCTAACAAAAATTCAGCTGGAATTGACAACGTGCCTTGTTCACTGCTACTTTTTATTGCTGACGAAATTATTTATCCTCTAACCTACTTAATTAATGAATCCCTAAATTATGGATCTTTTCCTGCTCAATTCAAAACTTTACTAGTTACACCCGTGCATAAAAAAGGCAACAAAAATTACATAGAAAATTATCGACCTATATCCATTGTTCCTGCGTTTTCTAAAGTTTTTGAGAAAATCATGTACTCTCGCATAGTTCGTTTCATAAACTCGCATGATATATTATCACCATCGCAATTTGGCTTCTGTAAAAACAAATCCACTACACACGCCTTATTTTGCAGTCTTGGTAGTGTTCTTGATTACCTTGATAAAAAATTCTATACCGCTGGTATTTATTTTGATTTAGCTAAAGCCTTTGATACCATCAATCACGGTATATTGCTTGATAAGTTGTCTGATTACGGTATTCGTGGTAATGCTTGGCACTGGTTAAAGTCCTATCTGCAAGGTAGGTCTCAAGTTGTATGTGCTAAAATTGACGGAAAAAAGTACTTTTCTGATTCTCAGTCTTCATAACAGGTGTTCCCCAAGGAAGTGTTCTTGGCCCCCTACTCTTTCTCTTATATATCAATGACCTTCCAAATATGTTTAAAAATGCTGATATTTGTTTATTTGCTGATGATACTTCTCTTATCGTCTCTGCCTTGAGCATACCTGAACTTAATAATAAAATACAAGAATGTGTGGATATTATGAATTTTTGGTGCAATGAAAATGCTGTAGTCCTGAATGCTGAAAAAACACAGTTAGTTCAGTTTATGTTAAGGGGTAATATTTTTAATATTTCAGCTCAATTTGACAATATAACAATCACTCCGATACCCACAACTAAGACCTTAGGTGTCCATGCTGACTACAATTTTCATTGGGTTCATCATACCCAGTATCTCATAAAAAGACTCAACTCGTCATGTCACGTCATAAGACGCTTGTGTAATTATGCCAGTGTGGATTTACTTAAACTGTACTATTCTGCACATGTCTTCAGTATCTTGTCATACTGCATAATTTGCTGGGGTAATTCCATTCATTCTATCAATGTCTTTAAAGTGCAGAAAAGTATAGTTAGAGCCATGGTTGGTTGTACTCCCACTACATCGTGTAGAGATATCTTCCCACATCTTGGTTTACTAACCCTTCCCTGCATATATATTTACGATTGTGCTCTTTTCCTTTAAAAAAATCCGTCATCTTTTCTTACTGTTAAACAGGCTACTGGATTGTATAATACACGTAATGTTAATAATTTATACATTCCAAAATTTCGAACAAGTAATTTTCATGACAATATTTCTTATATGCCGATTAAAATATATAACAATTTGCCACAGGAGCTGAAAGCTATTACAAGCATATTTTCTTTTAAATTAAAACTAAAAATTTTTTTGATTGAAAAGTGTTTTTATTCTATTGATGAGTTTTTGAATAATTAAATGTTTGATATGCCACATTTACTTTTTTATGTAATATATGCTTCATGATTTTATTATGTGAATATTTTCTTAATTAATTATTTGCCACTAATTTTATTTTATATATATTTTGTATGTGTATCTTTATATGTTTTTATTCCTTTTATGAATGTATTGACATTGACAAGCCAATTGTATTTCTGTGTGAATCTTATGGCAAATAAATATTATTATTATTATTATTATTATTTCCTATGTCCTATAAAAAAAGTGAACGCCCGGTATATATATATATAGCCAGGCAAATTGCTGAACGTTTCACCCGTAAGAAAAATCCAAACAAGATGAGTCCGCTATAAAAATTACAATTAATTACTAAATACTTAGCACAAAGTAAATCATCAAATCAAAAAAGCTGTCAAACCGCAAAATCTTCTAAATCGTATAAATCAGCAAATAATAAAAGGATTGTAATTCTTACCGGAATGATAACAATAATTATTATCCAGATAACAAGTGTTTGTTGACACGTAAATACGAAACTGAATAATAATCTTTAAAATAACAAGAAATTATTAGATAGCAAACAATGTGAATAACAATGTACACGTGAATAAGCCTGAATATATTTTAGGCATTGAATATATTCGGATATTTATGATGGTAAATATGTATCATACTGTTGGCATTGGTTGCATGATAATAAGAGATTATCACTCAAATTTAGAATCTAAATGCATTATTTATAATAGTTCGATAGTGGAACAAAATTTGCGGCCTTGACCGTGCAAGAAATGTCGTGCCACTAATAATGATGAATGCTTGTTGGTAGTTTTGCCTTCCAAAGTCTTTCTGCATGTCCCATTCATCTTATTCTTTGCGTTCTTATCTGCGTTGTATTATTTGGTTCACCAAAAACTCATTTCATTTCCTTGTTTCTTCTCTTCCTTCATAGATCGCGTTCCTTAAAGCTTCTATAAATTGTCATCAATTTGCGTTCCATATCTGTAATCTGTAATATTCGGATTCCCTGCTTTATTGTTGTTCAAATCTCAAAACCGTTGCATTATTTTAGATCTTATCTCTACTTGATTTTTTTTTAATCATTTTTACTAGTTTAGAGTAAGAACCCTTATGGTCTATCCATAAATGTTGAGAAAAATTTTGTTCAAGTTACTGAAGGCCGAAATACAAATATAACAAATCTCAGTCTTCAATACATTGACTGGTATCATAAGTCTTGTATTAAATTCGTTTTGAAATGCAAACTTAAAACGGTATTCAAAATAACGCGTACTAACCGATTTTATTTCCTCGCTCTGCGACCGATATCATTCGACTATAGATGGACTCAAAAAAATATAGTCAATTCATATAATTTTCACATTCACCAGTTCTATGCACGAATTACCGTTGACTCCACTCCCTGTACGGTGCATTTTTCATTGAATTTATGAATCAAAGCTATAAAGTTACAAATACTTTTTATTGCGAGACTCTCGCGAGAATCTCGCGAGATTTCTCGCTTCTCTCAGTTGTTATATCGATCTCGCCTCGAATTTTAAATTGCAATCTCGCTCTCGTTCTCGTCTCGCATAATGCAACGAGACGAGACGAGATGCGAGAGTACTCTCGCCTCGTCATGCATCACTAATTCTGAACAATCAGAGGCCAGTATTTATAAACCTTTTTCAAATCGCTATTTTGAGTTTAAGCAGTGTTTTAAAACAGAACTCTCGGTACTGGCTATTGTTATTTGACATTGTTTTTGAACTTCTGTCCTAGAACTTCAGTTTACTTATGTCTGTCTGTAACACAATATTGTGATGTATTACTAGCAGGGATGTGAGTTTACATGTAATCTATGATAGTTTACGTACATACGTAAACAATGTAAAGAATTATGTCAAATGTAGACAAAGACAATACGTAGAGAATGTAAACTTTGTAATGCATATACACTATGAGGTGTAACGATAAAAACAATTTCATACTTATTTTGACAGTCAGAGTCAGTCCCTTCCTAAAATTTTGATTCGTTTAATAAATAGTTCCCGATGAATTTTCCGGGAAGAAGTGTCAATAAACCATACTGCGGTGATATAAAAATCAAGATAGAATTGATTTGGTAAATTTCCTAAATAAATAAAAGAATAATCTGTCTGAATCAATAATTTCCTGATATAAGTTTATTACATTCATTTCTCAATAATGAACGATAGTGTTAAAGCATGTTTTAATACTTCCGCTGCCAGACCATTTCAAAATTATTCCAAAAGACCATAATTAGTACTTAATGACAGGGTTAATTCTATGTGGTTTGGTAGTTATATTTTTATTTTATCCACAATCATTAATTAGTTATTAATAAAAATACAAGCAGACACCAGTGTTTTCCGTCGGCGCAGTAAGATTACAAACTGCCTTTTATATCTAAAGGCGTCATACCGGACACATTTTTCTTTTTACCTTCCGTCACCTTTAGGTAAGGAAGGTATTGTCTTTGGTCAAAAAATTCGATGATGAGTTTTTAATCAATAAGCACGTTTTAGGGTCCCTAGAATACGAATTTACTATTTTTACGATGATGTCTGTATGTGTGTGTGTGCGTGTGTGTGTGTGTGGATGTGTGTGTGTGTGGATGTGTGTGTGTGTGTGTGTAACAAAATTTTCGTCTGCGATAACTCTAATACTACAGTTACAAAAATTATAATTTTTTCGTATACTTCTTCGTTACATCCATATGAAGAGCTGATTAGATTTTGGTTACAATTGGTCAACCGGAAGTTCCATTATTTGAAGATTTTAACAGTTTTTCTTGAAAAAACTATGTTAAATATAATTTTTTCACATTTGATGTTATTATAAATATTAAAGAATAATTTATTCTCTATACGATTTGACTGCATTATATACTTAATATTAAATGGATATAGAGTTAAAAAATTATATAGAAATTAAATTTCATAAAGTAGCCACAGCTATGGAAACAGCTACTATATTAAGAAAATTCTGATTGAAAGATGTCAGTGTCAAGTGAAATTGAGATAGTGTTTGTCTTATAATTTTACGGGAAATACAGGATCTTTTGCCTTTTGTATGGAATTTGTATAAAATACATACAACTGCTTTAAGGTAATGTACAAGAAATAATAATAATAATAAATCTTTTATTTCTGCAGATACATTACACTGTATATAGAAAACGTCACAAAATAATAATTTTCTGTATGAAATTTGCATAAAATACATGCAACTGCCGGAAGGTAATGTACAAGAAATAGAATAATTAACTTAGCAAGGAACTTTCTGTATGAAATTTGTACAAAATACATAGAAGTGACGGAAGGTAATGTGCTGGCCACATCAGATTTTTTCTTACGCAGTTAGTGAATTTACTAGCATAGCAATAACTTGGAGAGCGTATGCAGTATAGTGTCGAGCACGGTGTAGTATCTATAGGTGAGAGCACGAGATGCGTTGACATGGCTAAGTAACTGGGAAACAAAATGGCGCTAACGCGACCCGTTACCATTTGACAAAAAATGTTTTGCTACAAGATGCACAACAGGATATGGATCAAATAAACAGAAATATAGTCTTTTTAAGGTGCAATTTAGCGGCAGCCAGCTACACTATAATCACAGAAACAGGTACTAAAATAAATTTCTGATTGAAAGGTGTCATGTCAAGTGCATTTGACATATGTTGTTTTATAATTTTACTGGAAGTATAGAAACATTTTTGTATGGAATTTGTACAAAATACATATATAGAACTGACAAAAGATAAAAGGTAATGATTGAAAATATAGAATATAATGCGTTATATATGAATAATTTAATATTTTAAATATTTTGTGTAAAAACCGGGTCGCAACAAAACCTGACATCTAGCGGCAAACTGTATGAACTAGCCCAGTTAGTTAGCCATTCTTCGTTATGCATTGGAATACGTCGTGCATTCACCTATAGATACTACACCGTGGTGTCGAGTGAAGTACTCGGGATATTACTGGTATACTGGGAAAGCTGTGGCATACGGACTGTTGGTGATACTGCATCGGTAATAAGACAGCTAATGGAGTTAAAGAGAGTTCAGAAAGAGAGTTGAAGGGAGTGAATTCTGTCCGGGCAGAATGAGTATACATACGCTGTGGAAGTCAGTTGAGTATACAGACGCTGTGGAGGTCGGACAGCTGAATGTAATATAAATAAATAGTAAGATAAATAAATAGTGACACAAATAGCGTGAAAATAGATAGTCGTGTTAATTATTTAAATACATAAATAATATAATAATAATAAATTAAATTAGTAACATTTGTTTCGTCATAGTAATCGTTATTGTTATTATATTTTAATATTTATTTATCATTTAGTAAACATCTATACTAATTAATAATAATTCTTTGATTTTCACACTTCATCCAAAATAAATAAAACGTTACAATAGTACAAAAATATAAATTATAGAAAACATCTGTTATAGCACGAATTAGAAATTCGGACACGTGCCATTTTTCAGAAAATGGGCGAACAAACGAGTGATCAATAGTCTTCTGTAACTAGTATTTTATGTGTAGGGACTTTTTTGATAGACTTCTTAAGTTGGTGATAATGATTTGTGTTTTTATTCTGTTCGTTGCCATGATATTTTGTGTATTTATGTAGTCAAACCAGTCCTATATTTTTCTAAGTTTAATATTTTTACCTCTCGCTAAGAGAGGTATTGAATTCATGCTAAAAATCGCATATCCAGGTTTTAGTGGATAAGCACGTTTTAAGGTCCCTACAATCCGATTATAACATTTTTACGATGATGTCCGTGTGTGTGTGGATGTTGGATCCACGATTTCTCCAATAAAGACTTAAGACATTTTTAACTACGGATTCCTCAATCTAACAATAATGGGAAGAGTTGATTGTTTTGGTAACAATTGGACAACCGGAAGTAGTAGTTACAAGAAAAAATCATCTAAATATTATTTATCAAAAATTTATCTAAATACTTACCTATATTAAAAAAACGTTAAATTCTTTATTAGATAAATATAAATTCATTATTATATCTTCTATAGATTTAGAGATAAAGAAATGCATATGAAATAATTTAATGTTAAAATTCTCAGATCAAACTACTTCAACGCAAGAAATTCAAATGTTTGTAATTGACACATAAATGTCACTGTCAAAAATATTTGTATGCCACTGTCAAAAATATTTGTACATCATTATGAAAATAAAAAAAAGTCAAAAACGCAAAAGAATATACGTAAAAAAGAATATAAAAGGAATTTGCGAAAAAATGACGAATATAAAGAAAAAGAAAAGGAAAGTAGAAAAAGAAAATTTCAGGATATTGAATATGGTGTCTCGTGGCCGCGTGCTTGCGTGTCAGGTCGTGAATCTGGGGAACCGGGTTTGATCCCGACCGACGCCAAATATTTCTAATTTTAAAAAGGCACAAAATTGACCCCTGTGGTGCACTCTCCACGCCAGCATTGAGTGCCCGTGAGGCGACACCTGGTAAGCGCCCGTACGGTGCAAATATATCATCATTACCGATATCTGTGTACGAAGCAGATTGGCACACCCAGCAATGGGTAATAAGCCGTGATGATATATTTATTTTATTTATGTATTTTATATTGAAATATCCCATATATTTTGCAAATATATTTTGAGATACGAATATATGTATTCGTATATAAAAATATTTTTGGTTTTATGCGTACAACCAGGTAAAATATCTGGCGAGAGGTTATGTGCTGGTCACATCAGATTTTTTATTTATTCAAATAATAAACGGTATGTGAATATTAAACTGTAAAATATAGGTTCCAAAAATTGATATCCTTTTAAAACTATGTAAGGCGTACAATTTATATCAGTATCAGATTTGTTCATTTATTTAGTTTCAAATATAAATAGACTACGAATACATCTAATAAAGTAATAAATTCAGGAACTTCAGAACTTGGAATAATTAACTTCGTGAGTTACTTCCTGACAGATTTCTATTTTAGTACTTCATCGAATCATTTATGTACCTATATTTAGTTGATAATTATTTTAATGCAATAAATATAAATTCATTCTTTTGTTGACAGAGAATTCTGTTCACTGAGATATTAAATGCAAGTTATTCTACTTTATACAATTGGTTTTCAGCACGAAGTATTAAATATCCGTAAAATTGATTAAATTACAGGTGAAGTATTAAGTTTCTTTTTCAAATTGTGGCTCCATTAATCTCAATTGCAATTTAAATGCATGTTACATTTTAAATTTATGTGTTTATGTGGATGGATTCATTTATTTGTTAATGGCAGAAATTACATATAAATATGAACATGAATATTTATTCAATTTATTGTTCACTACTACATAAAAATATTACTAGGTAAATTACGTCAAATTATTTATAATAAACAATAAGTGGATAAGTGATACGGACAACTGAGCGACGGCGACTGGGCGATGGTCAAATAAGCAATGAAACACTGGGCGATAGCAAAGTGGGCGATAAATAATAGATTATTATGCAGGCTCACATTCACTTTATGGAATTTAAAATCATATGAACCCAATAAATTTTTGGACTCTACTATTTTAGTGGAATCAATGGCATCGGTCCCAGAGTGAAGAAATCCAAATAAAAAACTTGTACGAAAACCAGAATAGGGGATTACAGATCAATCGAATTAAGAGAAATTAGTAAAAAATAAAGAAAGTAGATGCTTAATAATGAATATTAATAAAGAAATAAAATGATATAATTGAAATACTTCGGAAATAAAGAGGTTTTTGTTTTAGCAGCTCGTCACTCATATGAAATTCATATATATTATTTTGATTGGCGACTCAAAGACCACCTATAAATATGTAACGAATACCAAATTAGTGGGTGGAGTCTACTACCAATGAAAGTAGATAAATTCAAATAGCGGATACGTGGCTGCCAGTCCAGTAATGCAATTCTTAAACAGTTTTAATTTTAATATAAATTTCTTGCATTAAACTTAATAATTTTGATACACTTGCAATTATAAAGCATGTAGACTTGTACAGTGTTACAATATTAATTTGTTTTTTATAAATATAATTTAAAAATAGCATACATTTCAAGAACATTTTAGATTAACGAAGAAAACAGTTTTATATAAAAACTTATATTCGTGACGCCACATCTATATTTTCAAACTTCCGGGGACCATAACTCGCTTATTAATATGAATTTTTTTACCGGATTTTTACCAATAATCTTAGTTTTACTTATACTTTCTGATAAAATTATAAAAAAATGGTGAAATCTTCTATTGTTTGAATGAATTCCATCCAACAGCAGATGTTTTAGTCCTACATTAAATACCACTACGATGAATGAAGTTCTTGCCGTCCCTGAAAACTTATTTGCAAGATTTTGCATTTTGTGCCATACATGACATGTGACAATGTGTGACAAGTTATAGATACATTCACACGTGTGATTACCTCCCACCCTCCTCACAATGTCAATCTCTTATTTATCATTTTATTAAAATATTCTTTTATGCCAATTGACACTAAAAGTGCGATTTTTTCGACAGCTAGCAGTCTCAAATATATTTTTGCAAAAGCTGGCAAGAAAAGTTAACATAACTATCAACCCGCGAAATGCTAGTTTTTTGTATACTCCTAATGGGGCAACTTTTGTCTAATTTAACCAACCTCGTAGCTCTTACGGTTCTCGAGATCCCAATGCATTCGTACCTTAAATGGGACACTCTGTATATATAAGCCTGGAAATCAGTTGTTCATACCAGCCAGCTAATAACTTTTTGAAAACATATTAAGGGCCGGTATTGCCATCTTCAGATTAAGTGCTGGATAACTTATCTGTCGGATAAATGAACAATATCGCATCGAAAAATGACATTCAATATAATTTACATCATTTATGCTTTTATTTCGATGCGATATTTTATCATTTATCTGACGGATAGTTATCCTGAACTTTCCCCGGAGGTGGAAATACCGTCCCTACGTACATCAAATCAATACCACTCGTTTTTAAATCTATGAATAAATGACATAACTTATAGGTACTAAAAGGCTTTTTGTTCTATTTGCTGTTGTTTTATTTATAACGTAAATATTTGATTATAGTTGATATTACGGTAATGTAAAATAGGTAATCTACAGGTAAATGATAAGTACATCATCATGCCTTTTATTTTTGAGTGTGATAGCACACAAATTTCAATAATCGACGACATGCTTTTACTGTGTTTACTGGGTACACAATAGAGTTAACGCAGCAAAATTATTACCCTATATATTCATGTACCGTGTATATGTGTTATATCCTCGGTTATATCAAATAATGTTAATTCAAAATAATTCGACACTAGTTTATGCTTCATTACCTACATGTTTTAACATATGTGCTTAAAGCATCCGAAAGAAAAACATGACCTACTTTTTGAATGAAAATAACAAGTGCTCTATCTACCATAAATGTTTTCCTTTCTTTTTGTTTTTATCCCTCGTTTACTTGTCGCGTAGGTAGAGTACCTAAGTATTGTTGATAGTAACAAAAAATCGTTCGTTGGTATACAGGTGACACTGAAAAATGAACCACTCAAAACATGTTTTTATTTATAATTTTTAGCTCTCGCTAAGAGAGATAATCAGGCGTATTTATAAAAAGAAGCATTACCTTTTGCTTACCAAAAGTGAAGCAATTGCTTCTGGTTATATTTATAAAAAATCTGATGTGGCCAGCACATTACCTTCCGTCAGTTCTATGTATTTTGTACAAATTTCATACGGAAAGTTCCTTGCTAAATTAAATATTCTATTTCTTGTACATTACCTTCCGGCAGTTGCATGTATTTTATGCAAATTTCATACAGAAAATTATTATTTTGTGACGTTTTCTATATACAGTGCAATGTATCTGCAGAAATAAAAGATTTATTATTATTATTTCTTGTACATTACCTTAAAGCAGTTGTATATATTTTATACAAATTCCATACAGAAAGCAAAAGATCCTATATTTCCACTAAAACTATAAGACAAACACACTATGTCAATTTCACTTGACACTGACATCTTTCAATCAGAATTTTCTTAATATAGTCCTTCACTGGCATATGCTGATGATATTAAGTTGTACTCTAAAATATCCACTGTCCAAGACGCTCAACTTCTTCAGTTCAATATTGATATTTTAGCACTATGGTGCGATACTAATAAGCTATTCCTAAATGTTGATAAATGTTGTTCTGTGTCATACACACGCCGGATCAATCGGTTTGATTATATATACACAATTTCAGGAACTTTACTCGAGCGCAAATCCACCTTCAAGGATTTGGGAGTTATATTTAGTCCTAATTTCACTTTCTCAGAGCATATAAAAAGTGTATGTATCTCTGCTAGCAAAACATTAGGTTTTTTAATGCGTATATCGAGAATGTTCACTGATCCTGCTGTTTTAAAATCATTATATTTCGCATATATCGTCAGCAAACTTGAATATGCCATTTTAGTTTGGTATCCTTATTACGCCTTTCATAATATAGCTCTAGATAGAATTCAACGCAGATTCTTGAAATTTCTATCCTATAAGCAGGATGGAATCTATCCGGTTAGAGGCGTTGACCAAGATTGTCTGATTCAACGTCATAAAATTACACCACTATCTACAAGAAGAGATATGATTTGTGCTAAATTTTTATGGATGCTGTTGCACAATAAAATTGATGACTCTTTTTTATTATCACGTGTGCCGATTCATGTTCCTAGGTTAGAATCCAGGTATTCCCGGACTTTCCATTTACCATCAGCGCGCACTGATGTACTGTTGCGGTCGCCAATCCACATCATGTGCAACATTGCGGAGACCAAGTATGAGGATATATTCCTGTAATGTTCTTTGATTTATTTTATTTGTCTGTGAACTTCTACACAGTATATATTTTCTATTTTTTTTTTTTTTGTTTTGTACCCTACATTTATTTTCTTTATTCATATTATTTGTTTGTATGTTACATTAAATGTATTTATATATTATATTTTAGCCCTGTAACTGGATTCTGTTGGGCAATAAAGTTTATTATTATTATTATTATTATTATTATTATTATTATTATTATTATTATTATTATAATATCGTAGCTGTTTCCATAGCTATGGCTACTTCATGAAATTTAATTTCTTTATAATTTTTAAACTCTTTATTCATTTAATATTAAGTATAAAATGCAGTCAAATCGTATAGAGAATAAAATATTCTTTAATATTTATAGTAACATCAAATGTGAAAAAATTATATTTAACATAGTTTTTTCAAGAAAAACTTTTAAAATTTTCAAATAATGGTACTTCCGGTTGACCAATTGTAACCAAAATCTAATTAGCTCTTCATATGGATGTAACGAAGAAGTATACGAAAAAATTATAATTTTTGTAACTGTAGTACACACACACACACACACACACACATTTACACACACACACATCCACACACACACACACACACACACACACACACACACACACACATACAGACATCATCGTAAAAATAGTAAAATCGTAATCTAGGGACCCTAAAACGTGCTTATTCATCAAAAACTCACCACCGAATTTTTTGACCAAAGACAATACCTTCCTTACCTGAAGGTGACGGAAGGTAAAAAGTGAAGGGAAAGGTTTTGCTTCGAGGCGAGAGGTTTTACTTCATAATAAAAGATTTTACTTTTTTCGTATTTATAAAAAGAAGCATTTGCTTACAAACTGAAGGATTTACTTCCAAAAAAATGTATCTAGTCCCCATGCAACTTTTTTACCTTCCGTCACCTTTAGGTAAGGAAGGTATTGTCTTTGGTCAAAAAATTCGATGATGAGTTTTTAATCAATAAGCACGTTTTAGGGCCCCTAGAATATGAATTTACTATTTTTACGATGATGTCTGTATGTGTGTGTGTGTGTGTGTGTGTGTGGATGTGTGTGTGTGTAACAAAATTTTCGTCTGCGATAACTCTAATGCTACAGTTTCAAAAATTATAATTTTTTCGTATACTTCTTCGTTACATCCATATGAAGAGCTGATTAGATTTTGGTTACAATTGGTTAACCGGAAGTACCATCATTTGAAGATTTTAACAGTTTTTCTTGAAAAAACTATGTTAAATATCATTTTTTCACATTTAATGTTATTATAAATATTAAAGAATATTTTATTCTCTATACGATTAGACTGCATTTTATACTTAATATTAAATGGATATAGAGTTAAAAAAATTGTAAAGAAATTAAATTTCATAAAGTAGCTATAGCTATGAAAACAGCTACTATATTAAGAAAATTCTGATTGAAAGATGTCAGTGTCAAGTGAAATTGACATAGTGTGTTTGTCTTATAATTTTATTGGAAATATAGGATCTCTTGCTTTCTGTATGAAATTTGTATAAAATACATACAACTGCTTTAAGGTAATGTACAAGAAATAATAATACATAATAAATCTTTTATTTCTGCAGATACATTACACTGTATATAGAAAACGTCACAAAATAATAATTTAAGACATAAATTTTCTGTATGAAATTTGCATAAAATACATGCAGCAGCCGGAAGTTAATGTACAAGAAATAGAATATTTAATTTAGCAAGGAACTTTCCGTATGAAATTTGTATAAAATACATAGAACTGACGGAAGGTAATGTGCTGGCCACATCAGATTTTTTTATAAAAATCTCATTTTTTCATTAGTTTTCTAGCTGTTTTTATGAGATAAACTTTCATTTTGGGTGTGCGTGTTTACAGTGGTACATTTGCTATGGCTGATGTGGTGCATTTACGTGCAAGGAAATTTTATAAACCGAGGCGTACACCTCGTTTGTACACAAAAATATGGGCCAGTAATGTAGGGTAATTATGTTGAACATGAATGATTTTCACCTGGGATCTGGCTCAATACAGGATTGATGTCCGCATTCATAGCCTCCAACATTATTTTCTCTCACGGCAGGAGGCGAATAGGTTTGTTTCCTGTTTTATTTTTGTCTGTTTTATTTTTCAGTCGTGTTTTCATATTATTAACTTTTTTCATAAAAGCTTTAATTTCCATGTCTTTACCCAAGAGCTTCATATATTCTTCAACAATTTTAGTTAAAGCCGCAGTCTTTTTATTTTTTATTGATGGAATTTGGGACTTTTCCAGAATTTCTGGATGTATGACATCTTCACTACCCTCCTGTTCACTTTCGGTGTCAGACATTTTAAATCTTAATTCAAAAACATACACTGCACAAATATCAGTCATACATACATACAATACATATATTCTATAAAAATAAACTGTATAGCTCTTGCTGATCACACACACTTTAGTTTGAACTTGTAACATCACGAATCTTTAGTACCCTTTACTTTATTTGTCTGAAGTATTTCCTCGCAAGGAAAAGGTAAAGATTATGAATACGAATTAAAACAAAACCTTTTACTTCTAACTTATTCTTCAAAGTGCTTCGCATATCCAGATTTTAGTGAATAAGCACGTTCTAAGGTCCCTAGAATCCGATTATAACATTTTTACGATGATATCCGTATGTATTTACCTTTTTTTTGACACCTCAGCATTTGCTACCATTTAGCTGTTATATTCGCAGATTTCAGTAAATGACAATATCTGTCCCCTACATTCCTCCAAGGTGTTTCATATAAATGAATAATTCTGTATTCTGTATGTCTGTTTTACTAAACTGTTTTCTTCTTCCTCAAAGAAAAGGAACAATGTGATAATAATGCAGCCATGGGACTGTGTTCCAGAGTCAATACGGGCCCATGTGTAGATAAGAAAATAGTTTTACTGATCCCTTAATAGATCACTTTAAAACAATACTTTTTAAAATAAAATTTAATTAAAAAACAACAAATATTACAAAAATATACATGAAACCAAGACAATATTGTACGTTTATATCAACAGCTTTTACTGATTTCTTTTTTTTGCCAAAAGTTGATATTAGCGTTTTCGGCCTTCGCAGTGTCAGTGTGTACCTACTCAGTGTACTGTGTGACGTAAATGCATGGAATCAGTTTCGACTCTACTATCCTAATACAAGTTTAAGTTGAAAACGAGACCATAAATGAGTGCAAGACTGAGAGCCAGTTAGTTTTGGCGCGTTTTTCAAAATTATTTAAGAATTTCAAGGAAGTTCTCCTTTATACCTAAAAAGTATCTTTAGACTGAAAACGAAAATAATTTTATTTTAAATACATGAGTTTACATTCTTACTTTTTACCTCTCGCTAAGAGAAGTATTGTATTCATGCAAAAAATCGCATATCCAGATTTTAGTGAATAAGCACGTTTTAAGGTCTCTAGAATCCGATTATAACATTTTTACGATGATATCCGTGTGTTTGTGTGTGTGTGTGTGTGTGTGTGTGTGTGTGTGTGTGTGCGTGTGTGTGTGCGCGTGCGTGCGTGTGTTTGTGTGTGTGCGTGCGTGTGTGCGTGCTTGCTTGCTTGCGTGCGTGCGTGCGTGCGTGTGTGTGTGTGTATGTGGATGTTGGATCCACGATTTCTCAAATACTATAAGACTTAAGATATTTTTAACTACGGATTCCTCAATCTAACAATAATGGGAAGAGTTGATTAAGTTTTGCTAACAATTGGACAACCGGGAGTAGTAGTTACAAGAAAAAAATCGTCTAAATATTATTTATCGAAAATTTATCTAAATACTTATATTTTGGTTTTTGATTGGTTAATATCACGATATTATCCAATCAAACAACAAGATCAAACTGAAATTATCTTCACAGCACTCTATAGTTAAAACGGATAGTATTAAAAATCAAGATAATTAAATTTTTAATGAATATTAATTAAGTATGTGCGAAATATAATCAGATAAATTTAAAAATAGTCCTTTAGTTTGGAAATCAAAGTTCTATACCTATGTAATAATTATATCATTTTTTATCATATATTTTAGATTAATGTGAACGATAAAACAGAACAATTAAATTATCATTGTGTATTTAAAAAAATTTCAATAACAATAAATTTATTATTTTAAGCAAAATAAAAGTACGTTAGCACCATAAAATTACGGTTTTGTCGACCTTGTCAACAATTCTTATGAAAAGCTTGAAAAAGCTTGTTTTCAATCAAGCTACTTGACAGTCGAAGGCTTGGCTTGGCTTGAAAATTCAAGCTTTTTTTAAAGTTAGGCTTGGCTTGGGCTTGATGAAACAGAAGCTTGGCTTGGCTTGATTTTTCAAGCTTTTTCAAGCCAAGCCAAGCCAAGCCAATCTTTCAAGCTTCAAGCCAAGCCCGTGAATCTCTAATTGACACATAAATGTCACAGTCAAAAATATTTGTATGCCACTGTCAAAAATATTCGTACATCATTAAGAAGATTATGAAATTAAAAAAAGTCAACAACACAGAAGAATATACGTAAAAAAGAATATAAAAGGAATTTGCGAAAAAATGACGAATATAAAGAAAAAGATAAGGAAAGTAGAAAAAGAAAATTTCAGGATATTGAATATAAAGAAAATGTATATATTGTACATAATTTATATTAAAATATCCCATAGATTTTGCAAATATATGTGAGAATTATTTTGTAGTGAGACATGAATATAAGTATTTGTATTTAAAAATATTTTTCGTTTTATGCGTACAACCAGGTAAAATATCTGGCGAGAGGTTATGTGTTGGCCACATCAGATTTTTTATTTATTTATAATTCACGAATATATAATAGAGTTTTTGTAGTTATATAGTTGTAGTTTCAAGTAAATGTCAAATGTGTACCAGTGTTTGTAGTTCTAATATTCGCCGCTAGTTAACGTTTTCTTATTTGAAAATCCCAATAGGTTCCAACCGACATTGTACGTCTTATAGTTCTCGAAATTCAAATGGTGGCAGCTTTAAATGCGACACACTGTTTATTTTTATAGATTTGAAATCTACGCAATATTATAAATTGTAGGAAAATGCATTTTTTATTACAAAAAAATTGTTGAAATTAGTACCAAAACTTATAAGACATTCATTATGAATGACTCAAGACTTCAAGTAATTGTTACTACCTAATTTATGCCACAGTCCAGAAATATCCCATATTTTTACTCAGACATCAAAGAGTAATATAATTAATTGAACCATTTCTCAATTCATCTTATAAATATTTCATAATAAGCTCTTGGTTAACAAAGCTTTGCTGTTTTCATCTCATCTGTCAGTAGCACCTAACTTGATTCCTTCCTTGCCTCTTGCATTGTAGTTCCGCACTTGAGTCCCGCGGCGCTCTTATTGCGCACTTCAAGACAAGAACACTATTAAATACAAAGTGCGACAGCGGTGGTTTTAGTCTTTTACTCCCCTCTTCTGTCATAAGGAACCTTTTCAACATTTTTCTCCACGGTTGCTTTATTGCCGACTAATGGTTCGGCAAGTTTATAGGGGTATTAGAATTTTTATAGACATTATTGTTGAACTTTGTATCTGTTCCAGTTCTCTTCTTTTATTATAAATACTGAAACGGAAGATTATTTAATGTGAAGGACAGTTTTTTTTAAACCGTCCTTTATTTATTTCCTCTATGCTCACTTGTTTATTTTCAATGTTTTTTTCTTCCTTGTACAAAGTAAAGGAAGTATTGTATTCGCGAAAAATTTCGGTTTCCAGATTTCAACGAAAATATCCATTTTGACCATCCCTGAATCCATTCTGACTAATTTCGTCGTGACGTCTGTACGTACGTACGTACGTATTAAATTCTGCGTCTAGCACATCAAGTATTATTAAATTAGCCCTTTGTATAAGCGAGATATGTAAATTTAAAACATATACTTTTTGGTTTTTGTAATGAAGCTTGCCATGGATTAGGACAAAAATAACAAAAAAATAAAAAATAGATGTCAATATCAAATTACGTCAAATACGTGCAATTTTATAATTGAGTCTATACTTCATATTAGTCTTGCGTACAAGGAAGTCGTGTGGTGTCCACATCAGATTTTTTCTTTTAAATAATACAGTACAGAGCCTTACAGAGATATACTAGAATTATTGAGAATAATAAAATAAGGTATGCCGTATAATTTTACCTCGCCTAACGCCAACTTTTCAAATCCGGATTTTGTACTACAGCGTGACCACTTTAATCCGAACATGCTCTAATCCGAACAGCGACAACTCGGAGCCATAATCCGAACAACACGCCTTAATTAGAAACATTTGAATTTCTTGCCTTGTAGTAGTTTGATCTGAGATTTTTTACATCAAATTATTTTATATGCATTTCTTTATCTCTAAATCTATAGAAGATATAATAATGAATTTATAAAGAATTTAACGTTCTTTAATATAAGTGATAAATAATATTTAGATGATTTTTTTCTTGTAACTACTACTTCCGGTTGTCCAATTGTTACCAAAACTTAATCAACTCTTTCCATTATTGTTAGATTGAGGAATCCGTAGTTAAAAATGTCTTAAGTCTTATAGTATTTGAGAAATCGTGGATCCAACATCCACACACACATACGGACATCATCGTAAAAATGTTATAATCGGATCCTAGGGACCTTAAAACGAGCTTGTTCACTAAAATCTGGATATGCGATTTTTAGCATAAATACAATACCTCTCTTAGCGAGAGGTAAAAAGTAAGAATGTAAACTCATGTATTTGAAATAAAATTATTTTCGTTTTCAGTTTAAAGATACTTTTCAGGTATAAAGGAGAACTTCTTTGAAATTTTGAAAAACGCGCCAAAACTAACTTATTTATGGTCTCGTTTTCAACTTAAACTTGCATTAGCAAAAAAAGAAAACAGTAAAAGCTGTTGATATAAACGTACAATATTGTCTTGGTTTCATGTATATTTTTGTAATATTTGTTGTTTTTTACCTTCCGCCACCTTTAGGTAAGGAAGGTATTGTCTTTGGTCAAAAATTTCGGTGGTGTTTTTAATGAATAAGCACGTTTTAAGGTCCCTAGAATACGATTTTACTATTTTTACGATGATGTCTGCGTGTGTGTGTGTGTGTGTGTGTGTGTGTGTGTGTGTGTGTGTGTGTGTGTGTGTGTGTGTGTGTGTGTGTGTAACAAAATTTTCGTCTACGATAACTAATACTACAATAATTCCAAAAATTATAATTCTTTCGTATTCCTCTCCGTTGCATCCATATGAAGAGCTGATTAAATTTTTTGTTATAATTGGCCAACCGGAAGTACCCTCATTTGAAGATTTTAACAGTTTTTCTTGAAAAAACGATGTTAAATATCATTTTTTCACATTTAATGTTATTATAAATATTAAAGAATATTGTATTCTTTATACGATTTGTCTGCATTTTATACTTCATATTAAATGGATATAGAGTTATAAAATTACAAAGAAATTAAATTTCATAAATTAGCTAGCTATGCTAGAAACAGCTACTATATTAAGAAAATTCTGATTGGAAGATGTCAGAGTCAATTGACATATTCGTAGTATATTTGCGTTATTCTACTCGAAATAAAGGGTCTTTTTGCTCGAAACTTTCTGTATGGAATTTGTATAAAATACATACAACTGTCGAAAGGTAATGTATATAGAAGAAATTTAGAATCTTTTGCAACGAACTTTCTGTATAGATTTTATAGAAAATACATAGGCATTTACGAAAATTCTACCGGTAGATACCACATCTACCGACTGTGTTCGAAAACACGAGTGGTAAAAAGTTACCGTGTTCGAAAATTGTACAATATCTACCAGATTCAGTTACCGGATTCATGAATTCACGCGTTAAAATTGTAAATGTGTTCAAAGTAGGACTCTGCTCAGATTGTTAAATACGAGTACATCAAATTTCTAACCTGTTTCAAATTTTCATTTTTTTTTTATAGGTTATGGAGCTACCCTGTTTCCCACTTGCGTTCTTAAAATATCGATTCCGGTAGCTATAATCAAATCCCAATTTGGATGCCGCATTCGAAATCCTTGGGGTCGAATTAAGGGGTTGCCATGTCTAACTCAAATTTTTTTTCCAGATCGAAATTGAAAAAGATGGTGATTTATTAGCAAAAAAAACTATTTGACTCCGCTTTGTTTCAAATTTTGTATACGTTAACTAGGGACAAAGGACTAATGGATAGCCAAATCTGAGCCCTTAGGGTTTGATGTTAAGGGAGTTATTGAAGTCTGAAGTGGATTTTTGGAAATAACTGTCTAATAATGTTTTTCTATGGATTACAGGATCAACAGCGGACCAAGGACCACATAAGGACATCTCAGGATATATTATTAAATAATTAATCTAATTTTAAAATTTAGTTGGTGAGGATATATTCAAAAAATATTTTTTTCAAATAACATACGCCTTACCTTCACCTATGAATTTCTTTTAGCTTATAATACAAATAAAATGTTTGTAATTGTTCTAATTGTGATTGTTATTTATTGTGTAGAGGGTGTACTATTATTAATTTTGTAACAATAATGTACTTGTAATTGTTGCAATAAATATTTATTTTTATTTTAAAAAATGTTTTATTTATTCTTTTACTGATAGGTATTTGTTCAAAACGTCATTGACCACTAAACTTTGTTGTTTTTTTAAATATATCTTATTTTTATATTTTAAATACATGCCTACATATAATTCGACACTTTCCTAAAGCGTATATCCTCTAAAAAACTTTAAATTTCGAGTGCTCTTTTCATTTCTGTTATCCTGACACCACCAGAAATTTTCAACAAAATTTGACAAAAGTGGTGCTACTTTCAGGTAGCATCTATGCACGATTAAAATTTTTTAGCGTGCATAGTTGCTACCTGAAAGTAGCATCTATGCACGATCAATTTTTTTTTAGCGTGCATAGATGCTATCTGAAAGTAGCATCTAATGCACGATCATAATTTTTTTAGCGTGCATAGATGCTACTTGAAAGTAACATCTATGCACGATTAAAATTTTTTTAGCGTGCATAGATGCTACCTGAAAGTAGCATCTATGCACGATCAAAAATTTTGTTCAAACATTATGAAAATTGGTATGCTTATGTAATGTTGCTCGTAGAATCTATGAATCTAATGTTGATATCGCTAGGGGTGTATAAATGATCGTTTTTCAATTTTTAGACTTTTCCTTCTGGAGATTCTAATAGTTGTTCAAACATTATGAAAATTGGTATGCTTATGTAATTTTGCTCGTAGAATGTAATGGTGATATCGCTAGGGGTGTATAAATGATCGTTTTTCAGTTTTACACTTTTCCTTCTGGAGTTTGTAATAGTTGTTCAAACATTAAATTTGGTATGCCTATATAATTTTTGCTCGTGATATCGCTAGGGGTCTATAAATGACCCAAAAATGGAAAACTGAAAAATTCACAAGGGGTACCCTTTGCGATTTTTTCAATTTTTAGACTTTTCCTTCTGGAGATTGTAATAGTTGTTCAAACAAATCTCTGGGGGGTACAGAAGGGGTACCTTACTTGAAAAAAAAAATGATTTTTTTAAGTATTTCCTAAACTAACAGAGTTAAAAATTTGAAATTTTATATCCAAGGTATTTATTTAACATTGCATTCATATAAAAATTAACAAATCTCTGGGGGGTACAGAAGGGGTACTTTACTTGAAAAAAATTTGATTTTTACCTTCCGTCACCTTTAGGTAAGGAAGGTATTGATTTTGGTCAAAAATATCGGTGGTGAGTTTTTAATGAATAAGCACGTTTTAAGGTCCCTAGAATACGATTTTACTATTTTTACGATGATGTCTGTATGTGTGTGTGTGTTTGTGTGTGTGTGTGTGTGTGTGTGTGTGTGTGTGTGTGTGTGTGTGTGTTTGTGTGTGTGTGTGTGTGCGCGCGTGTGCACGCGCGCGTGTTTGTGTGTGTATGTATGTATGTATGTGTGTGTGTGTGTGTGTGTGTGTTTCAAATTATATATATATATATATATATATATATATATATATATATATATATATATTTCTTATCTACATAGGGGCCCAGATTGACTCGGGAACACAGACCATGGCTGCATTGCAGTGGCGGCGCTAAGGGGGGGGGGGCAGGAAGGCCACTATCAACATACAAATAATTTTTCTATATATAAAATTTGTGAATAAAATTTTATTTTTAATTCTGAACATTATTTGTAATTCATTTTGATCTAAAATTAATAGGGCAGAAAATACAGCCATATGAAAATTTCACAATTGTATTTCTGTGATTTGGCAATTTATTTTTGTACATTAAAGCGAGAAAACATGCAGATTCACATCCCTTGAAAAAATATAACTTTCAATTATAAAGCATTTGACCTTGAATGAAATAAAATTGCCTGCGGCGTCTTTTTCTCCTAACCTCTGCATGGTCTATTGTACCCCCCCCCTCATGGTTTGTGCCGACCCCACATTTACATCCTGGCGCCGCCACTGCTGCATTGTTATCACATTGTCCCTTTTCTTTGAGGAAGAAGAAGACAGTTTAGTAAAACAGACATACAGAATACAGAATTAGTCATTTATACACCTTGGAGGGATGTAGGGGACAGATATTGTCATTTACCGAAATCTGCGAATATAACAGCAAAATGGTAGCAAATGCTGAGGTGTCAAAAAAAAAATGGTAAATTTTAAATTTTATAGTCATCTGCATAGTGCACATTAGATTAGTTAACGCAGTTATTATATAATAGTAATAAAATATTTATTTTTTATAACATTATAAGAACTTTCTACTTATGTTTGTTTATTGCCAGTGAATTATTTAAATGTATTCATTATCAAATTTGTTATCCCATTTTAGATAATTAAATCAGATTACATCTACAGTTAATAATACGTGATTACGAGTCTTTTGTTACTTTCTATTGCATATAACGACAAGTGAAATTGTGTTATCAGTAACCGAGAAATTATTACGTAAATAATAAATTTATTTATTTGTAGCTTATATTAGATAATACTAAATTTCAATATGTTTTTGAAAATAAAAGGAAGGAAACTTCAATATGTGTCTACTATATTTGGTAAGCAATAATATTCTCATCATACAAGCTTTAAATATTTTAAAAACTAATAAATTTCTTAAAACTATGATATTCTTTACCATAAAGTTTTAATGTCTAATATAAATGACCCAAGTTGTAATTTTTTACTACCAATGGACGACCCCACGAATGAATATAGAATATATGTATATTTCTTTAGGTTCTATATCTGTTACGTCCGTTTTTATGGCCCTAACATGGTCAGCTCCAGCTGGAATAATTTTAATGGAAGAAGATACTCCCTTAGACAGACCTATAACTCTGGTATTTTATCAAGTTTTGCCTTTTTAACACTTTAAATTTATATAATTTTATTTATGATTGTAGAAAGAATTGGGTACCCTCTTTCTTCTGATGACACTAGGGACTGTATTAGGCAATATTTGTCTAGCATTTTTCATACATCTTTTTGGAAGAAAAGGAACCATGTTGATAAATGCATTCCCGGTTCTGGTTAGCTGGTTGATGATATATTTTGGCACGAACGTACCTACGATTTTCGCTGCTAGGTTTATTACGGGTTTTGCCTTAGCTTTTCCAATAAACGTAAGTATACAGGCTGTCCCCAAAGGGATTTCTAAAACTACGAGCCCAGGCTCATAATGGTTCGGGCGGTTTACATTTTCAGCAAACTGAATAATAAAACTTACGGATATGATGAAAAAAAATCTCAATTTGCTTTTGAGTAGTTAGATTTTAAACTTACAAAGACTGAATATGTTATTTAAGCATTCCACCATATTCCACAACAATAATAACTCATTGCTCGTAAATTGCTGTATACTTATGTATACAAAACGCATTAGGAATTCTAACATTTCAATGTTATAAATTATAAAATATAATTAATATAAATAACAAAAAATTAATATATTTTTTTTATATTATTGTTTTATATTGTGATTAAATGTACATACAAGAAATTTAGAATCTTTTGCAAGGAACTTTCTGTATGGATTTTATATAAAATACATACGCATTTACGAAAACTCTACCGGTAGATACCGCATCTACCGACTGTGTTACCGTGTTTGAAAATTGTTCAATATCTACCAGATCCATCTAACGGATTCATGAAGAATCTAATCTCAAATAAAGGTAGTGATGCAAAGCGAACCGCGCGCGTTAATAGTGGAAATGTGTTCAAAGTAGGACTTTGCTCAGTTTGTTAACTACGTCAAATTTCTAACCTGTTTTAAATTTTCAAATTTTTTCATAGGTTATGGATCTACCCTGTTTACCAATTACCACTTGCATTCTTAAAATATCGATTCCGGTAGCTATAACCTGATAAAAAGCTGTTTACCAGTAACAGTTCACAGGTAGAATTTTCGTAAATACCTTATATAACTGACGGAAGGTAATGTGCTGGTCACAACAGATTTTTTTATGAAACAGGCTACAGTTGTTTTTTGTTCTTGAGTAAATTTTGTGAAACAGATCATTTTCTTTGTTTTCATTTATAATTACTATTGGAAAATCCATATATTTTTGTAACTCAATACAATTTTAGGTGATAACAATATATATTAGCGAAATCGCCGATCCAGACATTCGAGGTAAACTTTCCTTCTGTTTTCAAATTTCCGCAACAGTAGGAATTATTATAACCTTATCAATCGGTCCTTATTACTACCACGCTCTTGCACTTACTGGAATTGTTGTAACAATCATTGGCTTCATTCTCTTCTACTTTATGCCAGAATCTCCTCTTTATTACGTCATGAAAAATAACCTCTCTGCTGCTGAGGAATCTCTTTTGAGGTTAAGAAACACTGAAGATGTCAGTGAAGAGTTGAAGGCACTGAAAAAATCCGTTGGGGAGAATATGAGAACTAGAGGAACAGTCAAGGACATTTTTATGAAGAGAAGTTACAGGAAAGCGTTTTTTATAGCTCTAGGGCTGAAAACATTGCAGGAAGTGAGTGGAGGAAATTTTGTCGAAGCGAATTTGACGCAAATTTTTGCGACTGCCGATACAGGATTTGATAATAATATGCAGAGTTTGATTGTAAATCTGGTGGTCACTCCTTTTTGTAAGTTACATTTTTTAGATTTTAAAACCATGCATGGTGAAACAGATATTTGTATTAATTTACATAGTCTCGGAATTCTGCCTAAAAATTTACCGGATCGTCGGTTATTTTTGTTAAAATTTATTAATTTCGGATCGGATCTGTGTTTATTTATAACATCTGTCACATAAGTTTTCAGAAAATTTTTGAATGGATGATACTGTGGTTTAAGGAAAGTATATTGAATCTAACAAGAGTAAAACAACCTTTTTAGTTAATGTTGTGTATTTTTGTTAAATATCCGACGTTTCGGCAGCATACACTGCTGCCTTCTTCAGGGAATATTGAATCTGTTTATTAATACAATAATTAACAAAGCTTAAGCTTAAACGTTCTTATTTAATATAGAGCTAGTCGCCCCTTTCTTCCATACGACGAAATTTAGTTGTGCCCCCCATATTAAATGCGGCCTAACACTTCGTGGGTTCCGGTACCCCTATCCGCAAAAGTATACACCCAATGCATTGACGAATTGCTGGAATACGGCTCTCGTGAATAGCCATTTCATAAATAAATATTGTTAGTGTTATCTAGTTAATTATACTGTTAGTCTTAATTACTTTTTAATAATTGTTTAATATTAGTAATAGTCAGTTTCATTATAGTTTAATAAACACTTATTTTAATTAATAATAATTGTCTAATATTTACACTTCACCCAAATAAATTAAAAAACGATACATAATGTAAAATAATTTGTGATATCCTATATAGTTGTATATGGCTTGACAGGGGGGGGGGGGGCTTTTGGGTCGTAGATACGTAAAAGGCGGTACACCGAGCAGAGTAAGTTCTTAAATTTTTTAAATAAATATTTAATTAATGCAAATTTAAGGGTCAGGGGAAAAAGAATAATGTCCATTTTCTAGCAAAATTTGGTTAAAATTGGTACTTATAGATTGAAGGTGGGCGCTTTTAAATGGTACGTGCAAAGGAGGCAAAACGGTAACAATCCTAAGATACAGGCCTCAGAAATTATAAAACATGATCTAAAAAGTATGACGGTCTAAGCGTCAGGGTATGCGCAAATTATGTTGGTCAGCCGATTTCTTTTCAGTACTCGTAATAGAAATTTGTTAAGCTAAGAGCGGTGTCAGTGGCTATCTGATGAGATTCCGTAATTCAGTAGTTAATTTGTAATTAAGTACCTATGTTGACATAATATAACAAACAATTGGATACAATTTTTAACCAGTACACAATTAATAAAACCACTAAACGACGCAAAAAATTTGGCCTAGTGACTGATGTAGCGAAAAAGCTCCGATTGCAAAGTCGAGAAACTGATGAAGATGTTTCATGTGAACATTTGATATGTTCTATTAACCAGCGTTTCAGAACCAATTCGAAAATAACTTGTCATTGAATTTCAAAAATATGGGAGTTCATGGACTTTCATAATTTCTACCTATAGTCTATTCCACGATACCTTTCATTAAACCAAGACTTCGAACCGGAGCTGAATTGGAAACGGTAAACCGGCAAAAATAACGGAGAATTCTGTTAGGTCCCACATAAGTTGAAACTTGGCCCATCTGTGGGTATAATAATTTTAAGAAATGACCAATCTGAGTTTCGAAATAAGATTAACACACTTTGTCATTCCAAAAATATTAGCCGGAGTTTTTTAACTTTAAAATTCGCGTAATGAAAAAACAAAATTTGTAACATTTATCTTTTTTCCCCTGGCACTTGTCAGTGATGTTCGAAAAACTATTTTTTCTTTGTTGAGAATGGCGGTTTTTAAAAGTTAGCTCCGGGCGTCAAAATGTCTTAAGTCGACACTGTATACATTGTGTATTAAACGCGGCCTACTTATATCTATCTCTCTCTTCACTCGCTTGTTACATTATGGGTGATGTTTTTTCTAACCTCTTGTCCTCTTGCATATTATACTTCGTGGTCAGAACTAAGTTTGGTTGCATAAATGAAAATTTTACACTAGCTCTATATTAAAAATTACAGCTTAAGCTTCTTCGCTCCATCACTAATGCATAATAATTATGTTCACTACACTTTTTATGTCTGCAGTCATAATTCGTTCATTTCTCTGTCTTTTCAGTATTCATGGGAAGTTTCGTAATCGACAGATTGGGCCGAAAAGTCATGCTTTACGTTTCTACTATTGGTTTCTCGTTTTGCGCGACTATGGAATCCACTTATTTCTTCCTACACGATGCCAATTTAACTACGGACTCCATGGCATTCCTTCCCATAACTGCGCTCATACTCGGAACTATTTTTCGTCTTTTAGGAATAAATAGTGTTGCAGTTATATTGATGGGAGAGCTGTTTCCCGCCAATATTAAAGGCGTTGCAACCAGTACTGTTTTATTGTATGGAAGTGCGCTCAGTGCGCTATTGGCGCTTTTGTTTAACTACTTGGCGTTTGAAGCAGGCTTCGGTGCTTGTTTTTTGTTTTTCGCAGTTTCTTGTTTGGGAGGATGTGTATTTACTGTGTTTTTTGTACCTGAAACTAAAGGGAAGACTTTGGATGAAATTCATCAAGAATTATGATATAGATGATACTTTGAAGGTTAATTTAGTTAAATATTTTAGTTTATAAAAAATACGCTTTTGGATTATACACATTAAATTTCGCGAGACAAGAAAATTTTCTAAATACGAGAAGGGACTGAAAAGTGCGACCCATTCGATAGAATATTTTTTTGTGAATTCGACCGTGTAATCATTTTATATTCTTATATTACAAAAATATTGAGAAAAAGGTAATTGAAATTTAAATAAATTTTATTTTTATTTGTCAGTAGGCTATGGATGAAAAATACATTAAAACAAAACAAATATTTATTTATAACTTTTTCTACGACCACCATGAAAAGTTGATATTTATGCTCTTTTTTGTCATCGTAAAGTTAATGATTACTAAGGAACGAGCAAAACAACACTTTACGGCGCGTCTCCCATAGCAACGCGCGGTAAAGTACTTAATTTGCTCGCTTAGGTAAATACATATTGTTGCTGAAATTTTAATTTATTAAAACAATACTTACGAAACCTAAAATATACGTTAGGTTCTGTTTTACACTAAAAATGTGCTACAAACAATACGAAGTTAGCTACGCTACCAACTTATTTATTTAATTAAGTTACAACTTTATTCTGTTGGCGAATGTATATTTAATTACAACTATAAATATATTTTATAATTAACAAACTTAGTGGATTTAATCATTGACCGACAATGTTAAAATTGAATGTGCAGTTTTAGCAGTTTTGTATATTTATTCCAGAGCTTGAAACAGCTGACGAGGATAAATTAGATTCTGTGACTGTGACATTCTCGCTAGAATATTCAGTAAGTGTGGCAGTGGCAGAAGTTTAATTCTCCTTATTTATTAAAATTTTATGCGCTGTATCAATTTTATTTTTCAAACTTTCATCAACATATCCTTCTGCAACAGCTGAAGAACGCCAGCCACCACGACGTTTTACAGTCATAATGGCAGCTCCGGAATTAGCTTGTAATGTAGCAGAGGATCTGCGGAAACGATGGCCTGTAAATGATTTCGAATCAGGTAAATTCAGATATTGTGCAATGTTAAATGGAATTTTTCCTATAGTGTTCATTCCAACAACTTGTGCGGTACATTTGCCATGCTTATAATTTATGAATAATCGCCGAGATGATATGTTAGAGAGTCGAAGAGCAACATATCTTTTGTACATTGACAAAAGATTATGATCATCAACAATAAATGTTCGCTGCACATTACTTTTTGAGTCTGGAATCTTCATAATTAAAATGGACCCATTATCCTCAATATCATCTACAGTTATCCTAACTAATTCGTCGCGTCGGCATGCTACAGCAACACCCAATATAAGAGCAACTTTCATCATAAGGAAATGATCGTCTGGGGCTTCAGTCAGGAATTTATTTATTTCATATCTTGTTAAAGATTTAGATTTTTTTGGTCTATAACCAACTGATTTTTGTTCCAAAAAAGCAGTTAGTTTCTTGAATTTGCTGATATCAATATCGTTCTTAACTGCTAGTGTTGATTTTAGCATGGAATAAATGGACCAAAGAGAAGACGATTTCATTACATTTTTCCAAAAAGTAAGCTAGTAAAAAATTTTCACTGTAATTCTTGATTTTTTTTAACGTACACCATTCAATGAAGAGGTTATAATTCTTTTCGTATAATGCTCTTAATTGTGCAGGTAATAAACTTAAGGAAGCATTTTGCGCCGTTTCGAATATATCTGGAGGAGTGCAAGAAAAATCACTATCTTCACTATTTTCGCAGGTTTTTAAGCACATTTTTGATGCATGTGTGAAAACTTTTCATAAAACAATGATTGTTGGCATCAGAATTATTTATTTACTCATATCGTCACGGTTACAGCAATACAAAACAGGAAATTGGTTAAGATTGAATTGAACTTACTAAATAGGTATAATTATTTTTTTATTTCGTTAGTAAAGTCGTAGAAAAAATTATGTGTGCCTCTCTAGCGTAAAGTATCTTTATTGCTCTAGCTCGATTGTACCGCTCGCTACTCTTGCTCTTCAATTTACGAGCAAAAGCAATAAAGATTCGCTCTTGATACACAAATAACTATTTTGTAGTCATATAGTTGTAGTTTCATGCAAATGTCAAGTGTGTACCACTGTTTGTAGTTCTAATATTCGCCGCTAGTTAACGTTTTCTTATTTGAAAATCCCAATAGGTTCCAACCGACATTGTATGTCTTATAGTTCTCGAAATTCAAATGGTGGCAGCTTTAAATGCGGCACACTGTTTATTTTTATAGATTTGGAATCTACGCAATATTATAAATTGTAGGAAAATGCATTTTTTATTACAAAAAAATTGTTGAAATTAGTACAAAACTTATAGGACATTCATTATGAATGACTGAGATTTCAAGTAATTGTTACTACCTAATTTATACCACAGTCCAAATATATCCCATATTTTTACTCAGACATCAAAGCGTAATATAATTAATAGAACCATTTCTCAATTCATCTTATAAATATTTCATAATAAGCTCTTGGTTAACAAAGCCTTGCTGTTTTCATCTCATCTATCAGTAGCACCTCCTAACTTGATTCCTTCCTTGCCTCTTGCATTGTAGTCAGTGGCGGTGCGTGAATTTAGAGTGAGGTGAGGCCAGATTTATAATATCACAATTCGGGACATATCGATGGATTTAAAATTCGTGAGAAAATAAGGCGCCGAAGGCGATTTTTTAAAAAATTTCAAGGTCAAACGTGTTTTAATGCAAATTAAGATGATATAGAGTTCTTTACAATAAAACAAATTTAACAAATTCTTAAAAAATAAAATCGGTCAAAAGTCAAAATCTAATAATTTATTTTATTGTAAGAAAACAGTTACATAAATAATTAATTTATATAAAATATTAACATAAAATTAAGAAAAATTCTATAACAAAAGTAACACTGTCAGTCTTAAATATTGAAAAATATTTTTAAATTTTGACTTGCATCTTTATTTTTTCCAATAAAATTTACGAATTCATTAGAAGACATTTAGTAATTGAATTATAATTATGATGCGAAATGTAAGCATATAAGAAATAACTACAGAAACAGAAAATCTAAAAATACAATATTGCATTAAATTAATATATTATATTACTGAGTAATAGCTAGCTGACTAGCTGTGCGGCGAAAGCGTGTAGCGGGTAGCGTAAAGCCCAACTGCAGCTAGTGGGTTCTCCCCACCACTCAACCGAGGCCAAGAATTCTCAACCTCACCTATTATTCCGATGCTTTTATCTTCCTATTTTGCGCTTCAAAGATTATATTTTTTATATTTATATAATTCAAAAGAACTAATAATGAAAATATTAGATGCAAACGTAATCATTGTAATGATGTATTTATTTAACATTTTTCTTAACAGTTGAATTAGATTATTCCCATTGTTGTAGTAGTTCGAACTGTTGTTTTGTCTCTTGGTTGTTGGTATTTGCATATTTCTACAATTCATGATTTATTATTGTTTAATTGTGTGTAAATGTTTAATTTAAATAACTGTGACAAGTAACAGTAGGTACAATTAAAATAGAAATAAATAATAGTTTCGAATTTATGAAAACATAAAAAAAGAACAACAGTAACAATAAATAGTAATTATTAAACCGTTTTTACAAAAACTAATTGAAAATAATACAAATATACTTGTTTGAAACAAGCATTTTCTGTTGTAAGCGCTTTCGAGCCCTCTGCTCAGAACGAGAGAGGCCAACTCATCGCTTGGCTCATCTGCAGTAGTGTAAACTATTATTCACGAAAGATGACTATTCAAGGTCATTTATTAGCCGTCTGATATAATATTACTTGCAGATAACTTCAATGCATTTCGTTTGCATAGGCGTGCAACATGAAATATTTATGGACACATTTTAACTGAAAAAATAAGAATAATTCATTTGAAAATTATGCTTCTTTCTAAATAATACCTTTCTGAAAGATTTATGTTCTTCACTTATGTTTTTGCAATATACAAAAGCATAGACTTAACTTATAAACCAAGGAATAATAATTTAATTTAAACGTCAACGGCACTGGGTAAATTTTAGCACAGAGTGCAGGGTAGTCGATAATTAGGTATCTGTAATGCTACGACATATGTCATTATTATTTATAGTGTGTTAGAAAGTAATGTCACTATTTACGTATATCTGTCACACCACATAAATTAAATAGACATAGGTCAAATAATCTTTCTCTTTCTAATACAAAATGTTGCTAAGCTACTGCTATAAAGTGATGTGTATTCTTTCTTCGAACAAATCACCTTGAATAGTCATCTTTCGTGAATAATAGTGTAGATGTAGAGCGTAGAGGATAAAATCGTTCCGTCTCACTCGCACTTATGTATTGCGCTATTATTGTCCATGAGGTCAGTATAATTTGGCCTCTATGTGTAAATTCGCGTGAAAATAACACTATTTGCATGGTTATTTGGCATATTATAGTAACAATGATTGTTTATGAGTTCAAATATTGTAGATTTGTATTACTTCAATACATTTTAAATAAAAAATAAAATTATAAAATTTTATAAATGTTTTGAAATTAAGAGGTGAGGCCTGGCCTCACCTGCCTCATCTGACGCACCGCCACTGATTGTAGTTCCGCACTCGAGTCCTGCGGCGCTCTTAATGCGCACTTCTAGACAAGAACACTATTAGGCTCGGGCCACACTATGCGTTTTGGCGGGACCGGTAAAACCGCATCCGGTTAAACGGGATGAATCATACAGCGTCCACATGTATCCCGCAAAACAGGACAGCAGCAATGACAACTCGATTCTATTAAAAAAACAATCGAAATATTTTAAATCAAGGAGTTGGTCGTCTGTGACAGAGACAAATAAGTACATAAATAAATAAGTTAATAATGGTCCGTATAGGTAGATATGATTTCAAAAATTAAACTTATTTGCAAAATTGAAGCTGCTGGTTTGCTTCACGAACCGGTAAAACGCCAATATTGGGTTCATCCATTCAATTCTGAATAAAAACGAAATGAAAGATTCCTAATTTTTTTCGGAAATATACGAAAGTATAATGGTAAATTTTTTGAGTACTATCGTATGTCATTATTACCCTTTTCCCATAAGGCAGGGTACCCTTCAACATACTAAATAAATTTATCTGTGTCAAACATTATTTTTTTATTTATTGATATTATCGAGCACCTCAATTTCAAGATTATTGGTGCTCCGGCATAGTAATATAATGTATAATTACAGTTTCAATTTGTTTGCTTAAGTTTGTTAAACATTTTTATGGTTTTAAGATACAATAACATTATTTATCATAGATATTTATTGACAATGACAAATACACACTTGATGTTCCGCATTCCTCTCAATTTTTATATTATGTTGTATAAATATCAACTGCGGCTGCGGTAAAAACCGGACAAATGTGAACGCTCGCATTATCTTCAATGAGTTGTAGTTGACATGCAGCAAATTTACCGTCCGGTCAAACCGCAACATGCTGCGGTAGTATCCGGTAACCGGACCGCAACCGCATAGGTGTGGACGCCTACATTTAAAACAATTAGTTGTTGTTTTCCCGTTAAACCGGTCCCACCAAAACGCATAGTGTGGCCCGAGCCTTAAATACAAAGTGCGACAGCGGTGGTTTTAGTTTTTTACTCCTCTCTTCTTTCATAAGGAACCTTTTCAACATTTTGCTTTATTACCGACTAATGGTTCGGCAAGGTTATAGGGGTATTAGAATTTTTATAGACATAATTGTTGAACTTTGTATCTGTTCCAGTTCTCTTCTTTTATTATAAATACTGAGACGGAAGATTATTTAATGCGAAGCACAGTTTTTTTAAGCCGTCCTTTATTTATTTCCTTTATACTCACTCGTTTATTTTCAATGTTTTTTCTTTTAAATAATACAGTACAGAGCCTTACAGAGATATACTAGAATTATTGAGAATAATAAAATTAGGTAGGCCGTATAATTTTACCTCTCCTAAGGCCAGGCGGGGTATTTTGTATAGTTCGTCTAGGGATCATTTTCCGAAGACTCGTTATCGTTTTATTATGGGTGCACAATAGCTAAAACCGCAATGCCAAAATATTTCGGTCCGTACAGTCGACCAGTTCAGTATTTGCAATGCTGGTATATATTTTACGCCCAGTATTCGACTGTAGACCAAGACTGCACTTTCCAGATTTTAATGCGTTAATCTTTTGAACTTAGAATTTCCCTAATTTTCTTATAGCTTATTATAAGGTCTGTGAACTTGTCTCCAAAGGATTATAAAACCGTTATTTTTGGCTATGTAGGTATATAAATAGGTGGTGAGTTTAATTATTTTCACTTGTCATTTATACCTCCTAACTATTGTACGAAGGCTGAAAGTGTTTTTTGTTTTGTTAAATTAAATTCAACAGTCAACAAGGTTAACAATGTTTCGCCCGCGGGAAGAAAACGAAGAATTAGAAAGTGCTAGTAAAAGTGTATTACCATCGCCTAATATATTTAAACCTTTTTTGCACGAACAGATTTCAAAACATCTTTTGCAGACTATCATGAAAATATGTCGGCTGAACTCTTCGAACGTTGGTTTGAAAATAATTTACTTCCTAATATTGCACCAAATTCAGTAATAGTCATGGATAATGCCACCTACCATTCGCGACAAGAGAATAAAATTCCGACGACAGCAACAAGAAAGGCTGAAATAATAGATTTTTTAGTAAAGAAAAATATGCCAATACCAGAAAGGGCAACAAAAAATGATTTACTTAAAATTATAAAAGAGCAGAATTTTGATGTCTTACGTTATAGACAATATGGCACAACAGGCAGGGCATAATATATTACGTTTACCACCTTATTATTGCATATTCAATCCGATTGAGTTAATTTGGAGCCAACTAAAAAACAATGTTAGATCAAAAAATGTATCACCACAATTAAATTCTAGTGTAGTTCAATTAATCAGGGAAGAAGTTGAAAATATTGGCCAGCAACAATGGAATAACTGTATTCAACATTTTATAAAAGAAGAAAATAAATTTGTATCACTTTACAAAGACGTGAATCCATTAATTATATCTTTAAGGGATTCAGATATGTCAGATAACAATTCTGAAGACGAGGACGAGTGCACTATGTCCGAATAAATATTCATATATTTTTTTAAATGACATGTGGTTATAGGCCTCTTGGGGAAATCGCCACTATGAACAAAGATTAACGGTCCGCAATCAGTACCTCCTGGGTGGTCACGGAAATCTGATTATACAATATATTTTTTAAAACAGTTAAATATTAAACAATTTTTTTTTACTATTTTGGAAAGTAAAATGTGTGAAATGAAATATTTCAAACCCCTACTCAAATTTTTCATTACAGCCCTGGCACATGCCAGGCTATTGGGGCCCTCTATTGTACTGCCGTAATAAAACGATAACGAGTATTCGGAAAATGATCCTTAGACGAACTATAACCTCAGTGATAGTTTTTTTTTTTTTTTTTTTTTTTTTTAATAACTTTTCAAATCCGAATTTTGTACTACAGTGTGACCACTTCAATCCGAACATGCTCTAATCCTAACAGCGACAACTCGGAGCCATAATCCGAACAACACGCCTCATGAGAGGCGTGCATTATATAAAAGTGTATAGTAAAATGCATATTACAAGAACACTTTGTCGTAAAACGATTTAGCAATTGCATCCATAAACCAACAATGGGGACCTTTAGTTTGAGGTTACATACCCCTAATACATCATACAAACAGGCAAGGACAGGGTTGGTCCCTTTACAGTAAGAATTATTTGAAAGAAAATATTTCACGATATTTTTATATAAGATTTAAATGTTATTACAAAAACAAGTACAACAAACGATAAATTTTAAAATTTATGCAGTACATGGTCACAAATGTTCAAAATTACGACCATGTTCTGTAATACAAAAATTCATCAATTATTATAATCATATCAATTAATTCGTTCTTAGTAAACATTTCAAAATGTTTTTTTTTTTGTTTACAAAATAAGTTAAATTAAAGTAACAAACAAATGTATACTTTTTTGACATTAATTTGTTTTGCATTGTTACGTTTTGTTTATTTTCACATAGCCACCTACAATATTTGTTTAAAAATTATTTCTAATATTTTTAAATTATCTCATTTTTCTCGAAATTTTTCAAATACATTAATAAAAAATAATACATCGTTGAAAAGAGAAAAAAATTGCGGTTTCTATTTTATTAAAATAATTATAGGTTGCCATATGAAAAATAACAGTTGATAGTCGTATCTTGTAAACCTGACAATAAAAAATATCAACATCTGCCATCAAATAGTATATGTAAAATAATAAAACTTTTATATGAGCCATTTTTTTCTATTACTTATAATAAAAAATTTAAAGTGGGGGGGGGTCTTTCCAGACTCACCCTGTATTGGCGACTAAAATTACCGTGAATCCCTCAAGCGGACGATATTTGAAACTCTTGAAAATGGTATTCTGTTATTCAACTTTAAAGTAAATATATACAGTGCATTGATCTCTTTGCCGGTTTCTTGTTTGTCTTTTTGTTTTAAAGTACATATAAATTACTTTGCAATATGAGCAAAGAACGAAAAAATATTAACGTCAATTGCTGCGTTTATGGCTGTCATTCTCGGGGTATTAAGAAATTATTTGTCCCAAAAATTGGTGAGAAGAAGAGTGACAATCAAAATAAATTTAGTAAAATGGAGTCTGTCGACAAAAGAGAGGGCTGGATTACGAAAATACGAGCTGAAAACAAGTGACGAATCATAAGACAAAAATGTATTGTATTATTTCCTGACCAATTCATGAGTAAAATAATACACTTTTCACTTTATGTGTAGCATTCAATATATTTCTTACACTTGTAATTAAAACAATTTGAAAGATATTTGACATTAGTTCCATTTTAATTTTCTTAACTAAGTAAATACATATTTATTTAACATCCATGAATAATATATGGTATTAAGACAGCTATAATGTGTTTGCACTGGCCACTATGATGGCCAGCTATACAAGAGCATTTTGCAAATAATCAATAGTAAATTGAAAGTTCTTCTAATCTCATGAGGATGTGACGTTAGAGCACTTGTTTAAACACAGCCCAATTTTTTTTCAGTCTGTAGCACTATGTTCATTAACGCTACATAAAAATAACAACCCACGATTCAACAATTCTCCCCATTCTATAAAAGTTCGAGAAGAATTTGTTACCTCCAAATAAGTAAACATTTCCGTAGAAATAAGTCCAAGATAACTTTCTTCGAATGTCATTATAATATACACAAAATTATTACTAACACTATTTATAAAAAGTTTAATGAATTGTTAGTATACTTCAAAACGAATGTTGGTTACACAATGTTTCTGTATGCGATCTTATAGCACAATACCATTTTCAGAGCACGTGTATGCTACAACACTAGCGCCGCCATCGGTAGTTTTAGTCGCCAATATGAAACACCTTGGAGGGATGTAGGGGACAGATATTGTCATTTACCGAAATCTGCGAATATAGCAGCAAAATGGTAGCAAATTCTGAGGTGTCAAAAAAATGGTAAATTTTAAGTCATCTGCATAGTGCACAGTAGATTAGTTAACGAAGTTATTATATAACAATAATAAAATATTTAATTTTTATAACATTATAGGAACTTTCTACTTACTTTTGTTTACTGCCAGTGAATTATTTAAATGTATTCATTATCAAACTTTTAATCCTACTTTAGATAAATAAATCAGATTACATCTGCAGTTAATAATAAGTGATTATGAGTCTTTTGTTACTTTCTAATGCATATAACGACAAGTGCGATTGTGTATTAGTAACCGAAAAATTATTACGTACATAATAAATTTATTTATATGTAGTTTGTATTAGATAATACTAAATTTCAATATGTTTTTCAAAATAAAAGGAAGGAAACTTCAATATGTGTCTACTATATTTGGTAAGCAATAATAATTCACATCATACAATCTTTAAATATTTTAAAAACTAAACCATTTCTTAAAACTTTGATATTCTTTATCATAAAGTTTTAAGGTTTAATATAAATGACCCATGTTGTAATTTGTTACTACCAATGGACGACCCCACGCATGAATATAGAATATATGTATATTTTTTTAGGTTCTGTATCTGTTATGTCCGTTTTTATGGCCCTAATATGGTCAGCTCCAGCTGGAATAATTTTAATGGAAGAAGATACTCCCTTAGACAGACCTATAACTCTGGTACTTTTATCAAGTTTTACCTTTTTAACACATTAAATTTATATAATTTTATTTATGATTGTAGAAAGAATTGGGTACCCTTTTTCTTCTGATGACACTAGGGACTGTATTAGGCAATATTTGTCTGGCATTTTTCATAAATCTTTTTGGAAGAAAAGGAACCATGTTGATAAATGCATTCCCGGTTCTGGTTAGCTGGTTGATGATATATTTTGGCACGAATGTACCTACGATTTTCGCTGCTAGGTTTATTACGGGTTTTGCCTTAGCTTTTCCAGTAAACGTAAGTATACAGAGTGTCCCCAAAAGGATTTCTAAAACTACGAGCCCAGGCTCATAATGGTTTGGGCGGTTTATATTTTCAGCAAACTTACGGAAATGATGAAAAAAAAATACAATTTGCTTTTGAGTCGTTTAAAATATAGATTTTAAACTTACAAAGACTGAATATGTTATTTAAGCATTCCACCATATTCCACAACAATAATAACTCATTGCTCGTAAATTGCTGTATACTTATGTATACAAAACGCTTTAGGAATTCTAACATTTCAATGTTATAAATTATAAAATATAATTAATATAAATAACAAGAAATTAATATAATATTTTTTTATATTATTGTTTTATACTGTGATTAAATTTTCAACATCTTTGAAGGAATGTATTTTAATTTTTATCTTAGTAAATCAATCAAAATTGTGAGAAATTAAGTAAAAGCCTGAGAAATGTGAGAGATTGGAATTAGAGGGAGCAAGAATGAATTAGTGCAAACCTACTTCTCCCACTACATTACCCTAGATTATATATACTGTCGTAAATAAAGATGCAAATAAAAATTTATTGGTAGCTGCAAAATCGTAGAAGAAATATAAATTGAATAATGATTTCTAATATTTAAGACAGAAAACATTACTTTTGTTATAGAATTTTTCTTAATTTTATGTTAATATTTTATTTTAACGAATTATTTATGTAAATGTTTTTTACAATAAAATAAATTATTAGTTTCTGATTTGTATTCGATATAAATTTGTTAAATTTGCTTCTTTGTAAAGAACTATATTATCTTACTTTGCATTAAAACACGTTTGACCTTGAACATTTTTAAAAACTCACCTGCGGCGCATTTTTTTCTCACAAATTCTGAATCCATCGATATATGTCCCGTATTGTGAAATTATAAATCTGACGACCCT
Organism: Harpalus rubripes; assembly: GCA_963082715.1. Classification (NCBI taxonomy): domain Eukaryota; kingdom Metazoa; phylum Arthropoda; class Insecta; order Coleoptera; family Carabidae; genus Harpalus; species Harpalus rubripes. The sequence goes on from OY720465.1 coordinate 12,177,222, forward strand.
AATATAAATGTATAAGTGGCCCCGAAAAAGATTTTGCACCCGGCCTCACAAGATCTCATATCGGTTCTGTTTGAGCATGTTGTATAGTGACAGTTATCTGACAGATAAATACATTTGAGATATTAACTATGTAACCAAGGCGTTTTGTTTAAAGCGTAGGCTCCTGCATTTAAATTATATATTATTTTATAAATGTATCCATAAAACATATAGAAAAATCTGATGTGGCCAACACATAACCTCTTGCCAGATATTTTACCTAGTTGTACGCATAAAACGAAAAATATTTTTAAATACAAATACATATATTCATGTCTCACTACAAAATAATTCTCACATATATTTGCAAAATCTGTGGGATATTTTAATATAAATTATGTACAATACATACATTTTCTTTATATTCAATATCCTGAAATTTTCTTTTTCTACTTTCCTTTTCTTTTTCTTTATATCCGTCTTTTTTCGCAAATTCCTCTTATATTCTTTTTTACGTATATATTCTTTTACGTTGTTGACTTTTTTATTTTCATAATCTTCATAATGATGTACAAATATTTTTGACAGCGGCATACAAATATTTTTCACAGTGACATTTATGTGTCAATTACAAACATTTGAATTTCTTGCCTTGAAGTAGTTTGATTTGAGAATTTTTACATCAAATTATTTTATATGCATTTCTTTATCTCTATATCTATAGAAGATATAATAAGGAATTTATATTTATCGAATAAAGAATTTAACGTTCTTTAATATAAGTATCTACATAAATTTACGATAAATAATATTTAAATGATTTTTTTCTTGTAACTACTACTTCCGGTTGTCCAATTGTTACCAAAACTGACTCGACTCTTCCCATTATTGTTAGATTGAGAAATAGTATTTGAGATATCGTGAATCCAACATCCACACACACGCACGCACGCACGCACGCACTCACGCACGCACGCACGCACACACACACACACACACACACACACACACACACACACACACACGCACGCACACACACACACACACACACACACACACACACACACACACACACACACACGCGAACACACACACGGACATCATCGTAAAAATGTTATAATCGGATTCTAAGGACCTTAAATCCACTAAAATCTGGATATGCGATTTTTAGCATGAATACAATATCTCTCTTAGCGAGAGGTAAAAATCTGGTGTGGCCAACACAATACCTCCCGCCATATACAGCCCGAGTCACAAAAAAGATTAAGTTAATCCTTATTATTTTGGATTAGCAAATTTTACTCTAATATTAACAGTTTATTTTTTAAAACATAGTCTAATCTAATCCAAGTAACTACCTTTTTTTAAAACCCCTCAACAAGATTAAATCCCAATTACAGAGTGGGTTCTAATTCACACACATCCATGCCTTAGTGGTATTCGAACCCAGAGCCTCGAGGGCACTCATGACATGAGGCGTTGCTCTAACCATTGCGCCACTGGAGCTCTAATAAAATGAAGATTAAATTTTAAATACCGGGTTACAATAAAATTGACTAATCCAAAAATAAGAATTAGCTTAAACATTTTTGTGAATCGTTTATATATTAATCTAAATACATACCTACATATTTACTTATGCTGGAAACTGTATTGAATTCCTATTCTATTGTTCTATTTACTTTTTTCTTTTTAAAACGTTACTAATATTATTTTGAACACTTTGGTACTGACATTTATCTGTCAGTTACATACATTTGAATAACTGCGTTTTGTTTGTTTAAATCGTAGGCTCTGGGATTTAAATTTTAGATAATTTTATAAATTTATCCATAAAATATATATAAAAAGTATTGATGTAGATCTATAGAAAATTTAATAATCTTTCATTTTTATAATAACATTAATCTCGCAAAAATAACATCTAACGGTATTTTTCGAAGAAAAACTATTTTGAGCTTCTAGTAAAGTGTCATTTCCGGTTATCCGATTTTCACCAAAATCTAATGGGCTCTTTCCATTACAGAAAAAGTTCGAAATACAAGGTTTCAAAATTTTCTGAACGATAGTATTTGAGTTACATTGGAGGATCCACACGCACATACATACAGACATCATCGTGAAAATGTTAAAATTGGATTCTAGGGACCTTAAAACGTGGTCATTTACCAAAATCTCGATATGCGATTTTTAGCACGATCCCTATACCTCCCTTACCAAGAGTAGTGGAAGGTTAAAAGATTAATTTAAATATTTAGTTTTAAGTAATAACAAATGTATTACTCGTAATGTAGGTACAATATATACTAATAATTAGTAATCATAACGGCACAAATGCATATAAGAACATATTTTAGTATATTTTTAATGCACATTTGCATGCATACTTTTAGATTCTTACTGCATATAATAGTTGCGAAGTTGCCCCATTAGGTGACCATTTTAATAATTGATAGATAAAAACAATGCGCAGAGCACTAAATATAGGCTAAAACGTAAATTTTACATTTTTAAATAAATAAACACATGGATTAAACAAAAATATTTGTTTTATTTGAAAAATAAATACGATGCTCTTATTCGGACATATTTTATTTTCAGTTGTTCTTTGTTCTTGAGTAAATTTTTTTAAACAAATCATTTTCTTTGTTTTTATAATTATTATTGGAAAATCTATATATTTTTGTAACTCAATACAATTTTAGGTAATAACAATATATATTAGCGAAATCGCCGATCCAGACATTCGAGGTAAACTTTCCTTCTGTGGTGTGATTTCCGCAACAATAGGAGTTATTATAACCTTATCAATCGGTCCTTATTACTACCACGCTCTTGCACTTACTGGAATTGTTGTAACAATCATTGGCTTCATTCTCTTCTACTTTATGCCAGAATCTCCTCTTTATTACGTCCTGAAAAATAACCTCTCTGATGCAGAGGAATCTCTTTTGAGGTTAAGAGACACTGAAGATGTCAGTGAAGAGTTGAAGGCACTGAAAAAATCCGTTGAGGAGAATATGAGAACTAGAGGAACAGTCAAGGACATTTTTATGAAGAGAAGTTACAGGAAAGCGTTTTTTATAGCTCTAGGGCTGAAAACATTGCAGGAAGTAAGTGGAGGAAATTTTGTCGAAACGAATTTGACGGAAATTTTTGCGACTGCCGATACAGGATTTGATAATAACATGCAGAGTTTGATTGTAAATCTGGTGGTCACTCCTTTTTGTAAGTTACATTTTTTAGATTTTAAAACCATGCATGGTGAAACGGATATTTGTATTAATTTACATAGTTTTGGAATACTGCCTTCAAATTTACCGGATCGTCGGTTATTTTTTTTAAATTTATTAATTTCGGATCGGATCTGTGTTTATTTATAACATCTGTCACATAAGTTTTCGGAAAATTTTTGAATGGACGATACTGTGGTTTAAGGAAAGTATATTGAATCTAACAAGAGTAAAACAACCTTTTTAGTTAATGTTGTGTATTTTTGTTAAATACCCGACGTTTCGGCATTACATATTGAATCTGTTTATTAATACAATAATTAACAAAGCTTAAGCTTAAACGTTCTTATTTAATACAGAGCTAGTCGCCCCTTTCTTCCATACGACGAAGTTTAGTAGTGCCCCGCATATTAAATGCGGCCTAACACCTCGTGGGTTCCGGTACCTGTATCCATAAAGGTATGTACGTAGTGCAGGGACGAATTGCTGGAATACGGCTCTCGTGAATAGGCATTTCTAAGCCACTAGCGGTACCGTAGCCACATAACGTATGGTCCTAAAGTTTTAGAATTTTACCTTCCGTCACCTTTAGGTAAGGAAGGTATTGTCTTTGGTCAAAAAATTCGGTAGTGAGTTTTTGATGAATAAGCACGTTTTAAGGTCCCTAGAATACGATTTTACTATTTTTACGTGCTTTATAAAATTATAAAGAATTTAAATTTCGTAAATTAGCTAGCTATGCTAGAAACAGCTACTATATTAAAAAAAAATCTGATTGAAAGGTGTCAGTGCCAATTGACATATTCGTAGTATATTTGTGTTATAATTTTACTCGAAACTTTCTGTATGGAATTTGTATAAAATAACAACTGTCGAAAGCTAATGTACATACATGAGATTTAGAATCTTTTGCAAGGAACTTTCTGTATAGATTTTATAGAAAATACATGGCATTTACGAAAATTCTACCGGTCGTGTTCGAGGAGAATCTTTAACTGCACAACTTTATATTCAAAGATGCCTCTCTAAATTGCTTCAGTTTTTAAATACAAATCACGCTAATGATGAAATAATGTTTTGACCTGATCTAGCTTCTTGCCATTACGCCAGAATAACTAGAGACTGGTATAACGAAAACAACGTAGACTGCTCCGAAATTGGACAATCCTTTCAATGTACCTCAAACTCGACCAATAGAAGAATTTTGGTCAATATTGACCAGAAAAGTGTACAACAATGGTTGGGAAGCTGCAAATGAAGAACAATTACGACGTCGCATTTACCAAAAGATTCGAGAAATCGATCCAGATGTTGTCTTGAGGATGATGGGGCAAGTCAGAAGAAAAAATTAAGGGCCATTGAAGATAATGGTCCAATATCAATAATTTAAATGCTAAATATTAATTCTTATACTTATTGTTAATTGTTGTAATAATTAGTTTAAAAAGTAAATGAGTTTTAAAAAAGTTATCAGTATCTAAAAAAATTCTCAAAACTTTAGGACCATACGTTACGCGATAAAGTTTATTTATTTTCAGTCCCTAAAGATAAAAATACTAAATAAGTGTCGTAGTGTTATATCACGAAAAAAAAACTTTTAAACGTAAAATATTGTGTGTGTCAGAGACATTTTAATGAAGAGGACATTATAAAAGAATGGATATCTGGGAATGTTAAGGTAAATAAAACATGATTTAATATCATTTATGTATGAATCACGAAATTATACTACGTCGCCTGGACCGTTACGTGTGGGAAGTTACTGATATACCGGGATAGCAGTGAAAGTGAATACTCTGTAGTCTTGAAGAGTATTAGGAAGCTAGAGTATTCGGGGACAGTAACGGCAAGTGTAATTAGATACTCGGCAGTGGCGTTGAAGAATTGTGACATACGGACAGTCGGTGATACTAAGTCTGTGGCAGAGCGAGAGTTACATAACCAGTAGCTAAAAATTAACCACTGAATTACACAATTAATAAAACCACCAAACGACGCAAAAAGTTTGGACGAGTGACTGATGTAGCGAAAAAGCTCCGATTGCAAAGTCGTGAAACTGGAGAAGATTTTTCCTGTGAACATTTGAAATGTTCTATTAACCAGCGTTTCAGAATCAATTTGAAAATAACTTGTCATTGAATTTCAAAAATATGGGAGTTCATGGACTTTCATAATTTCTACCTACAGTCTCCACGAGACCTTTCATTAAACCAGGACTTCGAACCGGAGCTGAATTGAAAACCGTAAACCGGCAAAAATAACGGAGAAATTCCGTTAGGTCCCACATAAGTTGAAAATTGACCCATCTGTGGGTATAATAATTTTAAGAAATGACCAATCTCAGTTTCGACATAAGATTAATACACTTTGTCATTCCAAAAACATTAGCTGGGGTTTTAAACTTTAAAATTCGCGTGATGAAAAAACGAAATTTGTAACATTTATCTTTTTTCCTCTGGCTCTTGTCAGTGATGTTGGAAAAACGATTTTTTCTTTGTTGAGAATGGCGGTTTTTAAAAGTTAGCCTTGGGCGTCAAAATGTCTTAAGTCGGCACTGTACACGTTGTGTATTACACGCGGCCTACTTATATCTATCTCTCTCTTCACACGCCTGTTACATTATAGGTGACGTTTTTTCTAACGTCTTGTCCTCTTACATATTATACTTCGTAGTTAGAACTAAATTTCGTTGTATGAATGAAAAATTTTCACTAGCTCTATATTAAAAATGAATATTACAGCTTAAGCATCTTCGCGCCATCACTAATGCATAATAATTATGTTCACTACACTTTTCATGTCTACAGTCACAATTCGTTCATTTCTCTGTCTTTTCAGTATTCATGGGAAGTTTCGTAATCGACAGATTGGGCCGAAAAGTCATGCTTTACGTTTCTACTATTGGTTTCTCGTTTTGCGCAACTTTGGAATCCAGTTATTTCTTCCTAAACGATGCCAATTTAACTACGGACTCCATGGCATTCCTTCCCATAACTGCGCTCATACTTGGAACTATTTTTCGTCTTTTAGGAATAAGTAGTGTTACAGTTATATTGATGGGAGAGCTGTTTCCCGCCAATATTAAAGGCGTTGCAACCAGTACTGTTTTATTGTATGGAAGTGCGCTCAGTGCGCTATTGGCGCTTTTGTTTAACTACTTGGCGTTTGAAGCAGGCTTGGGTGCTTGTTTTTTGTTTTTCGCAGTTTCTTGTCTGGGAGGGTGTGTATTTATTGTGTTTTTTGTACCTGAAACTAAAGGGAAGACTTTGGATGAAATTCATCAAGAATTATGATATAGATGATACTTTGAAAGTTAATTTAGTTAAATATTTTAGTTCATAAAAAATACGCTTTTGGATTATACACATTAAATTTCGCGAGGCGAGAAAATTTTCTAAATACGAGAAGGGACTGAAAAGTGTGACCCATTCGATAGAATATATTATCTGTGAATTTTATATTACAAAAATATTGAGAAAAAGGTAATTGAAATTTAAATAAATTTTATTTTTATTTGTTATTAGGCTATGGATGAAAAATACATTAAAACGAAACAAATATTTATTTATAACTTTATAAATAGCAAGAATAGGAATAATATACTAAATAATTAATTTTTCCTACGACCACCATGAAAAGTTGATATTTATGCTCTCTTTTGTCATCGTAAAGTTAATGATTACTAAGGAACGAGCAAAAAAATACTTTACGGCGCGTCTCCCATAGCAACGCGCGGTAAAGTACTTAATTTGCTCGTTTATATAAATACATATTATTGTTGAAATTTTAATTTATTAAAACAATACTTACGAAATCTAAAATATACGTTAGGTTAAGTTTTACACTACAAATGTGCTACAAACAATACGAAGTTAGCTACGCTACCAACTTATTTATTTAATTAAGTTACAACTTTATTCTGTTGGTGAATGTACATTTAATTACAACTATAAATATATTTTATAATTAACAAACTTAGTGGATTTAATCATTGACCGACAATGTTAAAATTGAATGTGCAATTTTGGCAGTTTTGTATATTTATTCCAGAGCTTGAAACAGCTGACGAGGATAAATTAGATTCTGTGACTGTCACATTCTCGCTAGAATATTCAGTTAATGTGGCAGTGGCAGAAGTTTGATTCTCCTTATTTATTAAAATTTTATGCGCTGTATCAATTTTATTTTTCAAACTTTCATCAACATAACCTTCTGCAACAGCTGATGAACGCCAGCCACCATGACCTTTGAGAGTCATAATGTCAGCTCCGGTATTAGCTAGTAATGTAGCAGAAGATCTGCGGAAACAATGGCCTGTAAATGATTTCGAATCAGGTAAATTCAGATATTGTGCAATGTTAAATGGAATTTTTCCTATAGTCTTCATTCCAACAACTTGTGCGGTACATTTGCCATGCTCTTAATTTATGAATAATCGCCGAGATGATATGTTAGAGGGTCGAAGAGCAACATATCTTCTGTACATTGACAAAAGATTACCAACATCAGCAACAAATGTTCGCTGCACATTAGTTTTTGAGTCTGGAATCTTCACAATTAAAATGAACCCATTATCCTCAATATCATCTACAGTCATCCTAACTAATTCGTCGCGTCGGCTTGCTGCAGCAACACCCAATATAAGAGCAACTTTCATCATAAAGAAATGATCGTCTGGGGCTTCAGTCAGGAATTTATTTATTCATCTCTTGTTAAAGATTTAGATTTTTTGATCTATAACCAACCGATTTTTGTTTCAAAAAAGCAGTTAGTTTCTTGAATTTGCTGATATCAATATCGTTCTTAACTGCTAGTGTTGATTTTAGCATGGAATAAATGGACCAAAGAGAAGACGATTTCATTACATTAGATTTTTCCAAAAAGTAAGCTAGTAAAACATTTTCACTATAATTCTTGATTTTTTTTAACTTACACCATTCAATGAAGAGGTTATAATTATTTTCGTATAATGCTCTTGATTTTGCAGGTAATAATCTCAAGGAAGCATTTTGCGCTGTTTCGAATATATCTGGAGGAGTGCAAGAAAAATCACTATCTTCACTATTTTCGGAGATTTTTGAGCACATTTATGATGTATGATGTGTGAAAACTTTTCATAAAACAATGATTATTGGCATCAGAATTATTTATTTACCTACTCATATCGTCATGGTTACAGCAACACAAAACAGGAAATTGGTTAAGATTGAATTGAACTTACTAAATAGGTATTATTATTTTTTTTATTTTGTTAGTAAAGTCGTAGAAAAATTATGTGTGCATCTGTAGCGTAAAGTATCTTTATTGCTCGTGCTCGTAAATTTACGAGCACGAGCAATAAAGATTCGTTTTACGCTCTTGATACACAAATAACTATTGTAATGGCAAAAATTTGATACGAAAATATCGAAATGAAGTCAAAAATAATGATAGCCATGATATTAAATCAAATGCATGATTTTTGATCCAACACTGACTGATAATATACTTTTTACTATGGTTATTTGAAATAACTACTGTACAGCATTAGTCACTCCGTGAAATAATATTTTAGATGCCACGGAGGAATTATTACTGATTTTTGTGTTTATTTTTTATGTAAATATAAAGCAATTTTACAAAATTATTATTGAAATAATTTAACATTATGAAACTTATTTATTTAAATTAATATTAACATTTATGCTAAAATAGGTTACCTACTTATCTTTACACAATGATGAATAATTGGTTCAGAGTAATTTTGAGAACATGATTAATAGATATTAAATCAAAATAAACAAATGATGACTTGTAATAATTTTTTTCGTTTGTTTTTTAATAATTTCCAACATTTTCACTTCAATAAATTAAAAATTCGTCTTTTATTAATGTTTAAAACAAAAGAATGTAGGCTTATAAAATAAGCAAAAAGACGAGACTATTTTCTACATAGGGTCCCATTTAAAAAATCATAAGTTTGTGTTATATCTCGAGAATTATTTAGTTTTAAAAAAATCTAATTACGCTATTTTATTCTATTTAAAAAACGGTAAAATTTTTGTAAAAACATTTTTCCTCTAACTATTATAATAAATAAGATATGAGATATTTTCAAAATGTGCGAAAAACGAGTTTTTGCCTGTATCTCAAAAACAAAATAAGATCGAAAATTTCTGTGGTGACTATTAAACTTTTCTCGAAAACTTGACCCTGTAATGTGCAAACGGTTTTGCTCTATCATTAATATTACCCGAGATACCTTAAAAAAACATCGAAAATGAGACACCCTGTACATGATTGTAATGATGACTGTAACTGATTGTAGCGTGACTGTACATGATCATAAGGATTATAACTGACTGTAACGTGATTGTAATGATTTTAAATGAATGTAGTGATTGTGGCAGCGATTGTAATGAATGTATCTATGATTATAAGCGATTTGTACAATGATTGTAGGAGTGATTCACCCCTCGCTTTCTACGTACGTTTGTTTATTTCCAGTGAATTATTTAAATGTCTTCATTATCAAAACTTGTTATCCCACTTTAGATAATTAAATCAGATTACATCTACAGTCAAAAATAAGTGATTATGAGTCTTGTTACTTTCTATATATAACGACAAGTTCAATTGTGTTACCAGTAACCGAGAAATTATTACGTGCATAATAAATTTATTTATTTGTAGTTTATATTAGATAATACTAAATTTAAATATGTTTTTCAAAATAAAAGGAAGGAAACTTCAATATGTGTCTACTATATTTGGTAAGCAATAATATTTGCATCATATAAGCTTTAAATATTTTAAAAACTAATAAATTTCTTAAAACTATGATATTCTTTACCACAAAGTTTTAAGGTCTAATATAAATGATCAATTACTGAGATTACCCGTAGTTTTGAAACCGTTTCCAAAACATTTTTAGTTTTGAAAACGCCATGTATATAGTGTCAAAACGGTTTTGAGTTATCTCAAATCAAAACTGAAATTCATGGGTTTGACTTGAAAACTAGTTTCAAAACTACTCATGTAAACACTTAAAATTCAGTTTCGATACTGCGCATGCGTACATAGCATAACGTTTCTGTCGCTTTGTGTTACTAACCTACAAATAAACTGACAGTTGCGTAATTTTAGTGCGTAGTGGTATGATGTACAAAAATATTTGGAATAATGGCAAAACGAATTATTTGTAGCGAAGAGCATACGCCACTTTCATCAGTCAAAAGCGCATGCGCCGAAACTGTTTTCAAATCAATCTGTAAACCTGTTTTGAAAATTGCATGTAAACAGTTTCGTGTAATTTTGACTGAAAACTGAATATATTTTCAAAACTGCATGTAAACGTGGTAAATGTTGTAATTTGTTACTACCAATGGACGACCCCACGAATGAATATAGACAGGGCTGGAATGGCCCGGCGGGATACCGGGAATTTCCCGGTGGCCCGTGATGGCTCGTGGCCTGACAGACTTAAAAAATAAATTATAAAAATTTAAAGTTGAAAAAATAAATAAATCGATACAAAAATAACATAGGTAGATTCTTGATTTTGAAATAATTCCCTACTACTCTTGAATGTGCGCCAATATTATAGCTATTTTTCTTTTTGACAACCAATTGTTAAATTCGCAATACATACTTAATTTTTGTATTACCGACATCATATACATGAAATGATCTTTTATATAAGGATGTATTTTATTTAGATCCAAATAACTTTTTTCAAATTATAAATAATATATCTTCTTCATCTTTTCATATAATAATTGATTTAATCAATAAAAAAATTGACAAAAATATTCATACGGATGATATTCGGTCAATAATTTTCGTGACTCGGTAAGGTTCGTCACGAAATACTTGACCTCATGGTTCTGTTTACACTCTTGTTGCGTAAATAAATATTACATACGTTAGCATATTTAAATTTATTTTCAATGTACAAATTTATTGTCACATTGTTATCAACACAAAAAATATCAAAAATGAGCAAATCATAGACGTTATGAAAGTAAAAATCTGATTTGGCCAACACAATACCTCCCACCATTTAATTTTTATTAATTTAAATACATAGGTACTTACATATTTACTCATGTTGGAATTTAGTTCTTTTCCATATAACTAATGTTCAGTTTAGTATTTTCTTTTTAAAACGTTACCACAATTAATTTGAAATAACAGTGACAGTTATCTGACAGTTACATACATTTAAGAGAAGGAGTTTTGTTTTAATCGTAGGCTCCGGGATTTAAATTTTATAAATTTATCCATAATATATATATATATATATATATATATATATATATATATATATATATATATATATATATATAAAGTATTAATGCAAACCTATAGAAAATTCAATAATCTTTAATTTTCATAATATAAATTGCGAAAAAATAACGTTTATAGGTATTTTTCGAAGGAAGTGTATTTTGAGCTTCAAATAAAGTGCCATTTCCGGGTATCTGATTTAGACCAAAATCTAATGACTAATTTCATATTAAATAATAAGGTAGCAACACAAGGTTTCAAAATTTTCAGAATGATAGTATTTGAATTCGCATGGAGGATCCATACACACAGACATCATCGTGAAAATGTTAAAATTGGATTCTAAGGGCCTTAAAACGTGATCATTTACCAAAATCTCGATATGCGATTTTTAGCACGATCGCTATACCTCCTTTACCAAGGGTAACGGGAGGTAAGAAGCAAATTATTAAACAAAATATTATAATGATTAAAATTATTAAAAAATCGGTTCAAATGACTAGTCTGGCCCGACCCCATCCGGATTTCCCGGTATAAACATATTCCCAGTCCAGCCCTGAATATAGAATATATGTATATTTCTTTAGGTTCTATATCTGTTACGTCCGTTTTTATGGCCCTAACATGGTCAGCTCCAGCTGGAATAATTTTAATGGAAGAAGATACTCCCTTAGACAGACCTATAACTCTGGTATTTTATCAAGTTTTACCTTTTTAAAACTTTAAATTTATATAATTTTATTTATGATTGTAGAAAGAATTGAGTACCCTTTTTCTTCTGATGACACTAGGGTGTGTATTAGGCAATATTTGTCTGGCTTTTTTCATAAATCTTTTTGGAAGAAAAGGAACCATATTGATAAATGCAGTTCCGGTTCTGGGTAGCTGGTTGATGATATATTTTGGCACGAATGTACCTACAATTTTCGTTGCTAGGTTTATTACGGGTTTTACCTTAGTTTTTCCAGTAAACGTAAGTATACAGAGGGTCCCCAAAAGGATTTCTAAAACCACGAGCCCAGACTCATAATGGTTCGGGCGGTTTACATTTTCAGCAAACTGAATAATAAAACTTACGGAAATGATGAAAAAAAATTACAATTTGCTTTTGAGTCGTTTAAAATATAGATTTTAAACTTACAAAGACTGAATATGTTATTTAAGCATTCCCCCATATTCCACAACAATAATAACTCATTGCTCGTAAATTGCTGTATACTTATGTATACAAAACGCATTAGGAATTCTAACGTTTCAATGTTACAAATTACAGAATATAATTAATATAAATAACACGAAATTAATATATTTTTTTATATTATTGTTTTATACTGTGGTTAAATTTTCAACATCTTAGAAAGAATGTATTTTAATTTTTATCTTAGTAAATCAATCAAAATTGTGAGGAATTAAGTAAAAGTCTGAGAAATGAGAGAGATTGGAATTAGAGGGAGCAAGAATGAATTAGTGCAAACCTACTTCTCCCACTACATTACCCTAGATTATATATACTATCGTAAATAAAGATGCAAATAAAAATTTATCGGTAGCTGCAAAATCGTAGAAGAAATATAAATTGAAAAATTATTTCTAATATTTAAGACTGAAAATATTACTTTTGTTATAGAATTTTTCTTAATTTTATGTTAATATTTTATTTTAACGTATTATTTATGTAAATGTTTTCTTACAATAAATAAATTATTAGTTTCTGTTTTCTATTCGATATAAATTTGTTAAATTTGCTTCTTTGTAAAGAACTGTATTATTTTACTTTGCATTAAAACACGTTTGACCTTGAATTTTTTTAAAAAATCAACTGCAGCGCATTTTTCTCACAAATTTTGAATCCATTGATATATGTCCCGTATTATGAAATTATAAATCTGACGATCCTAATAAAAATATTGTGTAATTATTTCTTCATATTTTAAAGTGGCCCTGAAAAAGATTTTGCATCTGGCCTCACAAGATCTAATATCCGTTCTGTTCAAGTATGTTGTATTGTGACAGTTATCTGACAGATAAATACATTTGAGATCTTAACTATGTAAACAAGGCGTTTTGTTTGAAGCGTAGGCTCCTGCATTTAAATTATATATTATTTTATAAATTTATCCATAAAACATATAGAAAAATCTGATGTGGCCAACACATAACCTCTCGCTAGATATTTTACCTGGTTGTACGCATAAAACGAAAAATATTTTTAAATACAAATACATGTATTCATGTCTCACTACAAAATAATTCTCACATATATTTGCAAAATCTATGGGATATTTTAATATAAATTATGTACAATACATACATTTTCTTTATATTCAATATTCTGAAATTTTCTTTTTCTACTTTCCTTTCCTTTTTCTTTATAGTCGTCATTTTTTCGCAAATTCCTTTCATATTCTTTTTACGTATATTCTTTTGCTTTGTTGACTTTTTTTATTTTCATAATCTCCATAATAATGTACAAATATTTTTGACAGAGGCAAACAAATATTTTTGACAGTGACATTTATGTGTCAATTACAAACATTTGAATTTCTGGCCTTGTAGTAGATTGATCAGAGATTTTTTACGCATCAAATTATTTTATTTGCTTTTCTTTATCTCTAAATCTATAGCAGATATAATAATGAATTTATATTTATCGAATAAAGAATTTAACGTTCTTTAATATAAGTATTTACATAAATTTTCGATAAATGATATTTAGATGAATTTTTCTTGTACTACTACTTCCGGTTCTCCAATTGTTACCAAAACTTAATCAACTCTCCCCATTATTGTTAGATTGAGGAATCCGTAGTAAAAAATGTCTTAAGTCTTATAGTATTTAAGATATCGTGAATCCAACATCCACACACACATCCACACACACACACACACACACACACGCGCACACACACACACACACACACGCACACACACACACACACACACACACACACACAAACACACACACACACATACACACATACACGGACATCATCGTAAAAATGTTATAATCGGATTCTAGGGACCTTAAAACTTGCTTATTCACTAAAATCTGGATATGTGATTTTTAGCATGAATACAATACCTCTCTTAGCGAGAGGTAAAAAGTACAGCGTGTTCAATGAAATTCCTAACTCGGAGTAGGCTATGAACACAGAAACGTATATCTGATCATTATTTAAACTATTATTCATGAAAGATGACTTTTCAAGGTCATTTGTGAACCGCCTGATATATTACTTGCAGATAACTTCATTGCACTTCATATGCATAGACGTGCAACATGAAATATTTATGGACACATTTTAACTGAAAAACTAAGAGTAATTCATTTGAAAATTATGTTTCTTCTAAATAATGCCTTTCTGAAAGATTTATGTTCTTCACTTATGTTTTTGTAAAATACAAAAACATAGACTTAACTTATATATATATATATATATATATATATATATATATATATATATATATATATATATATATATATATATATATATATATATATATATACAGAGTGTCCCATTTAAGGTACGAATGCATTGGGATCTCGAGAACCGTAAGAGCTACGAGGTTGGTTAAATTAGACAAAAGTTGCCCCATTAGGAGACCATTTTAATGGCATTTTGTTATTTGCGAAAAAATGCATAGGTCACTAGATATAGGCGAAAATGTAAATTTTGCAGTTTTTTATTTTTGCAAATAACTTCGAAGTGTGAAATCATACTGGATTTTGGTTTGCACATCTTTAGGGTACTTTTTTATGTTCTTTCGACTGGCGATGCTCAATTTTTTTTTATCAATGTTGGTTTCCGAGGATTGATGTCAAAGTTTTAATTTTTATATGGACGCCATATTGGAAAGTTACGCCATTGAAAAGAGATTTTTTTAAGCTTTACAATAATATAAAATAGTAATAATTTATTTTTATAATTAACAGAGAAATTAACAAAAAATGTTATTAATACTAAAATTTAATTGAAAAAAGTAAATCGAAGGCTTCTTAAATACGGATACATAAAAAATAAACTTTTTATTCGGGAATATCAGAATGAAAATGACTTAAGAAATGCCGCAGTAAGAATCCTAAATCAAATTCTGAGAAAAGTTGTAAAAGGAACAGAACGAAGGCGCAGAAGTGCGTAGAACGAAATGGCGGGTTAATAGAAAATTTATTGTGAAGTTTTTGGAAATTATTTTTGTATTTTTAACATTATTTGTTTATTAAGTAGTTATTTTCTTAAATAGCAGCTTTCGATTTACTTTTCTCAATTAAATTTTAGTATTAATAACATTTTTTGTTAATTTCTCTGTTAATTATAAAAATAAATTATTACTATTTTATATCATTGTAAAGTTAAAAAAATTCTCTTTTCAATGGCGTAACTTTCCAATATGGCGTCCATATAAAAATTAAAACTTTGACATCAATTCTTGGAAACCAACTTTGATAAAAAAAATTGAGCATCGCCAGTCGAAAGAACATAAATAGTGCCCTAAAGAAGTGCAAACCAAAATCCAGTATGATTTCACACTTCGAAGTTATTTGCAAAAATAAAAAAGTGCAAAATTTACATTTTCGCCTATATCTAGTGACCTATGCATTTTTTCGCAAATAACAAAATACCATTAAAATGGTCTCCTAATTGGGCAACTTTTGTCTAATTTAACCAACCTCGTAGCTCTTACGGTTCTCGAGATCCCAATGCATTCGTACCTTAAATGGGACACTCTGTATATATATATATATATATATATATATATATATATATATATATATATATATATATATATATATATATACACTCGTATAAACAAATGATGATCTGTAATAAATTTTTTCATTTGTTTCTAAATAATTTCAAATATTTTCACACCAATAAATTAATAATTCGTCTTTTATTAATGTTTAAAACAAAAGAATATAGACTTGTTATATATCATTGAAAACCTTATAAATTAAGCAAAAAGATGAGACTGTTTTCAACATAGGTTCTCATTTAAAAAGTCATAAGTTTGTGTTATATCTCGAGATTTATTAAGTTTTCAAAAAAATCTAATTACGCCATTTTATTGTATCTAAAAAACAGTAAAATTTTTGTAAAAACAATTTTTGTCTAACTATCATAATAAATAAAATATGATATATTTTCAAAATGAACAAAAAACGAGTTTTTGCCTGTAGCTCAGAAACAAAAGTAGAAAATTCCTGTGGTGACTATTAAACTTTTCTGAAAAAGTTGACCCTGGAATGTGCAAACGGTTTTGATCTATCATTAATATTAAAAACATCGAAAATGAGACAGCCTGTACAATGGGCGCGAGCAAACCGAATTTGCGATGGTATTTTGGAATTCCACACTATTGGTGGAATAAGCCACGTCTTCAATGGATATATGGAATCTAATAATAAAACTCCATCCGCATATTCTTCATAGACTTCAGCACTCTTCCATTCTGTTATACAAACTACTATTTCTCAGTATCCTAGCGTCATCGGCACTTTCTGGCCAATTTACACAACAATAATAAAAATAATAATCAGGCCCTCAAACCAACATTAGATTTATCGAATTATTTCTATGTCCTTAAACATATGCTACTTCATTATTGCTAGGTGCATCAATTTTAATCAAAGTACTATCTGATACTCCACAAAGTAAAGATATTCCAGCCATTTCAAAAAAATTATGTACCACTCCATCTATATTTTCAGGCCATTTAACAAACTGTCGAAGCAAAATCCGATTTACAGTATAAACAATATTTTTCACCACACGACAAACAGAACCTTCTTTTGATACCCCATTATTATTATTATAATTATTATTATTATCATCGAGAGGTGGTTCATCTTTGTCCCTGTACTGCGACCTTTCTGGTCTATTGTACCCTCCGTGTTTTACTTCTATTCTAGAAGTCCTGTTTGTTTTGTGAACTCCAGGATTTTCTTTAGACCGATGTCCTTTAGTGTCTCAGTATGCAATTTCTTTGCTCCTAAAAGACTATGTCTGCTTGCCATAAATGCTTCGCAGTGACATATTAAATGTTGAGGAGTTTCATCCTCTTCCCCACATCCTCTGCATGTTGGTACTTGTTTAAGGCCCAACCTGTGCAAATGTTTGTTTAATTGACAGTGTCCTGTTACCAGTCCTGGTATTAATCTAACATCTTGCTTGCTCATTAAGATTAAGTTGTCAGTTCTTTTCTTGGATGGCTCATTCAGGAAGAGCTTGGAGTGTCTCTGGCCTGATATGGCTGTCCAGTGCCGTTTGTGCCATTGCCAGAGCAAAGTATTAATTTCCTGCTTAACTGTTTCCGCAGTTATTCCGCATGCAGGTTCGGGTCCTATAAAAGGTATATTTGTCCCGTCTTTTGCAAGACGGTCGGCTACCCGGTTTCCTTCGATATCTGAGTGCCCGGGTACCCATGTCAGTCTTAGTTTGTTACTCGCTCCTAAGGCATTCATACCCCATGCATGTCTCCAATTGCGTGGTACGGGGTACCAGTGCCTAACCAATGCAAAGCTATTTGCAATTGCTGATTTGGAGATAGTGCTTTACTACGTTCTGTGGGGTGTTGTTCAATATTTTCCAATATTGTGTCAAACACTTATGAACACATTCTAAATCGTTAATATTCTGTATTCAACCACTTCATCTTCTTCTTCTGTTTCACTAGACGACATAATTTTACCTTATGCAGTAGTTACGATCCTCTACACTTTAGTAAAATAATTGTCGCTTATACTGTACTAATTTTATTTGCATAATTTTTATGAAATGCTTTATTAGTTACCTTAGTAAAAATTGACAGTAGAATACTGTCGTAGACAATTATTTATAATGGTAGTTTTATGAAACATACAATAGTAATTACTATAAAATTTTACTACTAGTTCTGTAGTAAATACTACAGTATTTTTACTTTCCATCACCTTTAGGTAAGGAAGGTATTGTCTTCAGTCAAAAAATTCGGTGGTGAGATTTTAATGAATAAGCACGTTTTAAGGTACCTAGAATACGATTTTACAACAAAATTTTCGTGTACGATAACTCTAATACTACAATTCCAAAAATTATAATTCTTTCGTATTTCTCTTCGTTGCATCCATATGAAGAGCTGATTAGATTTTGGTTATAATTGGTCAACCGGAAGTACCCTCATTTGAAGATTTTAACAGTTTTTCTTGAAAAAACGATGTTTAATATAATTTTTTCACATTTAATGTTATTATAAATATTAAAGAACATTGTATTCTCTATACGATTTGATTGCATTTTATATTTCATATTAAATGGATATAGAGTTATAAAATTATAAAGAAATTAAATTTCATAAATTAGCCAGCTATGCTAGAAACAGCTACTATATCAAGAAAATTCTGATTGAAAGATGTCAGTATCAAGTGCAATTGACATATTCGGAGTATATTTGTCTCATAATTTTATTCGAAATATAGGATCTTTTGCCTCGTTGTGTATGGAATTTGTATAAAATACATACAAATGTCGAAAGGTAATGTACATACAAGAAATTTAGAATCTTTTACAAGGAACTTTTTGTATGGATTTTATAGAAAATACATACGCATTTACGAAAATTCTACCGGTAGATACCGCATCTACCGACTGTGTTCGAAAACACGAGTGATAAAAGTTACCGTGTTTGAAAATTGTTCAATATCTACCAGATCCATTTAACGGATTCATGAAGAATCTAATCTCAAAAAAAGGTAGTGATGCAAAGCGAACCGCGCGCGTTAATAGTGGAAATGTGTTCAAAGTAGGACTTTGCTCAGTTTGTTAACTACGTCAAACTCTAACCTGTTTTAAATTTTCAAATATTTTCATAGGTTATGGATCTACCCTGTTTACCAATTACCACTTGTGTTCTTAAAATATCGATTCCGGTAGCTATAACCTGAAAAAAAGCTGTTTACCGGTAACAGTTCACCGGTAGAATTTTCGTAATTACCTTATATAACTGACGGAAGGTAATGTGCTGGTCACATCAGATTTTTTTTTATGAAACAGGCTACAGTTGTTTTTTGTTCTTGAGTAATTTGTTTTATTTTATAATTATTATTGAAAAATCCATATATTTTTGTAACTCAATACAATTTTAGGTAATAACAATATATATTAGCGAAATCGCCGATCCAGACATTCGAGGTAAACTTGCCTTCTGTTTTGAAATTTTCGAAATATTAGGAATTATTATAACCTTATCAATCGGTCCTTATTACTACTATGCTCTTGCACTTACTGGAATTGTTGTAACAATCATTGGCTTCGTTCTCTTCTACTTTATGCCAGAATCTCCTCTTTATTATGTCATGAAAAACAACCACTCTGCTGCTGAGGAATCTCTTTTGAGGTTAAGAGACACTGAAGATGTCAGTGAAGAGTTGATGGCACTGAAAAAATCCGTTGGGGAGAATATGAGAACTAGAGGAACAGTCAAGGACATTTTTATGAAGAGAAGTTACAGGAAAGCGTTTTTTATAGCTCTAGGGCTGAAAACATTGCAGGAATTGAGTGGAGGAAATTTTGTCGCAGCGAATATGACGAAAATTTTTGAGACTGCCGATACAGGATTAGATAATAATATGCAGAGTTTGATTGTAAATCTGGTGGTCACTCCTTTTTGTAAGTTACATTTTTTAGATAAAATCATGCATGGTGAAACAGATATTTGTATTAATTTACAGTCTCGGAATTCTGCCTTAAAATTTACCGGATCGTCGGTTATTTTTGTTAAAATTTATTAATTTCGGATCGGACCTGTGTTTATCTATAACATCTGTCTGTTTATGGAAAATATATTGAATCTAACAAGAGTAAAACAACCTTTTTAGTTAATGTTGTGTATTTTTGTTAAATACCCGACGTTTCGGCAGCATACACTGCTGCCTTCTTCAGGGAATATTGAATCTGTTTATTAATACAATAATTAACAAAGCTTAAGCTTAAACGTTCTTATTTAATACAGAGCTAGTCGCCCCTTTCTTCCATACGACGAAGTTTAGTAGCGCCCCGCATATTAAATGCGGCCTAACACCTCGTGGGTTCCGGTACCCCTATCCTCAAAGGTATGCACTTAGTGCAGGGACGAATTGCTGGAATACGGCTCTCGTGAATAGCCATTTCTGAGCCACTAGCGGTACCGTAGCCACATAACGCATGGTCCTAAAGTTTTGAGAATTTTTACCTTCCGTCACCTTTAGGTAAGGAAGGTATTGTCTTTGGTCAAAAATTTCGGTGGTGAGTTTTGAATGACTAAACACGTTTTAAGGTCCCTAGAATACGATTTTACTATTTTTACGATGACGTGTGTGTGTGTGTATGTGTGTGTGTGTGTGTGTGTGTGTGTGTGTGTGTGTGTGTGTGTGTTGCATGTGTTTGTGTGTGTGTGTGTGTGTGTTGTATGTGTATTTGTATGTGTGTGTATGTGTGTGTGTGTGTGTGTGTGTGTGTGTGTGTGTGTGTGTGTGTGTGTGTGTGTGTTTTGTGTGTTTTTCTTGAAAAAACGATGTTATATATCACTTTTTCACATTTAATGTTATTATAAATATTAAAGAACATTGTATTCTATATACGATTTGACTGCATTTTATACTTCATATTAAATGGATATAGAGTTATAAAATTATAAAGAAATTAAATTTCATAAATTAGCTAGAAACAGCTACTATATTAAAAAAATTCTGATTGAAAGATGTCAGTGTCAATTGACATATTCGTAGTATATTTGTGTTATAATTTCACTCGAACCTTTCTGTTTGGAATTTGTATAAAATACATACAACTGTCGAAAGCTAATGTACGTACATGAAATTTAGAATCTTTTGCAAGGAACTTAGATTTTATAGAAAATACATAGGCATTTACGTAAATTCTAGTGGTAAAAGTTACCGTGTTCTAAAATTATACGATATCTACCAGATCTATCTACCGGATTCATGGAGAACCTAATCTCAAAAGAAGGTAGTGATGCAAAGCGAAGCGCACTCGTTAATAATGGATATGTGTTCAAAGTATGACTCTGCTCAGTTTGTTAACTACATCAAATTTTTAACCTGTTTCATATTTTCAAATTTTTAATTGGTTATGGATCTACCCTGTTTACCACTTGCGTTCTTAAAATATCGATTCCGGTAGCTATAACATGATAAACAGCTGTTTACCGGTAACAGTTCACAGGTAAAATTTTCGTAAATGCCTCATATAACTGACGGAAGGTAATGTGCTGGTCACATCAGATTTTTTTAGATGTTTTGTATTTATAGGCGGTGTGCACAAAAGTAGTCAGCGCCGACAGTGGACAAAAATGACAAAAGTGGTTACTCATTGAAACATAACAAGGTTATGTAATAATTCTGACAAAATTACCGATTGAAGTAAGAAATTTTATAAATTTCGTAGAATATTATATGAGGAATATGTGCGTAAGAAAATAACTTTTCAACAGATATCTTCTACTTGCATGAAGAATTCTTTTAGGTTTACATATTTTCTCCTTGTAAAAGATACTTATCGTATGAATAAAAATCCAACAATAGTCGTCTGATTGCAATAATGAATTATATAAAAATGTGTTTCTTAAGTTAACATTTGAACAAAATATAATACAAGAAGCAGAAAATTGTCTCAAAATTGTATAATACTTGCAGTTGTATGAAATAGAAGTCTATTTTTAACATAATTCGTCTATTTATTATAGATTTTGTACACGTAATGTTAATGTTAAAGATAGAAATTCACTTGGTTCGTTTTTTTTTCGTGTATTTTCTTTTCCGAGCTTGTGCAACTGATTCCACTTAGAGCCTGGTATATTTTCCATGAAGAATCTTCCTCATTCATTGCGAATATAAAAGAAAGATGCTAACATCATACACTGATATCGTGATATGTAGAAATTTTCTTCTTTCCAATCATTCAAGTTTTCCAACTTTTTAATCTCAATTTCCATCTTGTAACATTTAACTAATATTATAAATTATAATATAAATTTAAATATGATAAAATGGTTAACAGAAATCACACATATTATGAGAAAAGTATTATTTTCTGCCACAGTACCTTCGTTGGTATTTTGACTTTTTTCACATCACATATATATCATTTTAAATATTTTCTTTATTCATTTCAATATATTATGATATATAATATTCATGCACAATAGCAAAAACTCAAAATAAAATTGTAAATTGTATCACTTTCTCGAAATGTCAAAATTTATTAGGTACCCAAAAACGCCAAAGTAGCCTTAGAGGCGCTGACGTTCAAAATGTGCACATCGCCTATACCAAAGAACGTTTAATCAAATTGTTACTGGAAACAAAATATCATAATTAATTTGTTTTCACTTTGACAGTTTAGTTTTTTCGTTTTGATGCAGCAAAATGCCATAAGCTAGATATTCGTGACGGAATTTACAATCTAGTTGAGCAAATGCCTAAATGTGATATTGTTGCAGTTTATCGCGAGCACAATATCTCTGTGGCAACAATTTATCGGACAATAAAAGATTGTGAAAAAGGTATACCCCGTGTTAATTTGCCCAAAAGTGGTCGACCAAAAACAACGAACTGTAGCCAGAAGATTCGATGTTTCGAAGACCACTGTTTTTAGAACACTTTCCCGAAATTACTTGGTGTTTCGAAAAAGATAAAAGGCACCAAAATATACCATGGCCCAATTAGAAAGAATCCCTAGATGTTGTCGTGCGTTAAGGCGTATTCATTTTCTCAATAAACTTATTGTAATGGATGACGAGAAATATTTTACTCTGTCCCATTCAGACATGAAAAGAAACGATGGTTTTTATACTAATGACACGGGAAACACACCAGACAGTGTCAAGTTCAAAGGTAAATCTAAATTTGAGGATAAACTTTGAGTATGGTGTGCCATTTCTGAAGCCGGATATATCTTGCAGGCGTACATTGGTCGTGTTCGAGGAGAAGCCTTAACTGCACAACTTTATATTCAAAGATGCCTCTCTACATTGCTTCAATTTTTAAATACACATCACGCCAATGATGAAATAATGTGTTGGCCTGATCTAGCTTCTTGCCATTACGCCAGAATAACTAGAGACTGGTATAACGAAAACAACGTAGATTGCTCCGAAATTTGACAATCCTTTCAATGTACCTCAAACTAGACCAATAGAACAATTTTGGTCAATATTGACCAGAAAAGTGTACAACAATGGTTGGGAAGCTGCAAATGAAGAAGAATTACGACGTCGCATTTACCAAAAGATTCGAGAAATCGATCCAGATGTTGTCTAGAGGATGATGGGGCAAGTCAGAGGAAAAAATTAAGGGCCATTGAAGATAATGTTAAATATTAATTCTTATACTTATTGTTAATTTTTGTAATAATTAGTGTTAAGTTTGTTATGAGGTGTGACAAGCAAGCTCAGAGTTACTGACGATTATAAAAATGTTATTATTATTGTTTAAAAAACCAAGTCAACTCTGTATTCATATTTTGTAATCATAGTCATCTGTAAAGAAGCAAAGATGCAACAATTAAAAACCCTTAACGATGAAAAAAAATATATAAACAAAAAAGTCGGTGACGAACCAAGTGAGGGTTCACTCGTGTTTTTCATTCTCTCTGAATCTTTCTTTAAAAAATCAAAAATTCATTATTAATTTTTGCATCTTGGCTTTGAATTCCACCTTATAATCTTAAATTTGAATAATTAAATATTATTGATTGAATATCGTCGTTTAATTGTCTAGTGGGGATCTTTTCCTTTCAGAAATAGTGAAAGTGTAAGTGTTTATTCGTGCTTGTGAATAGTATTGTATTCGCCAGCAGTGGGCCATTTGAGCTCAAACCCTGTCTTCAAGTCGAGCTAATTTGAGCGTCGACCAGGACAACGGCAATCGTCTTCAAGTCGAGCCAGAACGAGCATCGACCAGGACAGCAAAGGATTGCCGTTTCAACCAGATCTCCACTACTGTTGCGTGCCCTCAAGCGCAACGCATCATCAACCAGAATAGCGGCATTCAGCCGTCTCAACTAGATCCCTACTGCCGTTGCGCACATGCAAGTGCAGCGTGTCCATCTCCTCACGCATCCGAACCCATCACCGCTTTGAGACGCAACCAGCGTCTCCTACTCCTGTTTCGTCACCGCTTCAAGACGCATCCAGCGATTCCCATTCCTGTTTCCTGTCATTAGATCCCAAGTCCCTGCCCCTTTTTTTAAAGTCTCCTTAAGTCAAGGTCAGTACTCTTGCTTTTGCTTGTGATACCTCAAACAAATTTAATAATACAGTCCACTCGCGATTATTGCAAATAACAACATACAATTAGTCCATTAGCGACTTGGTCCTGCGAACTTAACTTAACATAAAAATTTGGTCCTTCGAGCCGGATGTTCCACTGTCAATTTTAGTACTATGGAAGTTGATTTAAAAACGTTAAAGGCCCTAGCAAGAGGCTACGAATCCCGTATTGTAAAAATACACGATCTCGCGAAAAAGTGCACTCCAACGGACACATGCGCCAATGAACGCTTCTTGGACGAATCCCAAGAAGTCGATTTGTTAAGGGAGGAATTTAAAAATGCCTTAATTCGTATAAATGACCTTGAGCTATCTATTGATGCTAATTTTAATCCAAATTTTGATACATTAATGACAATAGAAATGTATTTTTCAAAAATAAAAAGAACGAGAAGTGAGCTGTCCTTGTTGGCCCCCAAAGCGCAGCCGTCAAAATCTAGTACTGCACTAAATAAATGTAAAAAACTGCCCGCTATTGAATTGCCATCTTTTAATGGGAAAGTAGAAATGTGGCCGTTATTTTATCAATCATTCAAATCAAATGTACATGAAAACGAGGCGCTCTCAAACGAACAAAAAATTAGTTATCTAATAGGCAAACTTACGGGCAATGCTCTAGAAATAACAGGGGGGATATTGCCCACACCTGAAAACTATGACATTATTTGGGACGGCCTGGTAAAGCAATACCAGGATGAAAGAACAATGGCTAAGCAATACTTAGACAATATTTTCAATATAAAATTTAGTTCAAAAAACCCAAGTCATTTGACAACGTTTGTCAATAAATTTTCCGCCTCCGTAGAGGCTATCAAGCAACTTAATATTCCAGACATTCTGGATTTCGTGCTATTAAACTGCGCATCCAAAAAGGTGGATCCAGAAATAGTATTGCTATTTGATACGATATTCCGCGAAACGGAATTTCCTACTTGCAAAAACTTCTTAGATTTTGTTAGAGATCAGGCAAAGATCTTGGAGCGTTTTTCATCTGTAAAGGGATCGCCAAAAGTGGCGAATCATTCACGCACATTTTTGGCGGCAGATGAAAAACCAAAACAAAAAATACCTTGTAAAATACCTTGTATTTTGTGCAACAGTGCGGAACATTCCAATCTGTATTTTTGCGAAAAATTCCATAAAATGTCAGTACAAGACAGATTTGGATTTATAAAATCAAAAAATGCATGTTATAATTGCTTATCCAATGTTCATTCAGTAAAAAACTGTCCATCACGCTATAGATGCCGGGAATGTAACAAAAAACATCATACATTTTTGCATTTTTCATCTTCTACTCAATCTCCAACCAAACAAATAACGGAACCGGAGAAAATTGACACTTCATGTCATGTATCCACAAATAATAATGGTTATGTTTTGTTGTCGACAGCACAAGTTTATGCAACGAACATAAATAAAAAGAAACTAATGATTAGATGTCTATTAGACAATGGGTCACAAAATAATCTTATAACAAAGAATTGTTGTGAAAAATTAAAATTACCGATCACACCGCTCGAAAACTCAAAAATTCGGGGGATCGGGATGACAAGTCGCCCAGTTTATGGGTATGTAAATTTTGACATAGAATCGAGAGTATCGCCTCATAAGTACAATTTAAATGCATTAGTAGTAGAATGTATAACTGATAATTTACCTTCGTGTAAACTAGATGCTTCAAAGTTTCGGTCCTTAAAATCCATTCTTTTAGCCGATAATTCCTGGAATGTACCGGGAAAAATTGACGTAATTCTAGGGGCTCAAATATATCCCTCTTTAATACTATCGAATCGATTAGGAACCGCACCAGTAGCCTATGATACAACATTAGGTTATGTGCTAATCGGAGAAATAAATAATAAAGTTGTACCTTCTGAATCCTTTTCATCATTTTCTGCATTTGCACAAAATAATTTAGTATCTTGTTTGCACAAGTTTTGGGAACTAGAAGAAGTTCCAAGTCACACAATAAAGAGTCCTGAAAACGCTGAATGTGAAAAAATATTTACGGAAACCACTAAACGTTTAGAAAATGGCAGATACATAGTAAACTTACCATTTGAGAGAGATCCTAATTTGTTGGGAAATTCTCGCTTAATAGCCGAACGTCGGCTCTTACATTTAGAAAAACGTTTTAGTCAGTCAGTAGATTTGCAACGTCAATACAATGACATAATAAATGAATATTTACAAAAAGGTTATCTGTCAGAAGTGACGAATAATGAAGGCTATTTTATTCCACATCATGCTGTCATTCGCGAAGACAAAGCTACAACAAAAGTTAGAATAGTTCTGGATGCTAGCGCTAAAACTCATACTGGACTGTCTCTGAATGATTTATTGTACTCTGGCCCAAATTTGCAAGCAGATTTATTTAATTTATTGTTAAATTTTAGATTATTTCCCATAGCCTTGACAGCTGACATAAAACAGATGTATTTACAAGTATTAGTGTCAGAACAACATAGAAAATATCAGAAAATTCTTTATAGATTTGACACCTCTGAAGCGATAAAAACTTTTCAATTTAATTGTGTTTGTTTTGGAATAAAATCTAGCCCTTACTTAGCAATGCGAACTATCCGACAATTAGCGGAAGACGAAAGTAAAAATTATCCAAATGTGACAAATCGGGCAAAGACTGAATTATATATGGACGACTTAGTCGTATCTGTTATAAATTCAACTGAAGCTAGTAGTCTTATAACGGATTTAATTAATTTAATGTCAGCTGGAGGTTTCGATTTGATAAAATGGGCGAGTAACAATACATCACTCATTGAGAGTTTACCAACCTCACACAAAACCAGTATAGACTTGTCAAAGGGAGAAAACTTAAAGATTTTAGGAATATCTTGGAATCCTAACACTGACACTTTCACATTCCAAACGTCAAACTTTGACACAGCACACTGCACAAAAAGAATTATATTGTCAACAGTTGCCAGATTATTTGACGTGCTTGGATTAGTCTCACCTGTAATATTATATGCCAAATTATTAATAAAGGAGTTATGGCAAGCCGGCGTTGATTGGGATGACATACCACCCAAAAACATAACCTCGAATTTTTGCAAATTGATCGCAGAATTCAACTGTTTAGAGAAATTGTCGGTCCCTAGACATATAGGCATTTCGGAAGGCTGCCGAGTAAACCTGGTTGCCTTTTGCGATGCTAGTACAAAGGCGTATGGTTGCGTCATCTATCTTCAAGTAGTAAATTTAAATAATGTCACAATTAGACTATTATGTTCAAAATCCAAGGTAGCTCCTATGAAAATAATCACTTTAGCCAGGCTCGAATTGTGTGCTGCTCTTCTTATGGCAAAACTTGTAAAACATGTTAAAGATTATATAATTAAAAAATACCCAATTGATAAAATATATGCTTTTTCTGATTCTATGATCACATTATCATGGATAAAATCATCTCCGCATAGATGGACAACATTTGTAAGCAACAGAGTTGCGCAAATACAAGAAAATTTAGATCCAAGTTGTTTTTATTATGTGGCAGGGAAAGAAAACCCTAGCGATTTAATATCTAGAGGGATGCTCCCAGCCCAATTAATTACATGTAATTTATGGTGGAATGGCCCCGATTGGTTACAGTCAACAATCGAAAATTGGCCTATTCATCAATTAAATACTTTGTCTGTTGACCAATTACCGGAAATTAATTCGAAAACATTTAATACCACTGCATCTGTGATTCATTATCCCATTTTATACACTTTGGCACAAAATATATCCTCTTGGAGCAAATTGTTAAGGGTAACAAGTTACATTTTAAAGTTTGGCAAAAAATTACTTTTCAAAGGTTACATATCCGCGTCAAACTTAGCCATAGCAGAAATATATATTTTAAGGGCTGTACAATTTGTATACTTCTATGAAATAATAAAAACGTTTCAAGAGGGAAATAATCGGTCAATAAAAAACAAACAAATATTAAAACTTTCCCCATTTGTAGACGAAAACGGAATATTAAGAGTTGGCGGAAGATTATTCAATGCAACATTGCCATTTGAAGTTAAACATCCAATTTGCTGCCAAAATCTGATCACATAGTCGAATTAATTATAGGTTATTATCATATTTCAAATTGTCATGCGGGAACAGATTTGTTACTAGCAATAATTCGTCAGAAATATTGGATTATTGCCGGTAGAAATGCAATCAAACGAAATTTATACAAATGTAATAAATGTTTTAAGGCAAGACCGATTAGCACACAACCTAAGATGGGGGATTTACCGGATTATCGAGTAACTGTTTCAAAGCCATTTGTTTACACAGGTGTAGATTATGCAGGCCCAATTAAATTCATAAAATCAAGACATAAAGGCCAACACGCAAAAAAGGCATACATTTGCATTTTCATTTGTCTAACTATAAAGGCTGTTCATATTGAATTGGTTTCAGATCTAACAGTAAATTCGTTTATTAACGCGTTTAAAAGATTTGTATCAAGGAGAGGCCCCGTTTCACATTTATATTCCGATAATAGCACTACTTTCATAGGGGCTCGAAACAAGTTTAATGAACTGTATAATTTTGTGCAGTCGACTACATTTCATAAAACATTATCCAACGAATTAGCAATGAATGGAATAGAGTGGAAAACAATCCCGCCATACAGTGCTAACTTCGCAGGGATTTGGGAATCTGTAATAAAAAGCTGTAAGAAACACTTATTCAGAGTCATAGGTAAACAATTATTAAGCTACGAAGAACTGATAACGCTCTTAACACAAATAGAAGCAGTTTTAAATTCTCGTCCTCTATGTGTACAAGGTGCAGAACTCAATCCAGAGTTATTAACACCGGCCCATTTTCTGCTTCAAACCCCATTAAAACGATTGCCTATAGCTGAACCACTCAAATCCAAATCCACTTTGGTACATCGCAAATATTTACTAGACTCACTAATAAAATCATATTGGGAAAAATGGCAATTAGAGTATTTAACTTCTCTACAGATACGCCAAAAATGGCTAACATCAACTAACACAGTAAAAATTGGGCAGGTAGTCATAATTAAAGAAATTCGATTACCACCATTAGAATGGCCATTAGGAATTATCACTAAATTATACTTTGGAAACGACAAAATAGCTCGCGTCGCGTTGGTAAAAACAGAAAACGGTGTAATCAAACGCCCAATTAATAAATTATGTCCACTACCAACTCAATAGATAGCTTAATTGTCGTCAATTTTCATTATTGTTGTTTTGTTAATTTGTAAAAATGTCACTTTGACACAAAATGTCATTTTGACATTATGCCACTCTGACATATTGTCAGATAGACATAATGTCACTTGTTAACTGTCACTCGATGTTTCTGTCGAGTTGATTATTTTTTGTTTTTTCTGTTCGTACTTGTTTTTTCCAAGCAATTGTTAGTTGCAGTGCATTTTTTCGCCAAATCGAATTAATTATTATGCACCACGCAAATTTCTTGTGCCCGGGAATATGTTAAGTTTGTTATGAGGTGTGACAAGCAAGATCAGAGTTACTGACGATTATAAAAATGTTATTATTATTGTTTAAAAAACCAAGTCAACTCTGTATTCATATTTTGTAATCATAGTCATCTGTAAAGAAGCAAAGATGCAACAATTAAAAACCCTTAACGATGAAAAAAAATATATAAACAAAAAAGTCGGTGACGAACCAAGTGAGGGTTCACTCGTGTTTTTCATTCTCTCTGAATCTTTCTTTAAAAAATCAAAAATTCATTATTAATTTTTGCATCTTGGCTTTGAATTCCACCTTATAATCTTAAATTTGAATAATTAAATATTATTGATTGAATATCGTCGTTTAATTGTCTAGTGGGGATCTTTTCCTTTCAGAAATAGTGAAAGTGTAAGTGTTTATTCGTGCTTGTGAATAGTATTGTATTCGCCAGCAGTGGGCCATTTGAGCTCAAACCCTGTCTTCAAGTCGAGCTAATTTGAGCGTCGACCAGGACAACGGCAATCGTCTTCAAGTCGAGCCAGAACGAGAATCGACCAGGACAGCAAAGGATTGCCGTTTCAACCAGATCTCCACTACTGTTGCGTGCCCTCAAGCGCAACGCATCATCAACCAGAATAGCGGCATTCAGCCGTCTCAACTAGATCCCTACTGCCGTTGCGCACATGCAAGTGCAGCGTGTCCATCTCCTCACGCATCCGAACCCATCACCGCTTTGAGACGCAACCAGCGTCTCCTACTCCTGTTTCGTCACCGCTTCAAGACGCATCCAGCGATTCCCATTCCTGTTTCCTGTCATTAGATCCCAAGTCCCTGCCCCTTTTTTTAAAGTCTCCTTAAGTCAAGGTCAGTACTCTTGCTTTTGCTTGTGATACCTCAAACAAATTTAATAATACAGTCCACTCGCGATTATTGCAAATAACAACATACAATTAGTCCATTAGCGACTTGGTCCTTCGAACTTAACTTAACAATTAGTTTAAAAAGTAAATGAGTTTTAAAAAAGTTATCAGTATCTAAAAATTCTCTCAGAACTTTAGGACCATACGTTACGCGATAAAGTTTATTTATTTTCAGTCCCTAAAGATTAAATAAGTGTCGTAGTGTTATATCACGAAAAAAAAAAACTTAAACGTAAAAGATTGTGTGTGTCAGAGACATTTTAATTAAGAGGACATTATAAAATATTGGATGTCTGGGGATGTTAAAGTAAATAAAACATGATTTAATTTCATTTATGTATGAATCACGAAATTATACTACGTCGCCTGGGGCCCGATTCTTGAAATTTTTCGCATACGTAAGTGGGAGAGATGCGCATGCGAACTGCATATTGGTATTCTTGAAACGAAATCGTGTGGTCGTAGGCGAATATTCCGTGCGCAAAAGTATCATTCGCACACGAAACTGTGTCTGTCACTGTCACTTGTGTTTGGGGTTTCAGTACTTAGATGATATAAATCAAATTATGTTTTTATATAATTCCGCGTACGCTTTATGATCTTATGACACCAATTATAAATTTAGAGTCTCCATACACTCAAGTATCGTTATAATATTGGACAAATATGTGCTCGTGCATTAATAGAACGATGCAATGGATTGTTAAAAAGGAAATTTAGGCGCCTTTTAACGAGCTTTGCATTCCAAATCTGAAATGGTTATCAAAATTACGAGTATTATTGTTACATAACACTTGCATATTAATATTGCCATATTATGTACTTACATACTGTAAACTAAGAAAAATATGACTTACTATATCATATAATATATTAAAATTAAAATACGTATGGCTTATGACAGCGTCGCTGACAGCAACGGTTGACAGCTTTCAGCTTTGCTTGACAGGTTGACAGTGCCAGTTAAAAAACAATTATACGATGAAGCATTCACGTAGTACAAATGTTTCGTTTTGATTGGCTGCTACATACTACGTTCATTTGCTTTCGACAATCGTATGCGTAGGCTTCGGCGGAGTTTCGTTTGGTATTCAAGTATAGTACTGTTCGTACACGAAACTAACCAGGCGTTTGGGGTCTATAGCCCCCGGCGGTAGATACGTAAAAGGCGGTACACCGAACAGAGTACATTCTTAATTTTTTTTAAATAAATATTTAATTAATGCAAATTTAGGAATCAGGGGAAAAAGAATAATGTCCATTTTCTAGCAAAATTTTGTTAAAATTGGTACTTATAGATTTTAAATGGTGAAGATTTTTCCTGTGAACATTTGAAATGTTCTTTTAACCAACGTTTCAGAACCAATTCGAAAATAACTTGTCATTAAATTTCAAAAATATGGGAGTTCATGGACTTTCATAATTTCTACCTATAGTCTATTCCACGAGACCTTTCATTAAACCAGGACTTCGAACCGGAGCTGAATCGAAAACCGTAAACCGGCAAAAATAACGGAGAAATTCTGTTAGGTCCCACATAAGTTGAAACTTGACCCATCTGTGGGTATAATAATTTTAAGAAATGACCAACCTGAGTTTTGAAATAAGATTAATACACTCTGTCATTCCAAAAACATTAGCTGGGGTTTTAAACTTTAAAACTCGCGTAATGAAAAAACAAAATTTGTAACATTTATCTTTTTTTCCTGGCTCTTGTCAGTGATGTTGGAAAAACGATTTTTTCTTTGTTGAGAATGGCGATTTTTAAAAGTTAGCCCCGGGCGTCAAAATGTCTTAAGTCGGCACTGTATACATTGTGTATTAAACGCGGCCTACTTATATCTATCTTTCTCTTCACTCGCCTGTTCCATTGTGGGTGACGTTTTTCTAACCTCTTGTTCTCTTGCATATTATACTTCGTGGTCAGAACTAAATTTAGTTGTATAATTGAAAATTTTACACTAGCTCTATATTAAAAATTACAGCTTAAGCATCTTCGCGCCATCACTAATGCATAATTATTATGTTCAATACACTTTTTATGTCTGCAGTCATAATTCTTTCATTTCTCTGTCTTTTCAGTATTCATGGGCAGTTTCGTAGTCGACAGATTGGGCCGAAAAGTCATGCTTTACATTTCTACTATTGGTTTCTCGTTTTGCGCAGCTTTGGAATCCACTTATTTCTTCCTAAACGATGCCAATTTAACTACGGACTCCATGGCATTCCTTCCTATAACTGCGCTCATACTCGGAACTATTTTTGGTCTTATAGGAATAAATAGTATTGCAGTTATATTGATGGGAGAGCTGTTTCCCGCCAATATTAAAGGCGTTGCAACCAGTACTATTTTATTGTATGGAAGTGCGCTCGGTGCTCTAATGGCGCTTTTGTTTAACTACTTGGCGTTTGAAGCAGGCTTGGGTGTTTGTTTTTTGTTTATCGCAGTTTCTTGTTTGGGAGGGTGTGTATTTACTGTGTTTTTTGTACCTGAAACTAAAGGGAAGACTTTGGAGGAAATTCAACAAGAATTATGATATAGATGATCCTTTGAAGGTTAATTTATTTAAATATTTTAGTTTATAAAAAATACGCTTTTGGATTATACACATTAAATTTCGCGAGGCGAGAAAATTTTCTAA
This sequence comes from Harpalus rubripes, assembly GCA_963082715.1. NCBI lineage: Eukaryota > Metazoa > Arthropoda > Insecta > Coleoptera > Carabidae > Harpalus > Harpalus rubripes. The sequence goes on from OY720465.1 coordinate 12,211,037, forward strand.
ATACGAGAAGGGACTGAAAAGTGCGACCCATTCGATAGAATATTTTTTAGTGAATTCGACCGTGTAATCATTTTATATTCTTATATTACAAAAATATTGAGAAAAAGGTAATTGAAATTTAAATAAATTTTATTTTTATTTGTCAGTAGGCTATGGATGAAAAATACATTAAAACGAAACAAATATTTATTTATAACTTTATAAATATCAAGAATAGGAATAATGTACTAAATAATTAATTTTTCCTACGACCACCATGAAAAGTTGATATTTATGCTCTCTTTTGTCATCGTAAAGTTAATGATTACTAAGGAACGAGCAAAAAAATACTTTACGGTGCGTTTCCCATAGCAACGCGCGGTAAAGTACTTATTTTGCTCGCTTAGATAAATACATATTATTGTTGAAATTTTAATTTATTAAAACAATACTTACGAAATCTAAAACATACGTTAGGTTCTGTTTTACACTACAAATGTGCTACAAACAATACGAAGTTAGCTACGCTTACCAACTTATTTATTTAATTAAGTTACAACTTTATTGTGTTAGTGAATGTACATTTAATTACAACTATAAATATATTTTATAATTAACAAACTTAGTGGATTTAATCATTGACCGACAATGTTAAAATTGAATGTGCAGTTTTGACAGTTTTGTATATTTATTCCAGAGCTTGAAACAGCTGACGAGGATAAATTAGATTCTGTGACTGTGACATTCTCACTAGAATATTCAGTTAGAGTAGCAGTGGCAGAAGTTTGATTCTCCTTGTTTATTAAAATTTTATTCGCTGTATCAATTTTATTTTTCAAACTTTCATCAACATAACTTTTTGCAACAGCTGATGAACGCCAGCCACCATGACGTTTTAGAGTCATAATGTCAGCTCCGGAATTAGCTAGTAATGTAGCAGAGGATCTGCGGAAACAATGGCCAGTAAATGATTTCGAATCAGGTAAATTCAGATATTGTGCAATGTTAAATGTAATTTTTCCTATGGTCTTTATTCCAACAACTTGTGCGGTACATTTTCCATGCTTATAATTTATGAATAATCGTCGAGATGATATGTTAGAGGGTCGAAGAGCAACATATCTTCTGTACATTCACAAAAGATTATGATCATCAACAATAAATGTTCCCTGCACATTAGTTTTTAAGTATGGAATCTTCACAATTAAAATGGACCCATTATCCTCAATATCATCTACAGTCATCCTAACTAATTCGTCGCGTCGGCATGCTCCAGCAACACCCAATATAAGAGCAACTTTCATCATAAGGAAATGATCGTCTGGGGCTTCAGTCAGGAATTTATTTATTTCATCTCTTGTTAAAGATTTAGATTTTTTTGGTCTATAACCAACTGATTTTTGTTTCAAAAAAGCAGTTAGTTTCTTGAATTTGCTGATATCAATATCGTTCTTAACTGCTAGTGTTGATTTTAGCATGGAATAAATTGACCAAAGAGAAGACGATTTCATTACATTAGATTTTTCCAAAAAGTAAGCTAGTAAAACATTTTCACTGTAATTCTTGATTTTTTTTAACTTATACCATTCACTGAAGAGGTTATAATTATTTTCGTATAATGCTCTTGATTTTGCAGGTAATAAACTCAAGGAAGCATTTTGCGCTGTTTCGAATATATCTGGAGGAGTGCAAGAAAAATCACTATCTTCACTATTTTCGGAGATTTTTGAGCACATTTTTGATGCATGTGTGTAAACTTTTCATAAAACAATGACTGTTGGCATCATAATTATTTATTTACCTACTCATATCGTCATGGTTACAGCAACACAAAACAGGAAATTGGTTAAGATTGAATTGAACTTACTAAATAGGTATTATTATTTTTTTTATTTCGTTAGTCAAGTCGTAGAAAAAATTATGTGTGCATCTCTAGCGTAAAGTATCTTTATTGCTCGTGTTCGTAAATTGAAGCGCGAGCAATAAAGATTCATTTTACGCTCTTGATACACAAATAACTATTGTAAACGCAAAAATTTGATACGAAAATATCGAAATGAAGTCAAAAATAATGATAGCCATGATATTAAAACAAATGTATGATTTTTTATCCAACACTAACTAATAATATACTTGTTACTATGGTTATTTGAAATAACTAATGTACAGCATTAGACACTCCGTGAAATAATATTTTAGAAGTCACGGAGGAATTATTACTGATTTTTGTGTTTTTTTTAATGTAAATAAAAAGCAATTTTACAAAATTATTATTGAAATAATTTCACATTATGAAACTTATTTATTTAAATTAATATTAACATTTATGCTAAAATTGGTTACTTATCTTTACACTGTGACGTTTTGCAACGTCACAGGTTCGGTTTCTTTCAATAATACTTCTCTTTAAAAATTAATTTAAAAATTCTGGAACTTTTGTGAAACGAGAGAAATTTTTGTAACGGTAAACCCCATCGCTTCTGTCTACGCCGCTCACTTCATCACGTAAAACCGACTTGCAATTTTTTTATTTAAATAGTTTATATTGTATTCAGGTGATACTAGTGACATTTATTCATTTATTTCAGTTACAGTTACTCCTCTTTTAAATTTTAGTTTTGAATTACCACAGTTGGTAGAAGTTTTGCCTTGATTTCGCAAAGTGGGAGTAGGGAGAAATAAAAACGGGTGTAACCGGCTCCTCGAGACATTTTGTTCAGACCTTTTGTTCAGGCTTTTTGTGCCGGCCTTTTTTTCTGGTCACTGAGACAGTTTTTTTGGCCGAGGCTGAGACTGATTAGTGGGAGACAATCACTGCTTTTCAAAATTTTCTTTGTCGATTCCGGAGTTTGGTCCGATGTTCTACAGCGCTGAGAATTGGTGAGTTACTCGATTTCATTTATTTTCTTTTTATTGTTGCCATTTTGGTCAAAGATTTTTTTTGTGGAGAATCCACGTGGCCTTGTTGCCCCATGGATTTAAAATGTATCGAGTAGCTACCAGGTTTCTGTGGCTGTTTTGTGGGGCTAAATTTTGAGGTTATGGTTTTTTTTTTCTAGTCACATGTTTTGATTTTTCAACTTAGTTGTGTTTTATTATTTTGAATCATCGATCTCATGTCTCAGACTATCCAGGCTCAACCTATTCAAAATTCTTATTAAATTTTTGTTTGGCTTTAAAATACTAAAATTTTATTCCAAATTCTTATTTATTTTATATGTCTTTAATAATCTTAAATTTATTCAAAATTCTTATTAAATTTTTTTTTTGGGTTTTGTTAAGCTTAAAAAATTTATTCAAAATTTTATTAAATTTGTTTGGCTTTAGTAACTTTAAAATTCAGTCAAAATGCTTACGAAATATTTTTTTTGTAGTTTATTTTATATTAAATTTCTGTTTAATTTTTGCCCGAACTATTCTATCTACAGGTGTCCCAGATTTAAACGGCATAACTTCAACCATGGATTAAACACGTAAAAATAAGGTGACAAGTGCATTTGAGCAAATGTCCGTAGATGCTTTGTTTCAGAGATATTCACGTTTTTCTTATTGGAGCAGCGTTACTCTAAATAATGAACTTCATAACGAATTATCAAATATTATCTTATTAAGTTGTGATATAATAATAATAATTTGGACACTCTACGCGGAAAAATTATTAAAGTTTGCCAAACCATATCTCCCGAGCAATGTCACGCAGCAACCAGTGCAGTGGCAGATCGTTGTCGTGCCTGTTTGCTTGCTGCAGGTGCACATTTTCAACAAATGTTGTGAAAAAATGATACGTTATTGATTTATTGTAAATAATAAATGTGTTTGAAATCATTGATAATTTTCATATTTTCACTGACATCCAATGCAAATAAACTAAATTTTATAGTGAAATTAAATAATAACCAAATCATTTATAATGAATGTAATTATTATGTCACAAGTTAATAAGATACTGTTTCATATTTCATTATGAAGTAGATTATTTAAAGTAGCGCTGCGCTAATGAGAAAAACATGAATATCTCTGAAACTAAGCATCTACGGACATTTGCTCAAATGAACTTGTCACCTTATTTTTACGTGTTTAATCCATGGTTGAAGTTATGCCGTTTAAATCTGGGACACCTGTATAGTTCCAGTTTTCCCCCGGGGTCATCGAACTCCTTCAACTATTTTTTTTTTCATTTAGTAATATTCTGTTTAATAATTTTTGAGCCTTTTAACCGTCGTGTTCATGGTTCCTAGTGTCACGTTGGACACTTTCAAATTTTGCTTTTACCTTTATATTTAATTCTGCTTGAAAACAATTTTTTTTCAATCCTCCCCTATCCTGTGTGTATGTGGAGTGAATGGTTTGTACTGCGGCCATCTTTGGGTAATCCTGTCGGAAACGGTTTGGACTAGTTCAGATTTATAAACCGGATTTTTTTTCTCGACGCCATTTTTTTTTTTTTTTTGTTGTTTGCAAATCCATTTTTTGGTATTTAATTATTTCGTCGATTTGCGACATACTCGCGTGGGAAATTACTCCGTCAGGGTTTTAAATTATTAATTGCGCTGGGTTTAATTTTTTTTTGGATTTCCATATTATTTAATTGGAAGTTTTTTTTGCGCTTTTATAAATTTTTTTGGAACTGCAGTCAACTTGATCCTCGATCTGGTCCTTGTTTTGTCATACCGGTTTGTTTTTGTAGTGTCTAATCATTCATCATTTTGTTTAAATTTAAATTCAGAAATTTTATTTGTATAACTTTCGGACGGGGCACTGGAGTCTTTCAATTTTTGTAATCCTTTTATAAAGTACCCAGGCTCTTCAAGCCGCGTAGTGCTTCCAAGTACAAGTTACTGCGGAGAGTTTTTTTTTTTTTAGGGACTTAGTGGCTCTTGTGGATGGTGACTGACCCTTGGCCCCGGATTTCGGAGTTTTGTTCCATCTACGAGTCTACGGAGACAGCCTTCAATTTTTACTTCGTGGAAAGCCGCCTAGTTTTACATCACTGCAGGATGTAACTTTCAGCGAACCAGCGACCGAGGGCTGCCTCCCAGTATCGCTTGTGCGGCCACGGGCTACTCCAGTTCCGGAGAAGGTCGACTGGGTCCCCGCTCTACGTCTGGGCCAAGGGTTCGGTTCCCACCACCTGAGTGTTCCAGCAGTAATAGCTAGGGGACTCTTTGTGCTGCCGCCGTCTTTTTTGGTACAAATATTTTTTTTATTAAATTTTTTGTAGTCCAGATTTGGACTGTTTTATATTTATTTGTGTATCGATTTTTAACTATATTAAATTTTTCATTTTATTTGTTCTGTGTTCCTTCTCTCGAGGTTACCCTTTTCAAGGTGTTGGCGCCCGCAGAATAAATTGGTAGTATTTCATATTTTTTTGCACAGGCATTGGTCTGAGTCATTTTTGTATATAGTTGGGCTATAGTATACCACCAAATTATTATTCGACCCACGACCTATCCGTTTGCTACTGCAGGGCAGTGTTGTCAAATTGTAAATGTCAACATATTTATATTTTGATAATAACAAAATGTATTAAGATCTATGTTCTGTTCCATTTAAGCCATTCAGTAGATGGCACTGGCAACAGCGCATATCTGAAGTAGCCGAAATTCCATTGGGTAAACTTGTCTCTTATCTCTAATTTCAGCCAATCAGAGAGGTCAAAACTATTCCCTATGCTTCACAATACTGAATGGTTTAAATGGAACACGGTATAAACAGATATTTGTGATACATAAATTTAGAGATACTATTTAGTAATAAATTTAAATCAATAAATAATCACAATAATGAATATATTCTTCAAAATAATCTATGGAATGTTGGTGGATACTTTGTTGTAATACATGTCAAAATTGTCAGTTTCATAACCTTTTGATATTATTATATATTACTGTAAATTTGTAAAAAAAAAATGGGCATAAAGCAAAAAAATCTATAAAACCATAATTCGTTACTTATTAAGTGCAGCTAAAGTAATAATGAAGAAGGTCCCCAACGCCCAACCCCAACATTTATCTTGAAATTATAGACACCACCAAGCTAATCTACAGTATCGAGAAAATGAACATACGCGGGGCCACAATTAAATATAGGCTCATGCACTTTAAAAACTACACAAATTATAAAACACACATTATGAGTTTGATTCTTAATTCTTAGCAAATATTAATGAAATTTTCTTCATTCGATTCATTCACCTAATCAGTATTATTCGAATATAAGCAAAATATCCATTGTTGTAATCAAAATCTTCTTTGTTGCGATAAAAATATCCTTTATTGTAATCAATAATTATAAATAAAGGCACCAATAAAACATTTGTGTTTGGGCCCCTGAAGATTAAATGCAGTCCTGAAAATACTCGAATATTTTTAAAACATTAGGTAAAGTACAAGATTTGCAATGTAGAGTAAAATATCTGCTCGTTTCATTATAGAAAGCATTTTTAATTTTTTTGAGAACGACAAATGGATAATTTTTGTATTGTTAAAATCTTTCATCGAACCGATTTTTTATAGGTTACGTACGAGTATTATTTTGTTATAAAAATTATTTATTTGTACTTTCCTTTGAATTACATTTTATGAATCCAAGGGTCGGAGCAAACAGTAAAGGATGATAACGCCATTCTCTGCTTAAAATTTAGAAATTTCTAAATATTCATGTATTAAATGTCGTCCGTTTACAATTAACGGCTATGAAACATTCTCCGTTTAAATTTTATTTATAAACGGATAACATAAACGAATCTCCGTTTATATTATTAACGGATAGTGTCTTTAGAATAGCAAAATCTAGTTAACGGATATCTTAATTTTAACGGTCCGTTTATAAATAACGGAATGTCTTTAGAATACACCCGTATACCCGTGAGTTACAGGCAATCAACTTATGTGCGGCACAGGTGAGTAGCCTTCATTTGTGTCACAACACAATGACAGCTGTCATGCACGGCTGATGAAACGAAAAGGAGGAACGAGTTAGTGGTTACTTGCTTCAGAATTAAATTCAAAGATGCTGCTTGTGCTTCTAAGTGAATACGTTTAAAAGGAAGGTTCTCATTTTCACCCAATTTATTGTATTTTTCTTTCAATCGTATTCTAGGGACCCTGAAACGTGCTTATTCATCAAAAACTCACTACCGAATTCTTTGACCAAAGACAATACCTTCCTTACCTAAAGGTGACGAAAAATTAACAAAATTCATTTTTTCTTCATTATCAAGTGCCCTATGAGAATTAGTAGAAAAAGAAAATCTCATCTGAGATGTCCTCCTATTGCAATTTTCAAGCATCAAGAGATGGCGCTGATCGCATTAAACAATGGTACAGTTTTTGTTGACATTTGTAAGCGTAGCAATGCTGTTAATTGTGTATATTATTTATAATTCCTGTATGTATAATAGAGTTTTTGTAGTCATATAGTTGTAGTTTCATGTAAATATCAAATGTGTACCACTGTTTGTAGTTCTAATATTCGCCGCTAGTTAACGTTTTCTTATTTGAAAATCCCAATAGGTTCCAGGTAACCGACATTGTATCTCTAATAGTTTAGTCCGGTAAATGATGGATTTTACCCTCGATTTTACCCAAAAGGCCGGGTAGTACTGAATTTTTGATATGTTGTATAGGATGGTTGGTTAATGAAAAATCCAAATTTCCACAATTCCCCTTCCTCCGCTCCCTCTGCAATATTGTAAAAACCACTATAAATCGGCGCTTTTTTCAGTTTTTCACCTATAACTTCTATCTGGTCAATTTTTGCAAAAAAAAGTTATTTGCCCACTTGTAGAGGCTGAAATTTTCTAAAAAATTGATACGGAAGGGGGGGGGGGGCGTCTTACCAGACTCACCCTGTATCCCTCCAAGGTGTTTCATACCTTGGAGGGATGTAAGGGACAGATTTATTTATTTATTTATTTATTCTCTCCCAAAACAGGATACGTAAGTATCCCAAAAACATGGGAGAGGCAACAATGTGTACAAAATAAACAGGCAAGAATAGACAGATGGAAATACAGACAAGAAAAAATACAGAAGTTTACAAATATAAAAATGTATGAAGTTTACAATTATAAAAATATAAGAAAAAATAAGTGAACTAATGTGTCGCTTAGTTTAACTCATTGTAGAGAACAGTTCTAAATTGAGTAAAATTATGAAAGAAAATGTCAAGTTCACTGAAACATTTGTTTTCAATTTCATTATAGATAACACATAATCTTCTAATCGGGTTTTTTAATTCATAATTGTTACGTATGACAGGAATGTAAAAAGTATTACTGGAACGGGAATGCAAACGTGGTACGGAAAAATTAATTTGACTTAAAGCGAAATTATCATCAACCAGATTATTTAGTAGTTTATAAAGGTACAGGCATGAATATATCCTACGTCTGTCCTCAAGTGTATACATGTCAAATGTATGTAAAGCAGCAGAATAACTGTATGTTAAAGCATTAAATGAAGGTGAAATTTTACGAGTGCAATATCTGACAAACTTCCGCTGTACCCACTCAATTCGTTTACTAAATTTATCATATATTGGGTTCCAGACAATGAGGCAGTATTCGAGTTTAGACCTTACAAAGCAGTTGTACAAAGAAATAAGAATTCTTGGATTGTTGAAACAATGTGAATTTCGAATAATGAAACCTAAATTTCTGTAAGCACTATTAATAATATAGTCGTAATTCGGACCAAAATGTAATTTAGGGTCGAACAAAACTCCTAAATCTTTATGCAGTTCAACACGGTTGAGGCAGTTACTACCCATCCGGTAGGAAAAAGAAGAAATACTACGTTTCATAGAGAATGACATGATCTTACATTTTTTGATATTAAAATATAAATGTGAGGAAGAAAACCAAGTCAGAAGATTATCAATATCGGACTGCAGTAGACAGTGATCCGCATATGAATTGATAGTTTTAAATAGCTTCAGATCATCAGCGTATAACAATGAGTTGGAGTATTGTAAGCAACGTGTGATATCATTGATAAATAGATTAAATAAAAGCGGCCCTAGGTTAGATCCCTGCGGCACACCTGAACAGGGACTGAAAAAGTCAGATTTAAAGTTTTGATATTGTACAAAAAGTTTGCGATGTGAAATGTATGAACGTATCAAGCACAATAGATCAGGAGAAAAATTAAACTGATGCTGCAATTTGAATAATAAGACATCATGATTTACAGTGTCAAACGCTTTTGAAAAATCAGTGTAAACAACATCAACCTGTGAGTTGTCAGAAAACTGATCAATAGTGAATGCAGTAAAGTTGGTTAGATTAGTAACAGTTGATTTACATTTAATGAAGCCATGTTGCTCGGGTATAATTTTGTCAGAAACAAAGTGGTATATCCATTTATATAGGATTTTTTCAAAACACAAATATTAGAAATAATGGATATTGGTCTGTAATTAGACATATCACAGGCATCACCAGATTTGAAAATAGGACAAATTAAAGAAGTTTTAAGGGAATCAGGGAATGTGTTAACGCGTAAAATTATGTTAAATAAAGTGTGTAACGGTTTTGCAAAGATTTCGCAAAACCCTTTAAGTATATAGGAAGGGAGATTATCAGGACCAGGGGAAGAAGAAACTTTAAGGGATTTTATAGCTAAAATAATATCATTTTCGGAGATATTAACTATAGATAGACAATCATTCGAACAATCAGACCGGAAAATATTTGAAGATATTGTCATTTACCGAAATCTGCGAATATAACAGCAAAATGGTAGCAAACGCCGAGGTGTCAAAAAAAAAATGGTAGATTTTATAGTCATCTGCATAGTGTACAGTAGATTAGTTAACGCAGTTAGTATATAACAGTAATAAAATATTTATTATAAGAACTTTCTACCGAGGGGCGAATCACTCCTTCAATTTTCTACAAAAGATTGTATAATCATGGGATTGTAAGACGATTGTAATGATTGTATACAAGAATGTACAATATCTGCAAAGATTGCAATGTAATATTATTTATTTTACAAATCAGTATTACTTAATTTTACAATTTTTAATATAATATTTGAGTACAGAATTCACTAAAATTCTTTTTATATCTTGATAATCTAAATTAAACCATTTCTCCTTTAAGAAAAAAAATAATTGCCTTATTAGGAGACCATTAAATGGTGATTCGTTATTTGAGAAATAATCCCTAGGTCACTAGATATAGGCGAAAATATAAATGTTAATTTTTTTTATTTTTACGTTCATTTGTTTCAAACAGCAAAAATATAAGAATTATTAAATTTATAAATATTATTTTTAACATACATAGCACTTAAATTTTCTTAAATTTCGTTATAAATATGACGTCCATAAAAAAATACTAAAATTACTTGAAGCACAAGATTTTATATATTTTGAGAACTGAATAAAGAAATTATCAATGAAAATATTTAAATTATTATTTTTAATGGTGTTTTTCAATTGTTCCATGTGACACACATTGTTTTAGTCCCCTCAAGATGTGCATATCAAAACCAAATATTACAGATTTGAAGAGTATTCGGAAGAATAAAAAATTGTAAAATTTACAAATTGCCTATATCTAATGACAGTGATCTATGCATTTTTGCTCAAATCACAAAATATCTAACATTAAGATGTCCTCCTAAATGGGCAAAATTTTTGTTTAACTTAATTGACTTCGTATCTTTTATATTTCTCGAGATCCTCATGTTGGTCTAGTTATTCTGGACACCTGTATACATATTTGGCTTTCTATTAACAGTGACCGATTCGAAATCATTAATTTTTTACCATTATACAGTTAAAATTGAGTTAAATCAAAAATACTAGCGAAAATAGTGAATATGTTCACCTCACTAAGGCAAACATTATGCACTACGGCTTATGGCTTTGCGCATTTTCCTGGCGCATAATATGTGATTGTAAAGACTGTACATGATTGTAATGATGACTGTAACTACTGATTGTAGCGTGACTGTACATGATCATAAGGATTATAACTGACTGTAACGTGATTGTAATGATTTTAAATGAATGTAGTGATTGTGGCGGCGATTGTAATGAATGTATCAATGATTATAAGCGATTTGTACAATGATTGTAGGAGTGAGTCACTCCTCGCTTCCTAGTTATGTTTGTTTATTTCCAGTGAATTATTTAAATGTCTTCATTATCAAACTTGTTATCCCATTTTAGATAATTAAATCAGATTACATCTACAGTTAATAATAAGTGATTATGAGTCTTTCATTACTTTCTATTGCATATAACGACAAGTTCACTAGTGTTACCAGTAACCGAGAAATTATTACGTATATAATAAATTTATTTATTTGTGGTTTATATTAGATAATACTAAATTTCAATATGTTTACCAAAATAAAAGGAAGGAAACTTCAATATGTGTCTACTATATTTGGTAAGCAATAATATTCGCATCATATAAGCTTTAAATATTTTAAAAACTAATAAATTTCTTAAAACTATAATATTCTTTACCATAAAGTTTTAAGGTCTAATATAAATGACCCATGTTGTAATTTGTTACTATCAATGGACGACCCCACGAATGAATATAGAATATATGTATATTTCTTTAGGTTCTATATCTGTTACGTCCGTTTTTATGGCCCTAACATGGTCAGCTCCAGCTGGAATAATTTTAATGGAAGAAGATACTCCCTTAGACAGACCTATAACTCTGGTATTTTATCAAGTTTTACCTTTTTAAAACTTTAAATTTATATAATTTCATTTATGATTGTAGAAAGAATTGAGTACCCTTTTTCTTCTGATGACACTAGGGTGTGTATTAGGCAATATTTGTCTGGCTTTTTTCATAAATCTTTTTGGAAGAAAAGGAACCATATTGATAAATGCAGTTCCGGTTCTGGTTAGCTGGTTGATGATATATTTTGGCACGAATGTACCTATAATTTTCGTTGCTAGGTTTATTACGGGGTTTTCCTTAGTTTTTCCAGTAAACGTAAGTATACAAAGTGTCCCCAAAAGGATTTCTAAAACCACGAGCCCAGACTCATAATTGTTTGGGCGGTTTACATTTTCTGCAAACTGAATAATAAAACTTACGGAAATGATGAAATAAAATTACAATTTGCTTTTGAGTCGTTTAAAATATAGATTTTAAACTTACAAAGACTGAATATGTTATTTAAGCATTCCACCATATTCCACAACAATAATAACTCATTGCTCGTAAATTGCTGTTTACCTATGTATACAAAACGCATTAGGAATTCTACCGTTTCAATGTTATAAATTATAAAATATAATTAATATAAAATAACACGAAATTAATATAATATTTGTTTATATTCTTGTTTTATACTGTGATTAAATTTTCAACATCTTAGAAAGAAGGTATTTTCATTTTTATCTTAGTAAATCAATCAAAATTGTGAGAAATTAAGTAAAAGCCTGAGAAATGAGAGAGATTGGAATTAGAGGGAGCAAGAATGAATTAGTGCAAAGCTACTTCTCTCACTGCATTACCCTAGATTATATATACTATCGAAAATAAAGATGCAAATAAAAAATTATTTATTGTTAGCTGCAAAATCGTAGAAGAAATATAAATTGAAAAATGATTTCTAATATTTAAGACTGAAAATATTACTTTTGTTATAGAATTTTTCTTAATTTTATGTTAATATTTTATTTTAACGTATTATTTATGTAAATGTTTTCTTACAATAAAATAAATTATTAGTTTCTGATTTCTATTCCATATAAATTTGTTAAATTTGCTTCTTTGTAAAGAACTGTATTATCTTATTTTGCATTAAAACACGTTTGACCTTGAAATTTTTTAAAAAATCAACTGCGGCGCATTTTTCTCACAAATTTTGAATCCATCGATATATGTCGTATTGTGAAATTATAAATCTGACGACCCTAATAAAAATATTGTGTAATTATTTCTTCATATTTTAGAGTGGCCCTGAAAAAGATTTTGCATCTGGCCTCACAAGTATGTTGTATTGGGACAGTTATCTGACAGATAAATACATTTGAGATCTTAACTATGTAAACATGGCGTTTTGTTTGAAGCGTAGGCTCCTGCATTTAAATTATATATTATTTTATAAATTTATCCATAAAACATATAGAAAAATCTGATGTGGCCAACACATAACCTCTCGCCAGATATTTTACCTGGTTGTACGCATTAAACCAAAAATATTTTTAAATACAAATACATATTCATGTCTCACTACAAAATAATTCTCACATATATTTGCAAAATCTATGGGATATTTTAATATAAATTATGTACAATACATACATTTTCTTTATATTCAATATCCTGAAATTTTCTTTTTCTACTTTCCTTTTCTTTTTCTTTATAGTCGTCATTTTTTCGCAATTTCCTTTCATATTTTTTTTACATATATTCTTTTGCGTTGTTGACTTTTTTATTTTCATAATCTTCATAATAATGTACAAATATTTTTGACAGAGGCATACAAATATTTTTGACAGTGACATTTATGAGTCAATTTCAAACATTTGAATTTCTGGCCTTGTAGTAGATTGATCAGAGATCTTTTACATCAAATTATTTTATTTGATTTTCTTTATCTCTAAATCTATAGAAGATATAATAATGAATTTATATTTATCGAATAAAGAATTTAACGTTCTTTAATATAAGTATTTACATAAATTTCCGATAAATAATATTTAGATAATTTTTTTCTTGTAACTACTACTTCCGGTTGTCCAATTGTTACCAAAACTTAATCAACTCTTCCCATTATTGTTAGATTGAGGAATCCGTAGTTAAAAATGTCTTAAGTCTTATAGTATTTAAGATATCGTGTATCCAACATCCACACACACATCCACACACACATCCACACACACGCACACGCACACGCACAAACACACACTCACACTCACACTCGCACTCGCACTCGCACACTCGCACGCGCACACGCACACACACACGCGCACACACACGCGCACACACACACACACACACACACACACACACACACACACACACACACACACGGACATCATTGTAAAAATGTTATAATCAGATTCTAGGGACCTTAAAACGTGCTTATTCACTAAAATCTGAATATGTGATTTTTAGCATGAATACAATACCTCTCTTAGCGAGAGGTAAAAAGTACAGTGTGTTCAATAAAATTCCTAACTCGGAGTAGGCTATGAACACAGAAACGTATATCTGATCATTATTTAAACTATTATTCATGAAAGATGACTACTCAAGGTCATTTGTGAGCCGCCTGATATAATATTACTTGCAGATAACTTCATTGCATTTCATATGCATAGGCGTGCAATATGAAATATTTATGGACACATTTTAACTGAAAAACTAAGAGTAATTCATTTGAAAATTGTTTCTTGTAAATAATGCCTTTCTGAAAGATTTATGTTCTTCACTTATGTTTTTGTAAAATACAAAAACATAGACTTAACTTATAAACCAAGTAATAATAATTTGATTTAAACGTCAACGCCACTGGGTAAATATTAGCACAGAGGGCATTGTAGTAGATAATTAGGTATCTGTAATGGTACGACATACGTCATTATTATTTATAGTGTGTTAGAAAATAATGCCACTATTTACGTATATCTGTCACACTGCATAAATTTAATAGACATAGGTCAAATAATCTTTCTCTTTCTAATACAAAATGTTGCTAAGCTACTGCTGTAAAGTGATGTGTATTCTTTCTTCGAATAAATGACCTTGAATAGTCATCTTTCGTGAATAATAGTATAATTAAAAAGTCTAGATGTCAAAATTGATCTTGAAATGTAATTTTAAGGAGAAAAGACAATAAAGAAGGATACAGTATATTGATATTCGCCAGTTTCTAATTTGTTTCCATTTCTAAAATAAAATTCAAGAAGAAAAGCTTTCATTTCTTTAGAAAACATTTTTGACAATATCTCATGTCAAATTGACATTTAATTAAATATTTTTAAATTGACATACGTTTCTTTGTTCATAGCCTACTCCGAGTTAGGAATTTTTTTGAATACACTGTATTAATGCAAAACCTGTAGAAAATCTAATAATCTTTCATTTCAGTCGGTGACACGAAAGAAAGTGCGTGTGGTAAGGAAAAGTATTCCACATAATCGTGTTGTTATCTAGTAAAACATATTCATATGCGTCCCTTCGGTGCAATGTACAATACTACTCTTGGTTGGAGCGGTTCATGTATTACGAATAACAAGTCATAGTAAAATATTTCTTATCGTATTGCCGCTTTACAGAAATCCTGCTAGCATTTAACATTCGTCATGCCGATTTTCTCTCGTGTCACTGAATGTACACTATCTTCATTCATTTTTATTGATAAAATGCAAAATCTTTGTTCAGATAATTTAGAAAAACACATAATTATTTATTGTTATAATTTTAATATTAAAACATCTGGTGTGGCCAACACAATACCTCCCGCCATTTACAGCCCGAGTCACAAAAAATAATAAGTTAATCCTTATTTTTGGATTAGCGGATTTTACTCTAACTTTGACAGTTTATTTCTTAAAATATAGTCTAATGTAATCCAAGTAACTACCTTTGTTTAAACCCCTCAACAGGATTAAATCCCAATTACAGAGTGGGTTCACATTCACACACATCCATGCATTAGTGGTATTCAAATCCAGAGCCCCGAGGGCACTCATGACATGAGGCGTTGCTCTAACCATTGCGCCACCGCAGCTCTAATAAAATTAAGATTAAATTTTAAATACCGGGATAGAATAAAATTCACTAATCCAAAAATGAGGATTAGCTTAAACATTTTTGTGAATCGTTATTTATTAATCTAAATTCATACCTACATATTTACTTATGCTGGAAATACTAATATTATTTTGAACACTTCGATAGTGACATTTATCTGTCAGTTACATACATTTGAATAACTGCGTCTTGTTTGTTTAAAGCGTAGGCTCTGGGATTTAAATTTTAGATAATTTTATAAATTTATCCATAAAATATATAGAAAAGGTATTAATGTAGATCTATAGAAAATTTAATAATCTTTAATTTTTATAATAACATTAATCTCGAAAAAATAACATTTAAAGGTATTTTTCGAAGAAAAACTATTTTGAGCTTCTAGTAATGTGCCATTTCCGGTTATCCAATTTTCACCAAACTCTAATGAGTGAAGGATCCATACATACATACACACAGACATCATTGTGAAAATGTTAAAATTGGATTCTAGGGACCTTAAAACGTGGTCATTTACCAAAATCTCGATATGCGATTTTTAGCACAATCCCTATACCTCCCTTACCAAGGGTAGCGGAAGGTAAAAAGATTAGTTTAAATATTTAGTTTTAAGTAATAACAAATATATTACTCGTAATGTAGTTACAATATGTACAGAGTGTAAATCTAAAAGTGGAACGTAGGCATTAAACATGGCAAATCAGTTTTTCTTTGCGCAAACGTTACGTTTTATGCAAAAATACTTCAAAAAAATAAGTAGGCAACGTTTGCGCAAAGAAAAGCTGATTTCCCATGTTAATCGCCGGTGTTCTACTTTTCGATTTACACCCTGTACTAATAATTGGTAATCATAACAGCATAAGTGCATATAAGAACATATTTTAGTATATTTTTAATGCATCTTTGTATCCATACTTTTAGATTTTTAGTGCATATTTTCCAAGCTATTATTATAAGCATGGGCTCGTATAAGAGCTGCGAAGTTGCCCCATTAGGTGACCATTTTAATAATTTATTGATGCAAACAATGCGCAGAGCACTAAATACAGGCTAAAACGTAAATTTTACATTTTTAAATAAATAAACACATGGATTAAACAAAAATATTTGTTTTATTTGAAAAATAAATCCGGTGCTCTTATTCGGACATATTTTAGTATCAGTAGCCTGTTTTATGTAACTTGTAGTTTTTACTATAGTTATTAACTGTAGTAGCAACATATCGTTACTACAGTAAATAATCACGTTTCATAATAAATTTCTACTGTAGTACTCTAGGGCGGTGATTTTACTACAGTAATCTGAATTTAACCTAAAAATTTAGACAGTGCGGCAAAATGACAAAAGAAATAAAAAAAAACACTGTACAGAGTGTCTTATTTTCGATGTTTTTTTAAGGTATCTCGGGTATTATTAACGATAGATCAAAACCGTTTGCACATTGCAGGGTCAACTTTTCGAGAAAAGTTTAATAGTCACCACAGGAATTTTCGATCTTCTTTTGTTTCTGAGCTACAGGCAAAAACTCGTTTTTCTCT
The DNA here is from genome assembly GCA_963082715.1 of Harpalus rubripes. Classification (NCBI taxonomy): domain Eukaryota; kingdom Metazoa; phylum Arthropoda; class Insecta; order Coleoptera; family Carabidae; genus Harpalus; species Harpalus rubripes. The sequence continues at coordinate 12,228,305 of OY720465.1, forward strand.
CATTTTGAAAATGTATCATATCTTATTTATTATGATAGTTAGAGAAAAATTGTTTTTACAAAAAAATTACCGTTTTTGAGTTAGAATAAAATGGCGTAATTAGATTTTTTGAAAACTTAATAATTCTCGAGATATAGCACAAACTTATGATTTTTTAAATGGAAACCTATGTTGAAAATAGTCTTGACTTTTTGCTTAATTTATAAGTTTTTAATGATATATAACAAGTCTACATTCTTTTGTTTTAAACATTAATAAAAGACGAATTATTAATTTATTGGGGTGAAAATATTGGAAATTATTAAGAAACAAATGAAAAAATCTCTTACAGATCATCATTTGCATATTTCTAATAGTATTTGTTTCAGTTTTACTAATTTTTTCAATTTATTTACTTCAAAGGCATATTAAACCGTTCTTTTCGGATTTTGTCAAAGCCAACTATAACGTAGATAAATAGTAATTTAACTAACCCCGAAAATAATTGGTCAAGAATAATTTTGAGAACACAATTAATAGATATAGCATCAAAATAAACATACAACTGTCGAACGGTAATGTACATACAAGAAATTTAGAATCTTTTGCAAGGAACTTTTTGTATGGATTTTATAGAAAATACATACGCATTTACGAAAATTCTACCGGTAGATACCGCATCTACCGACTGTGTTCGAAAACACGAGTGATAAAAGTTACCGTGTTTGAAAATTGTTCAATATCTACCAGATCCATCTCACGGATTCATGAAGAATCTAATCTCAAATAAAGGTAGTGATGCAAAGCGAACCGCGCGCGTTAATAGTGGAAATGTGTTCAAAGTAGGACTTTGCTCAGTTTGTTAACTACGTCAAACTCTAACCTGTTTTAAATTTTCAAATATTTTCATAGGTTATGGATCTACCCTGTTTACCAATTACCACTTGCGTTCTTAAAATATCGATTCCGGTAGCTATAACCTGATAAAAAGCTGTTTACCGGTAACAGTTCGCCGGTAGAATTTTCGTAATTACCTTATATAACTGACGGAAGGTAATGTGCTGGTCACATCAGATTTTTTTTATGAAACAGGCTACAGTTGTTTTTTGTTCTTGAGTAATTTTGTGAAACAGATAATTTTCTGTTTTATTTTATAATAATTATTGGAAAATCCATATATTTTTGTAACTCAATACAATTTTAGGTAATAACAATATATATTGGCGAAATCGCCGATCCAGGCATTCGAGGTAAACTTTCCTTCTGTTTTGAAATTTTCGAAATAATAGGAATTATTATAACCTTATCAATCGGTCCTTATTACTACCACGCTCTTGCACTTACTGGAATTGTTGTAACAATCACTGGCTTCGTTCTCTTCTACTTTATGCCAGAATCTCCTCTTTATTACGTCATGAAAAATAACCTCTCTGGTGCAGAGGAATCTCTTTTGAGGTTAAGAGACACTGAAGATGTCAGTGAAGAGTTGAAGGCACTGAAAAAATCCGTTGGGGAGAATATGAGAACTAAAGGAACAGTCAAGGACATTTTTATGAAGAGAAGTTACAGGAAAGCGTTTTTTATAGCTCTAGGGCTGACAACATTGCAGGAACTGAGTGGAGGAAATTTTATCGCAGCGAATATGACGAAAATTTTTGCGACTGCCGATACAGGATTTGATGAAAATATACAGAGTTTGATTGTATTTCTGGTGGTCACTCCTTTTTGTAAGTTACATTTTTTAGATTTTAAAACCATGCATGGTGAACCGCATATTTGTATTAATTTACAGTCTCGGAATTCTGCCTTAAAATTTACCGGATCGTCGGTTATTTTTGTTAAAATTTATTAATTTCGGATCGTATCTGTGTTTATTTATAACGTCTGTCACATAAGTTTTCGGAAAATTTTTGAATGGACGATACTGTGGTTTAAGGAAAGTATATTGAATCTAACAAGAGTAAAACAACCTTTTTAGTTAATGTTGTGTATTTTTGTTAAATACCCAACGTTTCGGCAGCATACACTGCTGCCTTCTTCAGGGAATATTGAATCTGTTTATTAATACAATAATTAACAAAGCTTAAGCTTAAACGTTCTTATTTAATATAGAGCTAGTCGCCCCTTTCTTCCATACGACGAAGTTTAGTAGCGCCCCGCATATTAAATGCGGCCTAACACCTCGTGGGTTCCGGTAGCCCTATCCACAAAGGTATGCACGTAGTGCAGGGACGAATTGCTGGAATACGGCTCTCGTGAATAGCCATTTCTGAGCCACTAGCGGTACCGTAGCCACATAACGTATGGTCCTAAAGTTTTGAGAATTTTTACCTTCCGTCACCTTTAGGTAAGGAAGGTATTGTCTTTGGTCAAAAATTTCGGTGGTGAGTTTTGAATGAATAAGCACGTTTTAGGGTCCCTAGAATACGATTTATTGTGTGTATGTGTGTGTGTGTGTGTGTGTGTGTGTGTGTGTGTGTGTGTGTATGTGTGTGTGTGTGTGTTGTATGTGTATGTATGTGTATGTGTGTGTATGTGTTTGTATGTGCGTGTGTGTGTGTGTATGTGTGTGTGTATGTGTGTGTGTGTGTGTTGTGTGTGTTGTATGTGTATGTATGTGTATGTATGTGTATGTGTGTGTATGTGTGTGTATGTGTGTGTGTGTATGTGTGTGTATGTGTGTGTGTATGTGTGTGTATGTGTGTGTGTATGTGTGTGTGTGTGTTGTATGTGTGTGTGTGTGTGTGTGTGTTGTGTGTTGTGTGTTTTTCTTGAAAAAACGATGTTATATATCACTTTTTCACATTTAATGTTATTATAAATATTAAAGAACATTGTATTCTATATACGATTTGACTGCATTTTATACTTCATATTAAATGGATATAGAGTTATAAAATTATAAAGAAATTAAATTTCATAAATTTGCTAGAAACAGCTACTATATTAAAAAAATACTGATTGAAAGATGTCAGTGTCAATTGACATATTCGTAGTATATTTGTGTTATAATTTTACTCGAACCTTTCTGTATGGAATTTGTATAAAATACATACAACTATCGAAAGATAATGTACATACATGAAATTTAGAATCTTTTGCAAGGAACTTTCTGTATAGATTTTATAGAAAATACATAGGCATTTACGAAAATTCTACCGGCAGATACCGCATCTACTGACTGTGTTCGAAAACATGAGTGGTAAAAAGTTATCGTGTTCGAAAATTATACGATATCTACCAGATCTATCTACCGGATTCATGGAGAATCTAATCTCAAAAGAAGGTAGTGATGCAAAGCGAAGCGCACGCGTTAATAATGGATATGTGTTCAAAGTATGACTCTGCTCAGTTTGTTAACAATCAAATTTTTAACCTGTTTCATATTTTCAAATTTTTAATAGGTTATGGATCTACCCTGTTTACCACTGGCGTTCTTAAAATATCGATTCCAGTAGCTATAACATGATAAACAGATGTTTACCGGTAACAGTTCACAGGTAGAATTTTCGTAAATGCCTCATATAACTGACGGAAGGTAATGTCCTGGTCACATCAGATTTTTTAGATGTTTTGTATTTATACCAAAGAACGTTTAATCAAATTGTTGCTGGAAACAAAATATCACAATTAATTTGTTTTCACTTTGACAGTTTAGTTTTTTCGTTTTGATGCAGCAAAATGCCATAAGCTAGAATTTACAATCTAGTTGAGCAAATGCCTAAATGTGATATTGTTGCAGTTTATCGCGAGCACAATATCTCTGTGGCAACAATTTATCGGACAATAAAAGATTGTGAAAAAGGTATACCCCGTGTTAATTTGCCCAAAAGTGGTCGACCAAAAACAACGTACAGTAGCCAGAAGTTTCGATGTTTCGAAGACCACTGTTTTTAGAACACTTTCTCGAAATTACTTGGTGTTTCGAAAAAGAAGAAAGGCTCCAAAATATATCATGGCCCAATTAGAAAGAGCTAGATGTTGTCGTGCGTTAAGGCGTATTCATTTTCTCAATAAACTTATTGTAATGGATGACGAGAAATATTTTACTCTGTCCCATTCAGAGATGAAAAGAAACCATGGTTTTTATACTATATATACTATACTATAGCCCCGGGCGGTAGATACGTAAAAGGCGGTACACCGAACAGAGTACGTTCTTAATTTTTTTTTTCAATAAATATGTAATTAATGTAAATTTAAGAATCAGGGGGAAAAGAATAATGTCCATTTTCTAGCAAAATTTTGTTAAAATTGGTACTTATAGATTTTAAATGGTGAAGATTTTTCCTGTGAACATTTGAAATGTTCTTTTAACCAACGTTTCAGAACCAATTCGAAAATAACTTGTCATTAAATTTAAAAAATATGGGAGTTCATGGACTTTCATAATTTCTACCTATAGTCTATTCCACGAGACCTTTCATTAAACCAGGACTTCGAACCGGAGCTAAATTGAAAACCGTAAACCGACAAAAATAACGGAGAAATTCTGTTAGGTCCCACATAAGTTGAAACTTGACCCATCTGTGGGTATAATAATTTTAAGAAATGACCAATCTGAGTTTTGAAATAAGATTAATACACTCTGTCATTCCAAAAACATTAGCTGGGGTTTTAAACTTTAAAACTCGCGTAATGAAAAAACAAAATTTGTAACATTTATCTTTTTTTCCTGGCTCTTGTCAGTGATGTTGGAAAAACGATTTTTTCTTTGTTGAGAATGGCGATTTTTAAAAGTTAGCCCCGGGCGGCAAAATGTCTTAAGTCGGCACTGTATACTTTGTGTATTAAACGCGGCCTACTTATATCTATCTCTCTCTTCACTCTCTTGTTACATTATGGGTGACGTTTTTTCTAACCTCTTGTTCTCTTACATATTATACTTCGTGGTCAGAACTAAATTTGGTTGTATAATTGAAAATTTTAAACTAGCTCTATATTAAAAATTACAGCTTAAGCTTCTTCGCGCCATCACTAATGCATAATTATTATGTTCAATACACTTTTTATGTCTGCAATCATAATTCTTTCATTTCTCTGTCTTTTCAGTATTCATGGGCAGTTTCGTAGTCGACAGATTGGGCCGAAAAGTCATGCTTTACATTTCTACTATTGGTTTCTCGTTTTGCGCAGCTGTGGAATCCACTTATTTCTTCCTACACGATGCCAATTTAACTACGGACTCCATGACATTCCTTCCCATAACTGCGCTCATACTCGGAACTATTTTTGGTCTTATAGGAATAAATAGTGTTGCAGTTATATTGATGGGAGAACTGTTTCCCCCCAATATTAAAGGCGTTGCAACCAGTACTGTTTTATTGTATGGAAGTGCGCTCGGTGCGCTATTGGCACTTTTGTTTAACTACTTGGCGTTTGAAGCAGGCATGGGTGCTTGTTTTTTGTTTATCGCAGTTTCTTGTTTCGGAGGGTGTGTATTTACTGTGTTTTTTGTACCTGAAACTAAAGGGAAGACTTTGGATGAAATTCATCAAGCATTATGATATAGATGATACTTTGAAGGTTAATTTAGTTAAATATTTTTGTTTATAAAAAAATACGCTTTTGGATTATACACATTAAATTTCGCGAGGCGAGAAAATTTTCTAAATACGAGAAGGGACTGAAAAGTGCGACCCATTCGATAGAATATTTTTTCTGTGAATTTTATAATTTTATATTACAAAAATATTGAGAAAAAGGTAATTGAAATTTAAATAATTTTTTTTTTTGTTTGTCAGTAGGCTATGGATGAAAAATACATTAAAACGAAACAAATATTTATTTATAACTTTATAAATAGCAGGAATAGGAATAATATACTAAATAATTAATTTTTCCTACGACCACCATGAAAAGTAGATATTTATGCTCTCTTTTGTCTACGCTACCAACTTATTTATTTAATTAAGTTACAACTTTATTCTTTTGGTGAATGTACATTTAATTACAACTATAAATATATTTTATAATTAACAAACTTAGTGGATTTAATCATTGACCGACAATGTTAAAATTGAATGTGCAATTTTGGCAGTTTTGTATATTTATTCCAGTGCTTGAAACAGCTGACGATGATAAATTAGATTCTGTGACTTTGACATTCTCACTAGAATATTCAACTAGTGTGGCAGTGGCAGAAGTTTGATTCTCCTTGTTTATTAAAGTTTTATTCGAAGTATCAATTTTATTTTTCAAACTTTCATCAACATAACCTTCTGCAACAGCTGATGAACGCCAGCCACGTTTTAGTCATAATGTCAGCTCCAGAATTAGCTAGTAATGTAGCAGAGGATCTGCGGAAACAATGGCCTGTAAATGATTTCGAATCAGGTAAATTCAGATATTGTGCAATGTTAAATGGAATTTTTCCTATAGTGTTCATTACAACAACTTGTGCGGTACATTTTCCATGCTTATAATTTATAAATAATCGTCGAGATGATATGTTAGAGGGTCGAAGAGCAACATATCTTCTGTACATTCACAAAAGATTTTCATCATCAACAATAAATGTTCGCTGCACATTAGTTTTTGAGTCTGGAAACTTCACAATTAAATTGACCCATTATCCTCAATATCATCTACAGTCATCCTAACTAATTCGTCGCGTCGGCATGTTCCAGCAACACCCAATATAAGAGCAACTTTCATCATAAGGAAATGATCGTCTGGGGCTTCAATCAGGAATATTTTTTTAATTAAATTTTTTGTAGTCCAGCTTTGGACTCTTTTATATTTATTTGTGTATCGATTTTTAACTATATTAAATTTTTCATTTTATTTGTTCTGTGTTCCTTCTCTCGAGGTTACCCTTTTCAAGGTGTTGACGCCCGCAGAATAAATTGGTGGTATTTCATATTTTTGGCACAGGCATTGGCCTGAGTCATTTTTGTATATAGTTGGGCTATAGTATACCACCAAATTATTATTCGACCCAAGACCTATGCTCCCGCCCTATACCCGTAAGTTACAGGTAATCAACTTATGTGCGGCACGGGTGAGTAGCCTTCATTTGTGTCACAACACAATGACAGCTGTCATGCACGACTGATGAAACGAAAAGGAGGAACGAGTTAGTGGTTACTTGCTTGAGAATTAAATTCAAAGATGCTGCTTGTGCTTCTAAGTGAATACGTTTAAAAGGAAGGTCCTCATTTTCACCCAATTTATTGTATTTTTCTTTCAATCGTATTCTAGGGACCCTAAAACGTGCTTGTTCATCAAAAACTCACTACCAAATTTTTTGACCAAAGACAATACCTTCCTTACCTAAAGGTGACGAAAAATTAACAAAATTCAGTTTTCTTCATTATCAAGTGCCCTATGAAAATTAGTAGAAAAAGAAAATCTCATCTGAGATGTCCTCCTATTGCAATTTTCAAGCATCAAGAGATGGCGCTGATCGCATTAAACAATGGTACAGTTTTTGTTGACATTTGTAAGCGTAGCAATGCTGTTAATTGTGTATATTATTTATAATTCCTGTATGTATAATAGAGTTTTTGTAGTCATATAGTTGTAGTTTCATGTAAATATCAAATGTGTACCACTGTTTGTAGTTCTAATATTCGCCGCTAGTTAACGTTTTCTTATTTGAAAATCCCAATAGGTTCCAGGTAACCGACATTGTATCTCTAATAGTTTAGTCCGGTAAATGATGGATTTTACCCTCGATTTTACCCAAAAGGTCGGGTAGTACTGAATTTTTGATATGTTGTATAGGATGGTTGGTTAATGAAAAATCCAAATTTCCACAAATCCCCTTCCTCCGCTTCCTCCGCCATCTTGTAAAAACCACCATAAATCGGCGCTTTTTTCAGTTTTTCACCTATAACTTCTATCTTTTTGTAAAAAATTGATACGAAAAGTTTTTTCCACGATTCATAGCAATGGAGCTATGAAGCTCCCAAAAAAGGCATCAATTGCGTACTTAGCAAAATTTTGAGTTTCTTTCCACTTTACATCGCAATAACTCCGTAACACTTCATTTTAGCGTAAAAGGCCTCATAATTAGTCTTGTAGAGAATTTAATTACCTACAAAATCCATTTATCATTTTCTTTTTACGACCAATGCAACAGAGTAGGGGTAAATTTACAAAAAAAGTGTGTTTTTTTTCAAGTTTAGTGCAGCAACAGTCTTTGGCTCATTATTTCTAATTATACAACTATTATTTCAAACAGAATATCTTATATTGATGCAAAATAAACGTAATTATGTGTCATTGAAGTCTCGAAGGACTACAAAAAAAAACTGTCACAAAACAGCACTTAATCTAAATCATAAGTTTGGGTTATATCTCGAGAATTATTAAATTTTCAAAAAATCTAATTACGCCATTTTATTTTATTTAAAAAACGGTAAAAAATTTGTAAAAACATTTTTTCTCTAACTATCATAATAAATAAGATATGATATATTTTCAAAATGAGCAAAAAACGAGTTTTTGCCTGTAGCTCGGAAACAAAAGAAGATCGAAAATTCCTGTGGTGACTATTAAACATTTCTGGAAAAGTTGACCCTGCAATGTGCAAACGGTTTCGCTCTATCATTAATATTACCGGAGATACCTTAAAAAAACATCGAAAATGAGACACCCTGTACAGTAGATTAGTTAACGCAGTTATTATATAACAGTAATAAAATATTTATTTATAAGATTATAAGAAATTTCTACTTACGTTTATTTATTGCCAGTGAATTATTTAAATGTATTCATTATCAAACTTGTTATCCTACTTTAGATAATTAAATCAGATTACATCTGCAGTTAAGAATAAGTGATTATGAGTCTTTTGTTACATTCTATTGCATATAAACGACAATTGCAATTGTGTTATCAGTAACCGAGAAATTATTACGTACATAATAAATTTATTTATTTGTAGTATTAGATAATACTAAATTTCAATATGTGTTTCAAAATAAAAGGGAGGAAACTTCAGTATATGTCTACTATATTTGGTAAGCAATAATAATTCGGATCATACAAGCTTTAAATATTTTAAAAACTAATAAATTTCTTAAAACTTTGATATTCCTTATCATACAATTTTAAGATCTAATATAAATGGCGCATGTTATAATTTGTTATTACAAATGGACGACCCAACGAATGAATATAGAATATATGTATACTTCTTTAGGTACTATATCTGTTATGTCCGTTTTTATGGCCCTATTATGGACTGCTCCAGCTGGAATAATTTTATTGGAAGAAGATACTCCCTTAGACAGACCTATAACTCTGGTATTTTATCAAGTTTTACCTTTTTAACACTTTAAATTTATATAATTTTATTTATGATTGTAGAAAGAATTGGGTACACTCTTTCTTCTGATGACACTAGGGTCTGTATTAGGCAATATTTGTCTGGCATTTTTCATAAATTTTTTTGGAAGAAAAGGAACCCTGTTGATAAATGCATTTCCGGTTCTGGTTAGCTGGTTGATGATATATTTTGGCACGAATGTACCTACGATTTTCGCTGCTAGGTTTATTACGGGTTTTGCCTTAGCTTTTCCAGTAAATGTAAGTATACAGGGTGTCCCAAAAAATACCCTGCATGAGGATTTTTAAAACTACGAGTTCGGGCTCATACTGGTTCGGGCGGTTTACATTTTCAGCAAACTAAATAATAAAACTTACGGAAATGTTGAAAAAAATTTACGGTGAAGTCGACGTGTTGCCTCACCTCCGATTTGTGTGCGTGCGCGTGGGCGCGTGTGCGCGTGTGTGCGTGTGTGAGTGTGTGAGTGTGTGTGTGTGTGTGTGAGAGAGAGAGAATGTGAGTGTGTGACTGTGTGAGTGTGTATGTGTGTTTAATTCTACCCATTCGACGCACACCTGAAAAAATATTATACCGGATGATTCATCGGTCTGTCCTCTCTTTATAACTCTTTTATTTTAAGTCAAATAGAAGAACTCTTCAAATATAATTTATATGATATATTATTGTCTATCTACGTACCATATGCATTTGTATACAGGATGCTCTGTTTAAGCACAACAATATGTAACTTTATATTTCTTAACGGAACACCCTATATTGATTTATTTATTTTGATAGCAAATTAGATTCCCTTTAACAAAGTATTAAGTAATAAGGGGTTTAAAATTATAAATTATGAAGTTATTTACGTTCATAAAAAATAGTAGTTCATCTGGCTTAAATTATCTCTTTTAATTTCAGTTTGTTGAAGAGTAATAAATTGTACAATTCATTTCAAAATTATAATTTTAAAAGGGCTAACTTTACCAGATTGTATAACTTAATCGAACAATTTGATTGGAATACTCTCAGTCATTTTACTGATGTCAATCTAGCATGCGACTTTTTTTACAGTACTTTGTATTCTTTTTTAGATATTTGTGTTCCGAGAAAGTCAAATTGTTCAAAAAGATATCCACCCTGGTTCAATAAATGTATAATTAAGTTATTAAAGAAAAAAAATCGTATGAGAAAGTTGTCAACAAGGTATCCACATAATCAATTTTATTGTACACAGTATCACTGCTTGCGATCTGAATTTAAAATCTTAATTAAAACTAAATACGAGGAATATGTGGAGTCTTATCAAACTACTTTCGAGTCTGATCCTAAAACTTTTTGGAATTTTGTGAACTCCAAAAAGAAGATATCAACCTCTTCAACTACTATGACCCTTAATGACACAACATTTTCCACACCAACTGACATTTCTAATGCGTTTGCCAATTTTTTCAGTTCTGTTTACACACCCTCTTCTGGTCCTCCCATCTCCAATTCTACCAATCCCTCTTATGATAATATGGCCCTCAATTACATCACCTCTGATGATATAATATATTTTTTAAAACAACTAAAACCTACATTGTCATGTGGCCCTGACCTTATCCCGAGCTTGCTTATTAGAGACTGTGCTCAACCTCTGTCAAACGCCCTGTATCATATCTTCAATTTAAGTATTAAAACTTCCATTTTTCCTGACCTTTGGAAAGTAACTCGCATTACTCCGATTTTGAAATCGGGAGATGTGTCGTCCATTAACAACTACCGACCTATTGCCATGTTGTCTAATTTCAGTAAAGTTTTTGAGAAAATTATTTATGCCTCTATATACACTAAAATTAAACACAATATTTCCATCTCTCAACATGGTTTTGTAGAAAAAAGGTCAACAGTTACAAACTTAAGTTATTTCAGTCACGTGATCTCCTCTATTATTGATGGTAAAGGGCAAGTCATAGATCTTTTAGTGTTATACATACTAGATGTAAGCAAGCATATGCTTTTACGTGCAAGCGAAGGGAACGCTTAGGATTAAGCAAGAAAGAAATATACGACATCGTAAGAGGAACGAAGATAAAGCTAATAAGACCGGAACTACTGCGCATATAGCTTGCGCATGGCCGGAGCGGGGAGACTTGAGGAGCTCGTCTCGACCGCGTCCCGGCAACAGCCATTTTGCTTTGCATCTTTGAAACAAGTAGTTCGTGAGTTTGTTTGTGGTTAAGTAATTCAAAATGCGTTGTTTATTTTGCAAAAGAAGAAACAAACTATAAGAATGTATAATGATAATATTTTTCAAAAAAATACTAAACTTAAAATTTTCACTAAATGTTTGGAATCATTAAGTAATGTTTTTTTAACTTTAATCGATCACGATTATGAAGAACATATATCGGTCAATGATACCGAAGAGCTCTCCTCACATAGAGTGGAGTTAATAAAATTTATTGTTAATGTGTATGTAATCGTTAGGATGCACCATATAAGTATAAATGTTATTTGCAAAACTGGAATTCGGCAGAAATGCAAAAAAAAACTGTTCAATTTAGGAATGAATAAAATATTTTATAACACATTGTGCATATTTAATTTCCAATATCATTACCACAATATCATTTATATATGCATTCTTCACGCCAGCAATGAGTGCCTGGTAAACGCCCGCACGGTACAAATATGTCATAATTCATTACTGATATCTGCGTACAAAGCAGATTGGCACACCCAGTGGTGATATATTTATTTATTTATATGTCAAATGAACGAATATGTATTTTGCTAGTTTTGAGTAAAATGCGTTTTGATATTTAGACGGTTATAATAAATCTGTTCAGGCACGGCTACATAAAATTAATTTGGCCACATTCGTGCATCACAGCGAATTTATTTGCTATAGTTTTCTTTGGCATATAACTGACGATATCTATTAATTCAAAGGTGATTCAAATTGGAAATCATTCAAACGTCGGTAATTCCAGCTAGACCTGCGCAGCGGCGATGCGCAGTAGTTCTGGTCTTATTATCTCTATCTCTCTCAATCCTAAGCGTTCCCCAGTGCTTACACCTAGTATGTATAACACTATAAGATCTATGGGGCAAGTAGATTGCATTTATACTGATTTTGCTAAGGCGTTTGACAGAATAGATCATGGTGTGTTGATGAGTAAGCTTGAATCCTTTTCCCTGCCCTTACGTTCGCTTCTTTCATCATACCTACATCAACGACAAATGTATGTTCATTATAAAGATTGTAACTCTACCTCTTTTGTTCCAACTTCGGGTGTACCCCAAGGCTCAAATTTAGGTCCTCTACTGTTTTTAATGTTTATTAACGATGTCACGGATGTTATTCAATGCGACAAACTTCTTTTCGCCGATGACCTAAAAATTTTTTGTCCTATTTTCTCAGTGAATGACTGCCATCTTCTCCAAGAAGACTTAGTACGACTTTCTCAATGGTGTTCAAATAATAAATTATATCTTAATTTAACCAAATGTACAACAATATCTTTTACACGAAAATTGACTCCACTCAACTATAATTATAGTATCAATAATGTTATTATATCACGTTCAGCCACTGTACAAGATCTTGGGGTAAAATTTGACACTAAATTTACGTTTGTTCCCCTTATAGAAGACACGTACAATAAAGCCATTAGAATGCTTGGATTTGTAATTAGAAATAGTAAATCTTTCCAAAATCTTTCAGCTATTAAAAGCCTCTACTTCTCATTTGTGCGGGCTAAACTTGAATACTGCAACATCATCTGGAACACTATCTATGAAGTTCATCAAGATTTACTCGAATCCGTTCAAAAGAAATTTCTAAAATATCTCCATTATAAAGTTCACAACACGTTCCCTTCATATTCAATAACATATGATCAGCTGTTGGTTATGTTTAATTTTAGGAGTCTGTTTGAGCGTCGCGAAAATGCACTAGTACTACATTTGTCAAAAATAATTAATGGATGTGTTGATGATCCTCGTTCTTTGTCTTCCCTTCATTTTCATACACCCACTGTCCGTACCAGAAGTAGTTTCACATTTTATCTGCCCTTAGCTCGAACTAACTGTTTAATGTTATCACCCATACACAGAATGTGTCACCTTTACATTACAAAATTTTCTACTATCGATATTTTCTTTTTGAACTTCACAAAAATTTTGAAAATTATCTCCAAACTGTAATATATATTTAATGTTGTCGATTTTTTATTTACTTTTTTCCTACCCTTAATTTGGGCTAAGCCTGTTGGGTAGCTGTATTAAAAAAAATAAATAAATAAATAAATAAATAAAGAGAGGACACACCCATGAATCACCCTGTATAGGTTAGGTTAGGTTTATTACAAATGCATATTGTACATAGATACACAATAATATATCATATAAATTATATTTGAAGAGTTTTTCTATCTGGCTTAAAATTAAAGTTATAAAGAGAGGACACACCGATGAATCACCCTGTATAGGTTAGGTTAGGTTTATTACGAATTTAAAAAAGCAAGCTAACAAAACTAACACACTGTGTTATATACAAGGTTATATGGATTAAATATTTAAAAATAAACAAACTGTGTTTTGAAGGTCAACCGACTTTGACCCCCCACTTATTATTATTTTTCCTATGTTTGTCTTGATGAGAAGAATATTTTGACTAAGTTTTATCCAAATCGGAGGTGAGGCAGTACATCGACAACTTTACCAAAATTTACAAATTGCGTTTGACTGGTTTAAAATATAGATTTTAAACTTACAAAGAATGAATATGTTATTTAAGTATACCACCATTTAATATTGGGTTACATGTTACATCACCTTTATTATAGCTAGGGAGCTGGTGGCAATTTCGGTATATGATTTGATCGTCGTTAGGAATGACAGCTAATAGAGTTTTGAAGCTTGTGAACAGGATAAGCAAGGTGGCCAGGGCGGGTGCCGCTGCTTTTTCGAAAAAATAATTTTCAAAATTACAAAATATATAACTTCTCCTTAATGATTTGATCGTGTCTGCCATTTAGTTATTATGTTAAATTGACTATATAGACACTAAAAAAAACATTTGCCAGACAAATAGGACGCTGCGTTTTTTTAAATGCTTATTGTAAAAAATAAAAGCTACATTAAACTATTTGATCGCCTTTCACTTTTTTTAAATTTGTTCGTTTTTGGCTCCAAAACAAGAAAAAAATTATGCCAGACATATATGTCACTGCCTTTAGAAGATATTCATAAAAATCTCATACAAAAATGGCAATATACAAAAATTAAATATTATTAAATTTTCGAAGGTTTTTTTTACCTCTCCCAAAAAAGATGGATTATAATCACAACCCGTTAAGGCAAAAATAAGTTGGGTTACATATGACGTATCCATTTTCTTCTTGAACATAGCACTTGTGGTTTTATTGGAGGAAATTTTGGCTTCTTTGGCTGATTTCGCGAGAACGCTAAGTTATACCGGAAAATAAACCCAATAAAAATTGTAGTGCGTTCAAGGAACTATCGATAAAGAGCCCATCATCTGTGGCTATTAGGGGCCCTTTAACACGGAAGTTTCTAAAGGGACGAGAAGTGCGCCGAGCCACCCTGCGCGTGGGAGTCAATTGGAGCTAGCCTTTAATTGTAGTAGGACAATAATCAACCCATTAAGGAGTGTAGCCACCCAGAAACAAGCTCTGTAGATCCAGTGGTTTGCGTACCACTGCGATTTTAAGAAAACCGCGCCAATGAGTTATACAACCCACAATAACTCGTTCCTCCGAAGCATTTCCTAGTGGCTACATCTCTTAATCGCTAGAGCATGGTCTTAGTAACATGTGAACCAAACGGCTTGCTTGCATCCCAAAATGCAGGGTGGGGGCAAATTTTCGCCTACATCAATATTTCTGCGATATGTGCGTGTTTTGTCATTTCCCAAATATTCTGATATTTTCACTGCTCTGTAGTTCAATAAGCATAGCCCATAGAAAAAATCGTAAATACAAAAGTTGTAGCAAATTTTGTCTTATATAATATTGATGATAAGAACTTTTACTCTCCGGTGTATATAAACAGAAGAATTGAGGAAAAACCGAAAAAAGACCGAAAATGTTGTACTTTTTTCCCCTATTACTCTGGTAACAAAGGGTTTTCGTTTCTGCAAAATTGGTTTCATATCACTGGCCTTGGTCATTACAACATATCCAAAAATTATAGATACCCAATATTTTGCAAGGAAAGTAGGTTCTATTATACATATTGACTGGATTATTACAGTATCTACAAAAAAATCTTCTGGCTTTGGAAAATCAGTGATACTAATGTCTGTCATAGCAATATTCATAGTTTTAACATACAATAGAATAATTTAGCCCAGAGCCAGACACGATCAAATAATTTAATACACAGTTTTTTTTTGCAATTTTGGAAATTCGCCTTTCATTATCGCAGTAAAAGTAAAATGACAGACTATTGTTTTCTTATTGTTTATGACCTAATTAACATTTCGTGTAAATTTTATTGACGAGCAAATCATTTAATTTTTAATACATCAAAAAGTTAAAATAAATAATGAATTACTCATTAATGCAGGGACATACGCGTCTGGCGATAAGATTTATCTGAAGGCCTTCTTAAGGACCATAACTTATAAAAAGTGCCAGACGCGATCAAATGATTTAGGGACTCTTTTTATTTTTACATGTTTAATTACTTATTAATTAATAATGCAGCAATAATGGTTTTGCAGAAGTTGTTATTAGTGGTTCTTATAATCAAAACTTCACTATTTTCAACTTCTGCAACACGATCAAATGACTTAAAAATTTCTGCCACCACCTCCCCAACTATTAGTAATACCAGCTTTAATTCTATTAGGCATTGTATCCACAAGATGTATATTCATTTGTTAGCTTAATGGTATTCAAACTTTTTAGTGATGTGACCCCAAATTGATGACCTTGGCATATAGCGACCCCAACATTATAGTTTCCAGTATATTGTATAGGCGGCGTGCACAAATGTAGTCAGCGCCGACAGCGGACAAAAATGACGACGGAGGTTACTCATTGAAACATAACAAGGTTATGTTTTATGTCAGAATAATTTTTAAATATCTATTTTATAGACGATGTGCACATTTTGAGCGTCAGCGCCTCTAACGGCTACTTTGGCATCTTTGGGTACCTAATAAATTTTGACATTTCGAGAAAGTGATACAATTTACAATTTTATTTTGAGTTTTTGCTGTTGTATATGAATATTATACGTCATAGTATATTGAAATGAATAAAGAAATTATTTAAAATGTTACATGTGAATCAAAAAAGTCAAAATACCAGCGAAGGTAGTGTGACAGAAAATATAATTTTTTTTATAATATATGTGATTTCTGTAAACCATTTTATCATACTTAGTTTTATATTATAATTTATAATTTTAGTTAATTATTATAAAATGCAGAATACATGGAAAATGCGATTAAAGAATTGGAAAACTTGGATGATTGGAAAGAAGAAAGTTTCTGCATATCACGATATGAGTGGATGATGTTAGCATCTTTCTTTTATATTCGCAATAATTGACGAATATTCTTCATTGAAAATATACCAGGCTGTAAGTGGAATCAGTTGCACAAGCTCGGAAAGGAGAATACACGAAAAATAAAACCACGTGAATTTTTACTGTTAACATTACATGTAAATATATAATAAATAGACTAATTATGTCAAAAATAGACTTTCTATATGATTCAACTGCAAGTATTGTACAATTTTAAGATAATTTTCTGCTTCTTTTATTATATTTTGTTCAAATTTTAACTTAAGAAACACATTTTTATATAATTCTTTGTTTCAATCATACGACCATTGTTTGAATTTTGTTCATACGATAAGTATCTTTTACAAGGGGAAAACATTTTATAAAATAGATATTTTAAAATTATTCTGACATAAAACATAACCTTGTTATGAAATTAAGTAAAATACGAATATTAACTTAAATAAAATATAATTAATAACTTTAGAAAACTATATAAAAATATTAGAATCAAATGGTATATGCTACAAAATTATTACAAACTATTACAAAATTATTATAAATTCTACAAAATTACTATAACTGTCAGAGCCGTAACTAGGGTTTTGAGCGCCAGTGGAAATTTTTTATTTGCGCCCCTACATATCAAGAAAATAAAAACAAAATAAACTTCTGATGAGCGGTTCGCAAGTTACTAACACTAACAACTTAAATTTACATGAACATTTTCTAACATTTAGCACATCTGCAAATCGGCTTCATATTTTCATCAAAAATTTTGACACGATTATAGATAAACAACATTACGTATTTAATACGTGTCGAAATTTCAGATGAAATGAGATCTAAACCGATTTGCAGATGTTTATAAATTTCATATAAGTTTAAGTTGCTAGTAGTAACTCGCGAACCGCTCACCGGCAAAAAATGTACATACTCTGTTCCATTTAAGCCATTCAGCAGATTGCGCATCAGCCTCAGTTTTAAGTAGCCGAAATTACATTGGGTAAACTTGTTTCTTGTCTCCAATTTCAGCCAATTGGAGAGGTCAAAACTATTCCCTATTCTCTACAATACAGAATGGCGAAAATGGAACAAGGTGTAAAACATGACATGAAGGAGAATTTCATGCTGAATTCAAATTTATAAACCGCGTAATCGTATCTTTCACCGAGTCAGGGTTGTGGATCAATAATAAAATGTTATAAATAGTAAAAAAAAATTACGTTGGGTAAACGTCTCTCTTGTCTCCAATTTCAGCCAATCAGAGAATTCAGAACTATGCGATTCTTTAACTGAATGGCTTAAATGGAACAAGATATATACTAAGTACTAAATACCTAATATTGTTTAGTTCTTGAGTAATTTAAATTTCTGTCATATATTGCTATTCTGGTTAACTATTTTTTAACATATTTTTTTGAGAGTTCATCCTTGTCAAAAAATGTAAGAACGCTTTTATATACAGGAAATTACGAGCTTTAACTTTTATTTTTGAAAAATTTTGATACGGGCCACTGTTTTCAAAAAATGACCAAAATCTCATTTTTTGCACTTTTGAACCAAGATGGCGGCAAAATCCGGGGTCACTAGAGGGTGCAAAATTAGTATGTCTTTCTGGAGGTCCCAGTAAAATGAATATAATTGACGCCAGCTCACCAATTATTTCCAAAATAAACACCTTGCCAACTGACTTATCTGTAGATAATTATTTGTTAAATTTAGAAAATAGATTTTAGAAATATTTGATCTAAAACCATATAAATGATTAAAATTTTGCGCCCGTGGCGTGCACCACCTTTGCCACGCCCTAGTTACGGCACTGATAACTGTCACAATTATCACGCAATAATACAATATCGAAAGAAATAGTAAAAAATATACATAAGACCGACCGCGCCCGGCGATCTCGTGAGATGCGTCGCGCTTTTGTTTAGATAAATACAGTCGTACGATTAAATATTAAATATGAAATAAATCATGATTTACATTCATTACAATCGTATGAATAAAATTCAAACAATGGTCGTATGATTGAAACAATGAATTGTATAAAAATGTGTTTCTTAAGTTAAAATTTGAACAAAATATAATAAAAGAAGCAGAAAATTATCTTAAAATTGTGTAATATTTGCAGTTGTATCATATAGAAGATCTATTTTTGACATATTTAGTCTATTTATTATATATTTTGTGCATGTAATGTTAATGTTAAAAGTAAAAATTCATATAGTTCGTATTTTTTGTGTATTTCCTTTCCGAGCTTGTGCAACTGATTCTACTAGAGCCTGGTAAATTTTCAATGAAGAATATTCGTCAATTATTGCGAATATAAAAGAAAGATGCTAACATCATCCACTGATATCGTGATATGCAGAAACTTTCTTCTTTCAAATCATCCAAGTTTTCCAACTCTTTAATCGCAATTTCCATATATTCTGCATCTTATAATATAAAACTACGTATGATAAAATGGTTTATAGAAATCATATATATTATGAGAAAAATTATATTTTCTGTCACACTACCTTCGCTGGTATTTTGACTTTTTAGATTCACATATAACATTTTAAATAATATCTTTATTCATTTCAATATACTATGACGTATAATATTCGTATACAACAGCAAAAACTCAAAATAAAATTGTAAATTGTATCACTTTCTCGAAATGTCAAAATTTATTAGGTACCCAAACACCAAAGCAGCCGTTAGAGGCGCTGACGCTCAAAATGTGCACATCGCCTATAGTAACAGTTATCTGACAGATAAATACATTTTTGATCTTAACTATGTAATCAAGGAGTTTTGTTTGAAGCGTAGGCTCCGGCATTTAAATTATATATTATTTCATAAATTTATCCATAAAACATATAGATAAATCTGGTGTGGCCAACACAATACCTCCCGCCATTTACAGCCCGAGTCACAAACAATATTAAGCTACTCCTTATTTTTGGATTAGCGAATTTTACTCTAATTTTAGCTTTTAGCAGTTTGTTTCTTAAAATATAGAATAATCTAATCCAAGTAATGACCTTTTTACTTCCTTGTACAAAGGAAATATTGTAAACCCCTAAATCCATTTTGACTAATTTCGCCGTGACGTCTGTACGTAGGTACGTACGTATGTATCACGCATAATTTTTACGATGACACACACACAGACACACACACACACACACACACACACACACACACACACACACACACACACATCCCCAAACACACACACACACATCCCCAAACACACACACACATCCCCAAACACACACACACACACACACACACACACACATCCACACACACATACATACACACACACACACACACACACACGCACACACACACACATACACACACACAAACATAACACACACACACACACACACACACACACACACACACACACACACACACACACACACACACACACACATACACACACACATCATCGTAAAAATGTTATAATCGAATCCTAGGGACCTTAAAACGTGCTTATTCACTAAAATCTGGATATGCGATTTTTAGCATGAATTCAATACCTCTCTAAAGGTGGCTTTAGACGATCAAATAAATTGAACTTTTTATTTGGTTCTAAACACGTTCAAATTATATGAATATTTTTTGCTTACAAGTAGGCATACCATTGTAAGAGAATAAAATGTAGATTGGTAGCACTGATATTTTTAAATACATATACATAATTTCATGTTTATTTTGGCTTGACATTTGACATATTTGATTTGTGCATTTGACGTGCAAAGATGAAACTTGTCAAAAATACTTTATGTCAACATTACAAAATATAGCGCATGCAATCTAGGATAATATAATCCCTAGAAGTAACTAAAATTTGAAGTAAATGACCTTGATATTTAGAACATGCCCTAAGTTGGATTTTTTTGATCAAATGATTTGAACATCGAACGTTCGTATTTCTTTGAACGCGTAAAGTTTCGGAATCGTATTGAACAATACGAAGTTGAAAAAATTGATGTAAATATTTGATCGTCTAAAGCCACATTTGGCGAGAGGTAAAAAGTACAAAAAAATAAAAATCAATGTTAATGTCAAACTACGTCAAACACATGAAATTTTATAATTGGGTCTATATTTCATGTTAGTCTTGCGTACAAGGTCGTGTGGTGTCCACATCAGATTTTTGTACAAAAATTTACGAGCGTTAATTTTGTATTCTACTAAAAATTTTATACGGGCTACTGTTTTTGAGAAAATAGGCAAAAACCCAAAAAACTCATTTGATCCAAGATGGCGGCTCGGGCCAAGCCTCCCCAACCCCAAGGTAAAAAATTTGAACATTTCATCTCCGGCTTGACCCAAACAACATATGTTAAAATTGTTTCTACACCACCTTTTGTGAGGCAAAGGTCTTTTTTGGTCTCCATTGACTGGACTAAAAAAATAAAATAAATATAAATAAATATATCATCACGGCATATTACCCATTGCTGGGTGTGCCAATCTGCTTTGTACGCAGATATCGGTAATGATGATGACATATTTGTACCGTGCGGGCGTTTACGAGACGTCACCTCACGGGCACTCATTGCTGGCGTGGAGAATGCACCACAGGGGTCAATTCTGTGCCATTTAAAATTCTAAATATTTGGCGTCGGTCGGGATCGAACCCGGTTCCCCAGTTTCGCGACCAGACACTCAGGCACGCGGCCACGAGACCCCATAAAAAAGATTTGTTTTATTTGAAAAATAAATCCGGCGCTCCTATTCGGACATATTTTATTATCAGTTGTTCTTTGTTCTTGAGTAAATTTTATGAAACATCATTTTCTTTGTTTTCTTTTATAATTATTATTGGAAAATCCATATATTTTTGTAATTTAATACAATTTTAGGTGATAAATATATATATTTGCGAAATCGTCGAGCCAGACATCCGAGGTAAACTTTCCTTCTGTAGTGTGATATCCGCAACAATAGGAATTATTATAACTTTATCAATTGGTCCTTATTACTACCACGTTCTTGCACTTACTGGAATTGTTGTAACAATCATCGGCTTCATTCTCTTCTACTTTATGCCAGAATCTCCTCTTTATTACCTCACGAAAAATAACCTCTCTGCTGCTGAGGAATCTCTTTTGAGGTTAAGAGACACTGAAGATGTCAGTGAAGAGTTGAAGGCAATGAAAAATTCCGTTGAGGAGAATATGAAAACTAGAGGAACAATTAAGGACATTTTTATGAAGAGAAGTTACAGGAAAGCGTTTTTTATAGCTCTAGGGCTGAAAACATTGCAGGAAGTGAGTGGGGGACATTTTGTCGAAGCGAATTTGACGCAAATTTTTGCGACTGCCGATACAGGATTTGATGATAATATGCAGAGTTTGATTGTAAATCTGGTGGTCACTCCTTTTTGTAAGTTACATTTTTTAGACCATGCATACAGTGGTGGAACGAATATTTGTATTTACATAGTCTCGGAGTACTGTCTTAAGATTTACCGGATCGTCGGTTATTTTTGTTAAAATTGATTCATTTCAGATCGGATCTGTGTTTATTTATAGGCGATGTGCATATTTTGAGCGTCAGTGCCTCTAACGGCTACATTGACATTTTTGGTTACCGAATCAACATTGACATTTCGAGAAAGTGATACAATTTACAATTTTATTTTGAGTTGTTGCTAGTGTGTATGAATCATGGTATATTGAAATGAATAAAGAAAATATTTAAAATGCTATTCGCAATCGAAATTAACGATAGAGGCGCTGGTTTTCGAAACAAGATGGCCGCAATACGATGGATTTGACATATGACAGTTCACATTGTTCACTGTGTTTCGTTGACTGTGTGTACAAACCGAGTTTAAATAGCTATTTGTGTATTAAGAGCGCAAAATGGGACATAGTCGATTGAGAGGTTGTTGCCGCGCGACGCAGGAGCGCGGCATTCTCTCGAAATCGACAATGGCCATTTGCGCTCAAAACACACACAAGATTTTTTCTACAGTCGCCACAATGGGGTTCTCCGCCATAACAAAAATTTATTTTTCATTTATTTTTATTTATCGGTATTTTCCATTCTTCTTGAGCTATTGCTTCAATCTAATCTAAGCATTTTATACTTTCGTTTTTGTAAATGAATGCCCTATTTTATTTTCACAGCAGTGCGGCATTTTGTTTGGTTATGTAACATACCAACAGAGCAGTTATATGTCAGATTGACTTAAGTGGGTAATGTGTAACTACAGTGTCATTAATTCCTGACTAAACGTTTCCATTAAGAATGTAGCCAAGTAACATTTCTCAACATTGTATAGTTAGAAATTTGAGGAGCGAGCGTTTTTTCTACTTTGTCGCTCTAGAGCGGCAAAGTGACATTTTGCGTTGACAAAAGAGAGCGCAAATGGCTACTTTGTATATAGACTGTAGAAAAACCTTATTTTATATGAAGGCGATAAGTTAAAATATTTAATTATTAATTACTACATTACTCACTCAGCTGTCACTTATTCAATATGGCGCTTGTACGATTGCTTTTCGTAGTACTGATTTGCGCCACTAGAGGGAAATTTTTTATTTACGATTGCGAATATATCTGATGTGACAATCAAAAAAGTCAAAATACCAGCGAAGGTACTGTGGCAGAAAATATAATTTTTCTTTTAATATGTGTGATTTCTGTAAACCATTTTATCATATTTAAATTTATATTATAATTTATAATATTAGTTAAATGTTACAAGATGCACAATACATAAAAATTGAGTTTAAAAAGTTGGAAATCTTGAATGATTGGAAAGAAGAAAATTTCTACATATCACGATATCAGTGTATGATGTTAGCATCTTTCTTTTATATTCGCAATAAATGAAGAAGATTTTTCATTGAAAATATACCAGGCTCTCAGTGGAATCAGTTGCACAAACTCGGAAAAGAAAATACACGAAAAATACGAACCATGTGAATTTCTGAATCAGTTGTACAAGCTCGGAAAAGAAAATACACGAAAAATACGAACCATGTGAATTTCTATCTTTAACATAAACATTACATGTACAAAATCTATAATAAATAGACGAATTATGTCAAATATAGACTTCTATTTCATACAACTGCAAGTATTATACAATTTTAAGACAATTTAATAATAACACATTTTTATATAATTCATTATTGTAATCAGACGACCATTGTTGGAATTTTATTCATACGATAAGTATCTTTTACAATGAGAAAATATGTATACCTAAAATAATTTTTCATATTAGTAGAAGATATCTGCAGGGGCGCGCCGTACCATTTTGTCGCCCGTGTGCCATTGCTAATTTTGCCCCCCCCCCCATCACTTAGTTCCAAAAATAATTGAGCACTTTCTATCTTCAATCATATGGTAATCCATATGATGGAACATAGAATGTACACTAAAAAGGTGCTAACTAAAATCTAGTATTATTCACATTTGGAAGTTATTCGCAAAATTTACATTGTCGCCTATATTTAGTGACTTTTCTCAAATAACGAAACACCACTAATATGGTCTCCTTATAGGACAATTGATAAGTTTTTAACCTCAACATCAAAATTATTCTGCTTCTACTATTACTTTTGCATTGAAATATCGTACCGTGGTTAATTTTTTGCAGTTAAAAGGCACGTCTGCGCGAATTAAAGCCGAGTTGGATTCTGTATACGAGGACTCTGCTCCATTATTTATCACGGTGAAAAGATGGGCAGCTGAATTTCAAAGTGGTTGTACTAGCATGGTTAATGACGGTTCAGGATGACCAACAACTGCGACCACCACCGATAGCATCGAAGAAGTAAGAAGTTCACCAAATGATCAAAGTTGGGGAGATAATAGATGTGAGCATATCAAACCATGAGAAATGTGACAGGGTGTTGGGTGTTGCGACTGCTCACTTTGGATCAAAAAATGAAGTCGAATTTCCAAGGGGTTGGAGCGATATTGGATTTCGAAGGGTAAACCTGATCCGAAGAAATTTCTTTTGCTAATCAAACCACCAACTACATGATTTTTTAAGATGTTGGAGCATTGATAGAAAATGTATACCTATTGATTTAAATTCAGTCTATGTTGAAAAATAAAACTAAATTTGACCGAAAACATACTTGTTTCTACGATTCTGTTAGACTAAAGATTTATCAATACCCCCTGGTGTTTGCACCATATTAAATTTAATGCTAAGAGAAGGGGGCCAATGAATATTTGTCAGCTATCTGCCAGTTGCTACCTTGTACGTTACATTATATAGGCACATATCGACAAAGAAATTCTTTTATTTAAAACAAATAGTTTAAAAAAATAAGTCGTGTTGCTCGCTGTGTCGCCCCTAACCAAGTGTCGCCAGTGTGCGACGCACACATCGCACCCTGTGACGGCGCGCCCCTGGATATCTGATGAAAAGTTATTTTCTTATTCATCTGTTCCTCATATAATCTAGGAAATTTATAAAATTTGATAGTTCAATCGGTAATTTTGTAAGAATTATTACATCCCCCACTACATCACATAATATTTAACGTCGTATCATTCGCATTCATTGCAAATATTTTATAAAATAGAAATTGCAAAATTATTCTGACATAAAACATAACCTTGCTATGTTTCAATGAGTAACCATTTTTTTTCATTTTTGTCCGCTGTCGGCGCTGACTACTGTTGTGCACACCGCCTATAACATCTGTCACATGTTTTCGGAAAAATTTTGAATGGACGATACTGTCGTTTAAGGAAAGTATATTAGATCCAGAGCTGGGCAATATTTGCTAGAAAAGTACTTTATTAGGCTTGCTAGTACTTTCAGTACTTCAAGTACAGTACTTGACAATGTAAGTCTATTCATATGTACTTGGTACTTAATACTTAGAAAAATACTTAAAGTACAACGAAAAGTACTTAAAGTATTTTTAAATACTTGAAGTACTTTAAATATACTTGAAGTATTTTAAATGTACTATAATTACTTTAAATGTACTTGAAGTGCGATGAATAATTTAAAAGTTAACAATATTATGAGAATTGCTTGTCTGTCAGTGTTTCTTTTGCAGTGGTGTGGTGTTATTCCTGTAGTATATAATCATGTGAACAATTAACAAAGCTTAAGCTTTAACGTTCTTATTTAATATAGAGCTAGTTGCCCCTTTCTTCCATACGATGAAGTTTAGTAGTGATTTGCCTCATGCTCACTGTAACACGAGGGGGGGGGGGGTAAAAAACGCTGATGATGCGCGCTTACTTGTTTTCCAACGATGACACTTTAACTAACTGGTGGACGATTGGATGATTGGCGTCCACGAAATAGAATTGGTTGAAACGGAAAGACTACCCATACACTTCCACTTTCACTTCACACATCCACTCACTTGTTGACCGATGAGGGATGCTGATGAACACTTGGATTTATACACACGGACAACACTTGAGATTTACAACTATAGTTGTATTTACATGATTATACTTACATTAACTATTAATATATATATATATATATATATATATATATATATATATATATATATATATATATATATATATATATATATCTACAGGGTGTCTGGGAAGACACCCACCCCCTTAACTTTTTTATTATAATAGAAAAAAATCTGATGTGGCCAGCACATTACCTTCCGTCAGTTCTATGTATTTTGTTCAAATATCATACGGAAAGTTCCTTCCTAAATTAAATATTCTATTTCTTGTACATTACCTTCCGGCAGTTGCATGTATTTTATGCAAATTTCATACAGAAAATTATTATTTTATGACGTTTTCTATATACAGTCTATCTGCAGAAATAAAAGATTTGTTATTATTATTTCTTGTACATTACCTTAAAGCAGTTTTATGTATTTTATACAAATTCCATACAGAAAGCAAAAGATCCTATACCTATATCCAGTAAAATTATAAGACAAACACACTATGTCAATTTCACTTGACACTGACAACTTTCAATCACAATTTTCTTAATATATTAGCTGTTTCCACAGCTATGGCTACTTTATGAAATTAAATTTTTTTATAATTTTTTAACTCTATATCCATTTAATATTAGGTATAAAATGCAATCAAATCGTATAGAAAATAAAATATTCTTTAATATTTATAATAACATTAAATGTGAAAAAATGATATTTAACATAGTTTTTTCAAGAAAAACTGTTAAAATCTTCAAATGAGGGTACTTCCGGTTGTCCAATTCTAACCAAAACCTAACCAGCTCTTCGCATGGATGTAACGAAGAGAAATACGAAAGAATTATAATTTTTAGAATTGTAGTATGGAAGTTATCGTAGACGAAAATTTTGTTACACACACACACACACACACGGACACACATACATACATACATACATACCCACACACACACACACACTCATACAGACATCATCGTAAAAATAGTAAAATCGTATTCTAGGGACCCTAAAACGTGCTTATTCATCAAAAACTCACCACCGAATTTTTTGACCAAAGACAATACCTTCCTTACCTAAAGGTGACGGAAGGTAAAAATGGCTCATATAAAAGTTTTATTGTTTTACATATATATTATAATGGCAGATGTAGTCAGGTTTACAAGATACGACTATCAACTTTTATTTTTCAAATGGCAACCTATAATTATTTTAATAAAATAGAAACCGCCATTTTTTTCTCTTTTCAACGATGTATTATGTTTTATTAATGTATTTGAAAAATTTCGAGAAAAATGAGATAATTTAGAAATATTAGAAATAATTTTTAAACAAATATTATAGGTGGCTATGTGAAAATAAACAAAACGTAACAGTGCTATACAATTTAGCAAACTAAAACAACACATTTAGTAACAAAAACAACTTAAAACAAATGTTCAAAATTAGGACCATGTTCTGAAATACAAAAATTTAAGCGTTGAACGTGATGTGTTCGAATATCTGGGGTGTTAAGGTAAATAAAACATGATTTCATTTCATTAATGTACAGTATATATGGATCACGAAATTATACTACGTCGTCAGGAACGCTCCGTGCGGGAAGTTACTGGGATAGCTGTGGAAGTAAATACTCTGTAGTACTGAAGAGTGTTGGGAAGCTAAGTATACGGGGACAGTAACGGCAAGTGGAAATAGATACTTGGCAGTGGCGTTGAAAAATTGTGGCATTCGGATAGTCGGTGATACTGAGTCTGTGGAAGAGAGAGTTACATAGACAGATAGTTAGGTGAAAGGTGTGAATTCTGTCCTAGCAGTTGAATATACAGACGCTGTTGAGTCAGTTGAGTATATAGACGCTATGGAAATCGGCAGGCGAACAGTTAATTGGTTAAATAAATAAACAGTTACATAAATAGTCGAAATAAATAATTAGTAAGATCGTATAAATAAATAGTAGTGTTAATTGGTTAAATAAATAAATAGTGTTAGTGTTATCCAGTTAATTATAGTTTTAGTCTTAATTCGTTTTTAATAATTGTTTAATATTAGTAATGATCATTTTCATTATAGTTTAATAAACACTTATTTGAATTAATAATAATTGTCTAATATTTACTCTTCACCCAAATAAATTTTAAAAAATCAGATGTGGCCAGCACATTATCTTCCGTCAGTTATATGAGGTATTTACGAAAATTCTACTGGTGAACTGTTACCAGTAAACAGCTTTTTATCAGGTTATAGCTACCGGAATCGATATTTTAAGAACGCAAGTGATAAACAGGATAGATCCATAACCTATGGAAAAATTTGGAAATTTTAAAACAGGTTAGAAATTTGACGTAGTTAACAAACTGAGCAGAGTCCTACTTTGAACACATTTCCAGTTCTACCGCACACGCTTCGCTTTGCATCACTACCTTTTTTTGACATTAGATTATTCATGAATCCGGTAGATGGATCTGGTAGATATTGTACAATTTTCGAACACGGTAACTTTTTACCAGTCGTGTTTTCGAACACAGTCGGTAGATGCTGTATCTACCGGTAGAATTTTCGTAATTGCGTATGTATTTTCTATAAAATCCATACAGAAAGTTCCTTGCAAAAGATTCTAAATTTCTTATGTATGTACATTACCTTTCGACAGTTGTATGTATTTTATACTAATTCCATACAGAAAATTTCGAACAAAAAAGATCCTAACACAAATCCACAAATATACTACGAATATGTCAATTGCACTTGACACTGACATCTTTCAATCAGAACTTTCTTAATATAGTAGCTGTTTCTAGCAAAGCTGGCTAATAAATAAAATTTAATTTCTTTATAATTTTATAACTCTATATCCATTTAATATGAAGTATAAAATGCAGTCAAATCGTATAGAGAATACAATGTTCTATGTTCTTTAATATTTATAACATTAAATGTGAAAAAATGATATTTAATATCGTTTTTTCAAGAAAAACTGTTAAAATCTTCAAATGAGGGCACTTCCGGTTGACCAATTATAACCAAAATCTAATCAGCTCTTCATATGGACGCAACGAAGAGGAATACGAAAGAATTATAATTTTTGAAATTGTAGTATTAAAGTTATCGTAGACGAAAATTTTGTTACACACACACACGCACACACACACGCACACACACACACACACATACACACACGCACACACTCACACACACTCACACACACACACACATCATCGTAAAAATAGTAAAATCGTATTCTAGGGACCTTAAAACGTGCTTATTCATTAAAAACTCACCACCGAATTTTTTGACCAAAGATAATACCTTCCTTACCTAAAGGTGACGGAAGATAAAAACGGTACATAATGTAAAATAATTTGTGATTTCCTATATAGTTGTATCGAGGCTAAACGAGAATACAGGCCTAAATGCTCAATTCGTGACGACACAGCTAGCCTCTTGCTGTCACGCCACGCCTTGAACGACAGCAGTGTAAACATAGGAAATATACAAAAATTGAAACAAATAGGATTGTAAAATGTGATTTATAGAAATATACAACTCGTAAACAACGATTCCAATATTATATTATAACTATTTTATATACTTAACTAAACAAACTAAATAAAAAAACGAATTATAAATGGCCTAAATATACAAATAAACTCATGTTTTAAATAAACTCATGTTTTATTTTTAAATAATACAAGAAATAATAAATATAATAATATTATTAAATTTTTAGATCTGGAGCTAACAAATGAAAATAATATAACATAGAACATAATGTGAAAATGATAATAATGAAACTAAAAATGAATAACATCCATAAGGTACACATATTATATATTTAGAAGAACCATTACTTTGAAATAAAATAAATTTAGATGCTCGCTAATTTATTTGTTTTGTTAAACTTTTTTTTATTACAAATTTGTTCTTTACAGATTTCTTTATACTCATTTAGTAAGCGGAGTATCCCTAAAAAAAAACATCGAAATTTGACGTACTGTGCTACGCTTTGCCGTGCGTCCACTCGCGCTGACTGTTGTAGCTATACATGGTGCAAGGAGAAGAATGGTGTGCTGAGTAGAAGTTCGAGTTTTGAGTGACTCTGCGCATGACGTCATGTGCGGCGCACGGAGATTTTGAGAAATCTTTGTCCTGCATTTTGTATTTGCTATTGTGTATAACAAGCATCATTCTTACAAATAAAATAGGTTTATAATAACAATGCCTAATTGTGCCGTGTATGGATGTGGAAATTATTTAATGAAAACGAAAGGAAGTGATATTAAGTATCATCGATTTCCAAAGAATAATGATCTGGCTGAAAAATGGGTTATAGCTTGTAAAAGAAAAGATAAAATAAATCTAAAAAAAGATAAGTTACTACTAGTTTTGTACTATTATTTTAAGAATTAATAATATTAAATTATATGTTTATATACTGACTATATGGATATTTTATTTAGGACCGTAATTTGAGGTAACGTTCCGATTAAATTTTGCTTCATTTAATAATATAAAACTAGTACTCTTACATATCATATAGGAATATTATTTTATTGACTACATATCGTTTATGATAAATTCTGTCTTTAAATATTCAGCCTTTAACAATTTGTTTAGAAAAATGTACTTGCATGACTTATGTACAGTAAATTAGTGTATTTAGCGCCATTTTATCAATACAAGGATAAATAATTTAACTGCCAGGATTGCCAGTTAAAACATAGAAAGCGTTTATCAAACAACAGTTATCGTAAACTGTTAGTTAAAATCGGCAAAAATTTATCTGTCAGTTTACCTTGCAGATAAATGTATTAACTGGCAGTTAAACAAATAAGGAATACACTTGAACTGAAAATTCATATAATTATTAATTAATTAACACGTGGTAAATATATTGTTATTACTATATATAAATGTTTTAAAATAATTGCGTAAATAAGATTGAATGAAAATGTTTTTATTCAATTTTGACATTTTAAACTGTCATTATTAACTCCATAGCAACAACTATAAGTAACTGTTTATTTGCTAGTGATTTAAAAAAATTTTAGATCACTCTCACACAATTTTATCTCACTCTGCAACAAATAATACATTTAAAATATCTACAGGCACAAAAATAACACTCAACACAGTCTCTATGAGACAGATCAGCAATTTTCATTATTTTTTACGACACAAATGACACGAAATAAAGCTTGTTTATAATTTATAAATCAACAACATGACGTCTGTCAACGACGATTGTCATGCACTGTCTACTAACGGATTTTTCTTTTTATTTGTCAAAATTAAATATTATAATGGTTTTTATTATTATTTCGTCAAAATTGAATAAAATATTGTATAAACCACGTGAGCTAAGAATGTTTATTCACTCGAAGAAATTAAGACCCTCGCCCTTCGGGCTCGTGAGCTAAACTTTCTTCTCATGATTAAACATTATCTTAGCTCACTTGGTGTATAAATATCTATTATATTTGTTTATGTTTATAACATTATAAAATTTAAATATATAATAAATTTGTTTATAATATTGTTTCAGATGTTTTAAATTTGCTAATAATGTTTTTTAGCTACCATTTGTTCTATTCATTTTGATCCAACAACATTTTTAATACCATTGAGGCAACAACTAAATTACAATCCAGTTAACAATCGAAAACTAAAAGACGATCAGATTCCCACTATAAATTTACCTAAATCTGACTTAAATTTAAAGTCACTTTAAAATTTAAATTCATTATGAAACCAGCCGTTAAAGGACCTGTATAATTTTATACTTAGATTTAATTAGATACAAATATACTTTCTTACTTCCATTTTGTTTATTAGCGAATCTAATTTTAAATACATATTATTATTTAGTTTAACATATATATTTTTATTTTCATACATATGGTTGCATTTAATTATTATTAAAAAAATATTAAAGCATACAATTTTTTTATTAATTCATACGCTTGGAATTATTGAGTTTAAATGTTCATAGTTGGAATAGAACCTCAATACAATTTATCTGTATACTTCAAACAACTACACAAAAATTTTGTGTAATGGCTTCATTTATTATAAATATTTAATTTGTTAATACCATTATGCACTACATTTATTCTAATATTCAATAATTTGAAATTACGAGTATTAAAACAAATTTCGACTGTTCTACAATGGTATTCATATTTGTCTCGCGCTACATGTACCGCACGTGACGTCACAATTGCGAGAGCGAGACTGTTTACTGTTTTTATAGGGCTAGACAAGCGCTCTGGCCAGATAGTTTGACGTGACGCATTAAGCAGGGATAAGCATTCGTGTCTGTGTTCTCGTGTGGCCTCGGTTGTATACGTTGTGTATTAAACGCGGACTACCTATATTTATCTTTCTCTTCATTCGCCTGTTACAATATTGGCGACATTTTTTCTAACTTATTGTCCTCTTACATATTATACTTCATGGTCAGAACTAAATTTCGTTGTATAAATGAAAATTTTCCACTAGCTCTATATTAAAAATGAATATTACAGCTTAAGCTTCTTCGCTCCATCACTAATGCATAATTATTATGTTCAATACACTTTTTATGTCTACAGTCATAATTCGTTCATTTCTCTGTCTTTTCAGTATTCATGGGCAGTTTCGTAATCGACAGATTGGGCCGAAAAGTCATGCTTTACATTTCTACTATTGGTTTCTCATTTTGCGCGGCTTTGGAATCCAGTTATTTCTTTCTAAACGATGCCAATTTAACTACGGACTTCATGGCATTTCTTCCCATAACTGCACTGATAATTGGAACTATTTTTCGTCTTTTAGGAATAGGTAGTGTTGCAGTTATAATGATGGGAGAGCTGTTTCCCGCCAATATTAAAGGCGTTGCTACCAGTACTATTTTATTATATGGAAGTGCACTCAGTGCGCTATTGGCGCTTTTGTTTAACTACTTGGCGTTTGAAGCAGGCTTGGGTGCTTGTTTTTTGTTTTTCGCAGTTTCTTGTTTGGGAGGGTGTGTATTTACTATGTTTTTTGTACCTGAAACTAAAGGGAAGACTTTGGATGAAATTCATCAAGAATTATGATATAGATGATATTTTGAAGGTTAATTTAGTTAAATATTTTAGTTTATAAAAAATACGCTTTTGGATTATACACATTAAATTTCGCGAGGCGAGAAAATTTTCTAAATACGAGAATGGATTGAAAAGTTCGGCCCATTTGATAGAATATTTTTTTCTGAATTCAACCGTGTTATCATTTTATATCCTTATATTACAAAAATATTGAGAAAAAAGTAATGGACTTTTTCAATTTATCGGCTTTCTCTTTCTATCACTGCAAATAGTAAGAAAATGGCGCGAGCAACTGCCAGTTGAGCTGTCAAACGAAACGTCAAAAATATTGCAGTCATTAAAAAACCTGTATTCTCAGTGAAAATTTGCATCGTTTACCTACTTCATTAAAAGCTTTTTTAACTTATTTCGATAAGATTTTTTAAAGTTGTCTGAGATATTCTCACATTTTACGTCTTCATTCTTTAGAAACAAACGCCATAGATCTCAGTTGTTCTTACTATGCGCAGATCCCCATTGCGCATATCTTATATCTCTTTATATTGAAAATGTCCATTGAAATTTAAATAAATTTTATTTTTATTTTCAGTAGGCTATGCATGTGAACCTACATTTACTACGTTTACATGCAGTTTTGAAAATGGTTTCAGTTTTCAATCAAAATTATGCAAAACTGTTTACATGCAGTTTTCAAAAAAAGTTTAAAAATTTATTTTAAATCAGTTTCGGCGCATGCGCATTTAGCTGATGTAAGTGACAGATCCTCTTCACTCCAAATACTTCGTTTTGCCATTATTCCAATTATTTTTTATACTTCGTACCACTATGCACTAAAACTACGCAACTGTCAGAATATTTGAAGGTTAGTAACACAAAGCGACAGAAACGTTATGCTCTGTACGCATGCGCAGTATCGAAACTCAATTTTAAGTGTTTACATGAGTAGTTTTGAAACTAGTTTTCAAGTCCAGCCCGTGAATTTTAGTTTTGGTTTGAGATGATTCAAAACCGTTTTGACACTGTATACATGGCGTTTTCAAAACTAAAAACGTTTTAAAAACGGTTTCAAAACTGCATGTAAACTCAGTAATTAAAACGAAACAAATATTTGTTTATAACTTTTTAGAGCAAGAATAGGAATTATGCACTAGGCCCACTTTTACAATTGATGGATAAACTATGGTATAGCTATCGGAGGTATAACTTTATTCTAGCAATTATACCTTCGATAAACAAGATTGTCTTTTACAATGCATTTTATCTGTCAGATAGTTATACCAAGAATTACGGTAAATCACTTTAGGTTAGTTTTGGCACAATAAAATTATCTTCTTGTTAGACTATTTTTATTCAATATTGTTATTATTTCTGCCTTCTAATTTGCATTTTTCACGATGTTAGATGATATAAATGTTATTTTTGATTCTGACAGTGATGATGAAATACTTGATTGATATCTGTCAAACGTATGAATAACAGAATATCGTTTATGTTTACGTGGTATCCATAAGAACAAGGGATAAAGTTATCAAAGGTTTATACGACCGATTTCCATGGGATAAGAAATATCGTACTGGTGTTTATTCTATCTGAGGTTTATCCGAGGTTTGTAAAATGCAATTTCCAATTTTATACCTGGTATAGCGTTATACGAGGTTTATCTAATGATTGTAAAAGTGGCCCTAAATAATTTAAACTGGCAGATAGCAGTTTTGTTTTTCATACATAGCCTACTGAAAATTAACTATAGAAATAAAATTTATTTAAAAGCGTTTTCCATTTACATATTTATAATATATTCCGTAACTTAACCAAGGTTCTGGTTATGCGTCCGTAATGTACCCAAAACATAATTTCAGGATGGCGGTTCAATTTCGGAATGTGGTTCCAGAAAGTTTTGGTTACTTTTTCGTGACCACGACGACCACAAATTTTTCGTGGTTGTTGTGATCATATTCTTATTTCTTATAATATATAAATAATATTGTATAAACATATAATTACTATATACTATATAATGATATGTATAATATTTACGTTAGTATAAGGATAGACAAAAGTTATGTGTGTCACTTATTTCTAATGACGCGGTGGTTCCCTGCTTTACCGACACAAATTAACCAAGATGTTCCGAATGAGAACCACTTTTCAGTGACCATAACCTGATCACTTGAACCATAACCACGGTCGTGGTTAAGTTACGGTATATACTATTAGTGCGCACTTTTTTGAACTGAGTGCATAAATTGTTTTCCATTTACAATGTCAGTGCGCACTAATTGAGGGAGGATAATCGTTTATTGATTTTAATAAAATATAAACTTTATTTAAAGAATAAATTATACGTATTTTGTTGTCTAAATCACATTGATTACAACATACAGTTAGTGGCGGCTTGTCAGGGTAGGCAGGTGAGGCAGTGCCGCACCAGAAAAGAAATAATGATGTAAATAATGTAAAGTAGTATGTAAATTAAATTTCAACTTATTGCATTAATGCTTGTCTTTATAAATCTCAAAAGAATAATTTAAGCCACCACCATAACTAATCTGTAATGCAGTTTACCTAATTTACATCCTTTGAAGTGCTGCTCGAAATGAGTAGTTTAATGTTTATATTGCCTAATGTTTTTGACGAAGCATCCCGCGCGGTCGAAATCCACGCGGTCGAAATCCCAGGCGGTCGAAATTCCACGCGGTCGAAATTCCACGCAGTCGAAATCCACGCGGTCGAAATCCACGCGGTCGAAATCCCACGCGGTCGAAATGTACCCCCCACCACTTTGTCCGTTCTGCCGAACTACAAATATTTCCACTCCGTCGAATCCCACCCGGTCGAAATGTTACACGATACAAATAAGTACGTTCCGCGCGGTCGAAATCCACTCGGTCGAAATACCACGCGGTCGAAATTCCACGCGGTCGAAATTCCACCCGATCGAAATCCCACGCGGTCGAAATGTACCCCCACCACTTTGTCCGTTCTGCAGAAATACAAATATTTCCACGCCGTGGAAATATTTGTGTTTCTGCAAAACGGACAAAGTGGTGGGAGTACATTTCGACCGCGTGGGATTTCGATCGCGTGGATTTCGACTGCGTGGATTTCGACCGCGTGGAATTTCGACCGCGTGGGATTTCGACCCATGGGATTTCGACCGCATGGATTTCGACCGCGCGGGACGTACTCGTTTTTGATACGGCTTTCATTCATACGAGCGCTAGACAGAGCTGTTCGTGACAGTGCTTCAAATACAAAATGCAATGAGTCCGTAAAGGATAAAAGATAGTTACTTTATTTTCCACACGGCCCTATAGAGGCCGAGACCATACGTGAATACAATCAAACGCGGCATGCTGACAAATTTTGTAAATAAGTTCACGACATCTACTGTACATGTTGCATGCCAGATTAAATAATATTACCGATATAACAATAACATAACCTGTCTAGCATTTTTATTATAATAGGCCCTGGTTTGCGACTTTGAAACGTATGGCAGTAAGTATTTAATTCTTTTATTTTTCTCGTAGTTTTTATAGTTTACCTACGTAGGGTTTTTGTATTTTGAATTTTAGTTGAAAACAAAAGTGTAATGGCTTCGACTGGGACTTTAAGAGAAAAGAACTGCGAATTAAATGGTAATAAGATAAGGAATAATTCTGAAGATATTATATTTTTTTTAATTAACAAAAATCCATTTCATCGACTGTCTTATGAAGATAAACTGTTTGTCAAAGAATTAAAACAAACAGACCATCTCTGCTTTGTTCTGATCTTAGTACATCATTAATAAATATTAGAGAAGGAGGCAAGATGCAACTAACACTTGCTATGATAAATATAACTGGCTTGTTGGCAGTAAAGTACTTAATAAATTATTTTGTTGGCCGTGCATACTTTTTACTAATACTACTAACATACGTAAAGATCACATTGCTTCAACTTGTAAATTAGTACTTTTAAAGAAGAATAGTATATTCTATAACTAGTATGGAATAGATAATTTCCGCGCGAGCGAAAAGTTTGTAGGCCGAGCCGTAGGCGAGGTCTACGGTTTCGCGAGTGGCGGAAGTACTATTCCATACGAGTTTTAGACTATACTTTCTCTAACACTATTTAAAAAATATATTTTGCTTATCACTTGACATTTTTGCAAAAAATAATAAAATATTATTGGTATATTACAAAAAGCAATATTTTTTATTTAACTTACCATATAAAAGCTTCAAACCGCGTAAAACAAGGCGTATAATTAGATTTTGTAATAATTTCTTTTATAATTTGACAGTTAAGGCAGTTGATGTGACAAAATCAAAGAAACAAAGCCGGCTTGATTTTGAAACAATTGCGTTTTCCTATGTATTTTAAACGGGTGAATTGAAAAACTAGTGGTCTGTGACTACCTATTACGGAATATTATTCCGTAACAGTATGACAGAATGTCCTCATTCTGTAACAGTTTTCAGTTACAGAATGTATGAATTCCATAGTAGTGTTAGAGAAAAATATTTCTACCGTTATTGATAATGCATGAAAAATTGAAATTCAAAATTTTAAGTCCAAGATGGAAGAAATGTTTTGTGGTCTGGCAATTTATTTCAGTACATGAAAGGGGAAAAACATGCAGCTGCACATCCCTTAAAAAATATAATTTTCAATTATAAGGCATTTGACCTTGAATGAAAAAATTTTTTTTCTCTAAATGCCATGCTTCACTAAAGTTTTGTTGCACGAGCCGCCACTGATAAATATTTATAAGAAAAAATAACGGATCCATTTTATTAAATTTCAACAAAAAATTAAATACATATTAACAATAAAAATTATTTTGAGAAGTAAAAATTAAAACTTAAATTTTGCTGCTGGCTGGTTCCGAATTCAGTCTCTCCGAGTTTTGTTTATTACCAAGCGCACACGTTACTACTATGCTATTTAATCTGTTACTTGGTAACCACTTTTATCGGGATATGAATAACACTCCTGGATATTCTACATTTTTTTTCTGATATTATACATTTAAATTTACTAATTTGGACTGTAAACCGTAGAATTAGTATCCCGCAATAAGTACACGAATTTTCAGCTTAATATCTTGCACTGGGGAGATACTATTCACAATTAACTGATTTCCACATGTGTCGGTCAGCCTAAAGCACCCGATATAAAGTTTTTAATATGTATTACATCATCTGCGTCGAAAGAAACTTTGGAAAATTAGAATACGGTTCTGTCTCGTATCCCTCTATCGCCTTATAGTCTCTAAAGAAATTGCCAGTTGTGAAAGTCAGTTCATTATAAGCTGAGGCATACGCACCATATTTTTCTTCACGAATTACCCCTCACTTTCTAGTTATTTGAGGCAATAAAAAAATTTAAAATGTTTATTTTAAAATATCACATATTTATAATATTTTAATATGTACCTAAATACATATAATAAAAGTACAATTATATCTATTCTATTATAGTTTTAAATATGTAATTTGACTGTTATGAATACAATAAATAATTATTGTTTGCTTTTTTGTTATTTATTATTTATTATATATAGATATTGTTATCTTTTATATGATTAAACGTACTCGAAGTACATTTCAAGTACTTTAAGTATTTAAAATATTTCAAGTACTTTTAATTGCACTTCAAGTATTATTCCAAGTTTATAAAAATCTGATGTGGCCAGCACATAACCTTCCGTCATTTCCTTGTTTAAAGTAGCAATGAGCTTTAAGTAAAGTATCACTTCCGATTGATGTTGTTTCAAATTGTATTTTGTTTGTTGTGTTTTGTATTTGTTTATAGCTTTAAGTACTATTTCCGGTTTATCAATTTTAGAAAAAAC
This sequence comes from Harpalus rubripes, assembly GCA_963082715.1. Taxonomy (NCBI): domain Eukaryota; kingdom Metazoa; phylum Arthropoda; class Insecta; order Coleoptera; family Carabidae; genus Harpalus; species Harpalus rubripes. The sequence continues at coordinate 12,267,425 of OY720465.1, forward strand.
CTAATATGTAGTTCTCATTAATATAAAAGTCTTAAATACCAAATTTGAAAAGTTTTGTAATATAATATATTTTTCACGAAAAACTGTTCAGAGCTTCAAGTAAAGTATTACTTCCGGTTTATAAATTTTAACCAATATCTAATATGTTGTTCTCCTTCAAGTCTTCAATGCTAAATTTGAAAAGTTTTGGAATATTTCAATATATTTTTCACGATAATCTGTTCAGAGCTTCAAGCAAAGTATCACATCCGTTTTATCAATTTTAGCCAAAATCTAAAATGTTATTCCCCTTTATATGAAAGTCTTAATTACAAAAATTGAAAAGTTTTGGATTATATTTTAATATAGTTTTTCATTAAAAACTGTTATGGGCTTCAAGTAAATTATCACTTCCAGTTGTCCAATTTTACCCAAAATCTAATCAACTCGTTATATGAATGTAGAAAGCTTAAATATGGAAATTGGAAATTTTTGAAGGTTTGTTATAAGAGTTATCGTGGACGAAAAAATTGTCACACACATACACTCACACCCACACACACGCACCCACTCACACACACACCCACACACACACGCGCAGACGCACACGCACCTACTCACACACGCACACGCGCACGCACACGCGCACGCACACGCGCACGCATACGCACACGCACACGCATACGCACATGCACACGCACACGCACGCACACACCCAAACACACGCGCACACGCACATGCACCTACTCACACATGCACATGCACACGCGCACTCACACGCATGCACACACACACACACACACACATCATCGTGAAAATGTTAAAATTGGATTCTAGGGACCTTAAAACGCAGTTATTTATCAAAATCTCGATATATGATTTTTAGCATGATCCCTATAAACTATTATTCACGAAAGGTGACTATTCAAGGTCATTTGTTCAAAGAAAGAATATACATAACTTTATAGTAGTAGCTTATCAACATTTTGTATTAGAAAGAGAAAGATTATTTGACCTATGTCTATTTAATTTATGTAGCGTGACAAATATACGTAAATAGTGGCATTACTTTCTAATACACTATAAATAATAATGACATATGTCGTAGAATTATAGATACCTAATTACCTACTGCACTGCCCTCTGTGCTAATATTTACCCAGTGGCGTTTAAATCAAATTATTATTCCTTGGTTTATAAGTTACGTCTATGATTTTTTATTTTGCAAAAACATAAGTGAAGAACATAAATCGTTCAGAAAGGCATTATTTAGAAAGAAACATAATTTTCATATGAATTAGTCTTATTTTTTCAGTTAAAATGTGTTCATAAATATTTCATATTGCACGCCTATGTATACGAAATGCAATGAAGTTATCTGCAAGCAATATTATATCAGACGGCTCACAAATGACCTTGAACAGTCTTCTTTCGTGAATAATAGTTTACCTCCCTTATATAAATAAAAAATAATTTAATCATACCGAACGATAAATTAGACTATGCTTGTTCGATTTAAACAAAAAAAGAACAATTTTTTTGCATGACATTGTTCTACTACACAACACGCTCAGTCTACGATTATGTTTATTTTAGTCAGTAAATTAGGTAGAGAAATTGACATTAGTATCGATTTCCCATTTATCCATTTTGTGGAAAAAATTATGTTGGACAAATGGCAAATAGCGGGTTAGCTTTATTAGATTTTTACATAATAATAAAATTTGCGTGGTGACGGGGGCTTGCGACCTCAGGGATGATCTAAGTCGCTGTCAGGATTTATTACATTAGCATTTCCCTTGTGTATATTCTCAACGTGGGTTTATTTTCGAGGAGTTGTAGCTGGTAAGTTCTAAAAACTGTACCGACTAAAAGCTGACAGATCGTGTACACGTCCCATCACAAAATGGCCATCATAACGACTCAACTGAGACTAGATTTACATTAGAGATATGATATCTTGGTGGCCACGATACTATACAGTGTCCCACACTCTATGTTCAGTGTGGCGGAGATAGCCAATGTTATTCTTATGGACGTTTTCTGTACATGTTGCCAATTTTTCAATGTAATGTAATATTGAAACATTCATAAATTTTCATTGCTATACCAAAATTAGTTAACACTGTACAATTTAAGTTTTATGAGGGTCTGTTATTTACCCAAGGGCTTATTGTATTCACCATTCCCCCGAAATTTGTCTGCAGTTCTAAATAGTTTTAAATACAGGGCCGCGAAAAGATGCGTTGGAACCGGAGTGTAAAAAACATGCTGAAGCTATTTGTACCTGTAATAAGTAATATTTCGATATAATATTTAAAAATTGCCTGGCATACTAATCTTGATCAAATGCATTAGAGATTAGAATATTAAAATATTATAAATTCAAATTGGAGATTATAAAGAAAGAATAAAGACTTATGAACTATGTAAAATATATGCAGTATTTCTATCAAGCCTAAATATTAGTAAATTATCAAATAAAATATTAGTTTAAAAAAAATCTGTTGTGGCCAGCACAAGACCTCTCGCAATTTTCATATTAGGCTATATAAGTATAGTACATATTTAACATGTCTGGTACACACAAAACACATATTTTTTAATTCACTCTATGAACAAGTTTCCTTTTATTCTTCTAATGTTCGAGATTCTAAAGATTATAAAGAGATTATAAAGAAAGAATAAAGACTTATGAAATATGTAACATATATGCAGTATTTCTATAAAGTCTAATATTAGTAAATTATCAAATAAGAAGATATAAATTAAATTAAAAAAATAATGCTTAATAATTAAAACTGACCATTTTATTATTTATTTATTTTTTCTTTTCACCCACCTGTTTAGATACACTGAAAGTACACCAGTCATAAATACATTCAATGAAGTACCCAGAATATTTCATCTCTTTTTGGGCATCTATTTTGCTCTTTCTATCTTGTAGACTTACAACAGGTAAATATGGCAACATGGTACTCCATAAAACCGTACACTGAACATAGAGTGTGGGACACTGTATAGAACGATACGGTGTCACAGCTGGATTCATTTACTCTTTTTTTAAGGAAAACAGCTAAGGATTTAAAATAATATTATTTGTATTTAAATTTAATTCAGGTACCATTTATTGAAGGTTAAATTCTTCGAAATAATCAAAAACAAATGATATATCAAGTAAACGTCAAAATATTTCACAAAGACAGTACCGGACAGTAGGTACCTACAAAAATCATGGCAACCGATAATGAATTAAAGTTCTGTAAATTTCAAAATTAACCCTCCGTCTGTCGGGTGTCCTTGCTGCTTTCGATCGGGTGCGATCTATGGAGACCAAAATAAAATATCCTCTAAAGGGCACCAACATACCTTCAAGTGTTTTCTACGAACCTGTTTCTATAATGACTAATATCAAACACATTTTTCTTGTGTCAGTTAAAAAACGCTTACAATTTTACGAAATATTTTCCAAAATTTAAGAACAACGCCTAAAAAAATGAAAATATAATTGCCTTATAAGAATATTTATTTAAAAATATTATATAAAATAATTCTCACATATATTTGCAAAATCTATGGGATATTTTAATATAAATTATGTACAATACATACATTTTCGTTATATTCAATATCCTGAAATTTTCTTTTTCTACTTTCCTTGTCTTTTTCTTTATATTCGTCATTTTCTCGCAAATTCCTTTTATATTCTTTTTTTACGTACACTCTTTTGCGTTGTTGACTTTCTTATTTTTATAATCTTAATAATGATGTGCAAATATTTTTGACAGTGGCATACAAATATTTTTGACAGTGACATTTATGTGTCAATTACAAACATTTGAATTTATTGCTTTGAAGTAGTTTGATCTGAGAATTTTTACATCAAATTATTTTATATGCATATCTTTATCTCTAAATCTATAGAAGATACAATAATGAATTTATATTTATCGAATAAAGAATTTAACGTTTTTTAATATAAGTATTTACATAAATCTTCGATAAATAATATTTAGATGATTTTTTTCTTTTAACTACTATTTCCGGTTGTCCACATACACACACACACACACACACACACACACACACACACACACACACACACACACACACACACACATCATCGTAAAAATCGGATTCTAGGGACCTTAAAACGTGCTTATTCACTAAAATCTGGTTATGCGAGCATGAATTCAATACCTCTCTTAGCGAGAGGTAAAAATGATGTCAGAATAAAATTTAAGATGGCGGTTTCCATGATATACGACTATATATTTAATTGCATATGTTTTACTGCTTAAAAATTGTAAAATAATAACATTAAAGCAGTTCAAAATCAAAATAAATCAAAACATTGGTATTCTCAACGTGACATTGTTCTTGTCAAAATGACATGCGCACACAAATCAGCTGATTCCAAGCATGTCAAGGTCGTTCGAGTTACGTGTCTGCTCGCGCCCTATAGTAAGAATTTATTTTATGTATGTAGGTAAAATGGAATACTGTAAACTACTCACGTCACATACACATGTTGACAGACAACATACACACTGTAAAATCGAGCCGGCATGTGACGTCATCGGCCAGCAGCGTTTCAAACGTAGTATGTTTTCATTCATTTAAAAAAAAAATTGGAATCATATACAGGGTGTAAATGAAATAAGTGCATTAAATTTAACCAGTAATGTAACTCGATGAGAGCAACAATATTTCTTAATAATTTTTTTTTAAGTCTTTTAGATTTTGAGTTAAAATTCTTTAAGGATTTGCTGCATATTTCGTTACCCGCTCATGGAGAACAAATGGCTGTTGCCGTATTCAAGTGGGATACAAACAGCTCAAAAATTGTCGGTTATCGGTTACACTTACAGTCACAGTAATTAATAAACGAATCAAGGGAAATAACATTATTATTAATTAATACGTAATAGTACAATTTTTAAAATAAATAAATTTAAATTTTGGATAACAAAATTATAAAGTTGTGTATTGAACCAGGCTTTTAATCACCTATGAATAGTGTGAATAGAGGAAGACAAGGAGGGACGAGGAAGAGCAAAAGCATAGTTGTTAGGTTATGAGATGATTATTTATCGTCGACAAATCATAATAGTTTAAATACGTTATTCAAAAAATGTAAGTACAAACTTTTGTCCATTTAAAAGAGGTACATGAGTACCAATAATTAGTCGTCCATTTATTGTCCCCGCCCAAAACATTTTTAATGAAAATTTTTACAGCAGTTTCGTCTGTCGAGATGTGTATAGTGCATAATAAATACACCTTCCCAAGTAAATTCAGTCTCATTAATGAACATTATGAGCCATTTCCAAAATTGGAGTCTGTTATGTGCCGAAAACATAGAACTTTTTGTACATGTTATGGATATAACTGTTGCTTTTTTAAAATTGTCATATGTGACACAAGATTAACAAATGTGCGAATATTAAGAACAGAATGATTTGGTGATGATTTGGAAACGCTCCGTGTAAATGCGTTGACAACTCCATGACACTGTCTTTATGTCAACCGTGATGTCAAGTAAAATGTAGTACAGATACGAATAAAAAATAAATAAATAAACCATAGGTAAGTAATTACAATGTCTGTGTACTCGCATTTTTACAGAATTTTACCTTATAAACAAGTTTATTACTAATATCAAAATTTAATTAGAACAATTAGTAGGACTGTCAATTGCTAAAACAAAATTTTTCAAAGCTATTGCTACTGCATTTAATTATCCCAAAAATATTTGGAACGACTCGTCAATTTACGGGGTGGTAAAAATGCTAAAAAAATATGCGATTTCGAGAAAAAGTTATTAAGAAATATTGTTGCTCTCGACGAGTTGTATTACTGGTTAAATTTAATGCACTTATTTCATTTACACCCTGTATAACCATTTAGTTAGTGTTTTCATAAATGTTTTATGATATATTTTAGTGTAATAGTGTTATTTACTATTTTGATTACGATAGAAACCCCCATTATAAAAATCGGTAAATTAACAATCCTTGTGTACTAGTGACTGTTTTCCTTATTCTCGCATCTAAATTTCGCATGGTTTCTATCTTCATCTCTGTTTATATTTTATATAAACAAAAATGTATATGTAGTAGATAGAAAAGTAATTTAACTTGCTAGTAGTATGAGCGTTTTGCGATGAAGTGGAAATCTAGTTAAGTATAATTTAGTGGAAAGTTGAACAGCTGGTAAGTTGTGCGGCACGTGTCGAACTGATAGTTCCTGCTGCTTCATGTGATCAGGCACGACCGAAACTATCGACTCTATCAGCTACTACTATCTTTTCAGCTAACCTCTCTAACAATTTCCTGTTCAATCGAGCTGCACATTTCTAATTTAAAATGTCATGTTTTTGTCGCTTCGTTTACGCTACGAAATAATACTCTTACTACTATACCTTTTCAACTTCTATTTAAAAAAATCTGATGTGGCCAGCACATTACCTTCCGTCAGTTCTATGTATTTTGTACAAATTTCATACGGAAAGTTCCTTGCTAAATTAAATATTCTATTTCTTGTACATTACCTTCCGGCAGTTGCATGAATTTTATGCAAATTTCATACAGAAGATTATTATTTTGTGACGTTTTCTATATACAGTGTAATGTATCTGCAGAAATAAAATATTTATTATTATTATTATTATTATTATTGTTATTATTTCTCATACATTACCTTAAAGCAGTTGTATGTATTTTATACAAATTCCATACAGAAAGCAAAAGATCCTATATTTCCAGTAAAAATTATAAGACAAACACACTATGTCAATTTCACTTGACACTGACATCTTTCAATCAGAATTTTCTTAATATAGTAGCTGTTTCCAAAGCTATGGCTACTTTATGAAATTTAATTTCTTTATAATTTTTTAACTCTATATCCATTTAATATTAAGTATAAAATGCAGTCAAATCGTATAGAGAATAATATATTCTTTAATATTTATAATAACATCAAATGTGAAAAATCATATTTAACATAGTTTTTTCAAGAAAAACTGTTAAAATCTTCAAATGATGGTACTCCCGGTTGACCAATTGTAACCAAAATCTAATCAGCTCTTCATATGGATGTAACGAAGAAGTACACGAAAAAATTATAATTTTTGTAACTGTAGTATTAGAGTTATTGCAGACGAAAATTTTGTTACACACACACACACACACACACACACACACACACACACACACACACACACACACACACACATCCACACACACACACATCCACACATACACACACACGCACATACAGACATCATCGTAAAAATAGTAAATTCGTATTCTAGGGACCCTAAAACGTGCTTATTGATTAAAAACTCATCATCGAATTTTTTGACCAAAGACAATACCTTCCTTACCTAAAGGTGACGGAAGGTAAAAAAATAAGATCATTTTCAATGTTGCTAGGCAATCCTAGATAATTATTTCCAACCCATAGAGTGAAAGCGTGTTCGGTCATTTCCCACCCAAGACGTTGTCATTGCCGTACCAACCTCTTAAAAGATTAGTAGGTCTATTCTGCAGAAATCTGTAAGTCTCAGATCTGTAAATCTGTAAAAAAAAACTGACAAAGACGTATCTATTTTTGTTGATTAATATAACATTATACATAAGACAGGCAGCTTTCGTTGCGAATTTGCCTCTTAACGGCTACATTGACATTTTTGGTTATCGAATCAATTTTGACATTTTGAGAAAGTAATACAATTTACAATTTTATTTTAAGTTTTTGCTATTGTGCATGAATATTATACCGCATAGTATATTGAAATGAATAAAGAAAATATTTAAAATGCTATATATGTGTTGTGACAAACAAAATGTCAAAATACCAGCGAAGGTACTGTGGCAGAAAATATAATTTTTCTATGTGATTTCTGTAAACCATTTTATCATATTTAAATTTATATTATAATTTATAATATTAGTTGAATGTTACAAGATGCACAATACATGGAAATTAAGATTAAAAAGTTGGAAAAACTTGAATGATTGGAAAGAAGAAAGTTTCTACATATCACGATATCAGTGTATGATGTTAGCATCTTTCTTTTATATTCGCAATAAATGAAGAAGATTCTTCAATGAAAATATACCAGGCTCTAAGTGGAATCAGTTGCACTAGCTCGGAAAAGAAAATACACGAAAAATACGAACAATGTGAATTTCTACCTTTAACATTAACATTACATGTACAAAATCTATAATAAATAGATGAATTATGTCAAAAATAGACTTCTATTTCATACAACTGTAAGTATTATACAATTTTAAGACAATTTTCTGCTTCTTGTATTATATTTTGTTCAAATATTAACTTAAGAAACACATTTTTATATAATTCGTTATTGCAATCAGACGACCATTATTGAAATTTTATTCATACGATAAGTATCTTTTACAATGAGAAAATATGTATACCTAAAAGAATTTTTCATATTAGTAGAAGATATCTGATGAAAAGTTATTTTCTTATACATCTGGTCTTCATATAATCTTCTAGGAAATTTATAAAATTTGATACTTCAATCGGTAACTTCCCCCACCGCATCACATAATATATGACGTCCTATCATTCGCATTCATTGCAAATATTTTATAAAATAGAAATTGCAAAATTATTCTGACATAAAACATAACCTTGCTATGTTTCAATAAGTAACCATTTTCTCATTTTTGTCCGCTGTCGGCGCTGACTTCTTTTGTGCACACCGCCTATAGCAGCTTTGAATAAAATAATGTAACGTTTTTATTTATTTATTTGAGTAAAGTTTAAATATTAGACAATTATTATTAATTAAAATAAAGGTTTATTAAGCTATAACTAACACTAAATATTAAAATGGTATTAAATAATGTCGATTACTAATATTAAATACTAATTTAAAATCTGATTAAGACTAACTATAATTAACTAGATAACACTAACACTATTTATTAAACAAATAACACGACTATTTATTTATTCTATCTTACTGATTATTTATTTCGACTATTTATGTCACTGTTTATTTATTTAACCAACTAACTGTCCGCCTACCGACCTCCACAGCGTCTATATACTCAACACAACAGTGTCTGTATACTCAACTGCTCGGACGGAAGTCACACTTTCCACCTCACTATCTGTCATTTATGTAACTAACAGTCTAACTTCCACAGCTTCAGTATCATCGACTGTCCATATGCTACAATTATTCACCACTACTGCCGAGTATCCACTTCCACTTGCTGTTACTGTCCCCGCATACCTGGTTTCCCAATACTCTTCAATACTACAGAGTATTCACTTCCACAGTTATCCCGGTATACCAGTAACTTCCCGACTCGCCGTTACTGTCCTTGTACACTATAGCTTCACAATACTCGTCAACACTACCGAGTATTCACATCCAGAGCTATCCCAGTTAACCAGTAACTTACCGAGTCCTCCACTCGACACTAAACTGCATATGCTCACCACGATACTGCTAAGCTTCACTAACACTCTATGTGAATGTCTCTCCATGTAACTAACTAACTCCCGACCATAGCTGTGTTCCTTTTATACAGCTGCCATTACTTCCAGAGAGCTCTAGAATGTTTGACCGCATAATAACAATAAACACAAAAGGTTCAGGCGACCGGAAGTAATTAAACACGTTGCGGCTTGTTTTTTTACGTAGCCCGGCTGCTAGCGCGATTGGGTTATTGCTATACCTACACGCTTGTTCAGCGTAGCAGCGGGGCTCACACGTTACAATAATAAATAAATGTTATCGACAATAGACACCATGAATACAAGCCTTGTTTTAACTAAAACGCTGTGTTAAGAAATGTCAAATTTCATTATTTAATAATATATTTATCAAAATATGATTTTAAAGCAGAATATAGTTTGTATTCAACAAATATGTTTTTAAAAAATCGTTCTTAAAACATAAAAGTGAAATTAAATATTGAAATTTGAATTTGACATTTCTTGCAGTACTTTAGTTAAAACAAGACTTGTGGTACTAGCCCATATCTTTAGTAACGTTAATAATTATGGAACAAATACATAATAGTTACAATACACGTAGCTCGAAAACATATGTAGTGGAACGTTTTTATTTATTTGAGTAAAGTTTAAAAACCAAAGAATTATTATAAATTAAAAAACACTATTTATTTATTTTAACAATTAACACGACTATTTATTTACACGAAATTACTAATTATTTATTTCGACTAATTATGTCATTTCACATTCAACTGTCCGACCTAATGACCTCCACAGCGTCTATATACTTAACTAACGGAACAGCGTCTGTATATTCAACTGCCCGGACAGAATTTACTCCTTTCACCTCCCTGTATATTTATATAACTAACTATCCTTCTGACGGACTAACTATTCCAACTACCACAACTTCAGTATCACCGACAGTCTGTAGGCCGCAACATTTCAACTCGTTCTGTCATTTTTAACACATTTTTAACACGATAGTGTACAGTTTTGCTAAGTTTATTATTAGTAAGTTAATGAATATTTACATTTTAATTTAATACTCAACAGTTTGCTATCAGGAAAAGCTTCTGATATTATACTGAATGTGGGAGTAGAAAATTTCCTTCATTAAACCGGAAGTTACGCAGAATTTTTGTTGATAAACAAAGTAAAATATAATTCTTTGATAATGTCACTCCGCAATTTTTTAAAAAAAAGTTTAAACGAAGTTTAATATTGTAACTTCGTAAATCTCTGGAATTAATTTATCAAGTGATATATAATAATTTTTCTTACCCCAAGCTATATATTTTTACGTTGACAGTTTTGTCCAGAGATCTCTTGGAAGACAATGAGAAGGTTTTCTGAATTATAGAAATTTTAATCTTGAATGTAATTTATCAATTATGCAGAGAGCTCTTGATTTAAGCCGACAAATATGAAAATTGAATTTGAAATGAAAAATAAGAAATAAATCCCTCGGAGTTTTAATTGCAAACGTTCCGTTCACTCGGAAATACTCGTACTATATAAAAATAGCTCCGTTACAGACGAATTGCGCATATTTATAAAAGTTTTAGTTTATAAGTGAATAATTGGTTTCGACAAGCAACAACGGATTACACGCACGCACGCACGCACACGCACACGCTCACGCACACGCACAAGCACACGCACACGCACACGCACACGCACACGCACACGCACACACACACACTCACACACACACACACACACACACACACACACACGCACGCACGGACATCATCGTAAAAATGTTATAATCGGAATCTAGGGACCTTAAAACGTGCTTATTCACTAAAATCATGCGATTTTTAGCATGAATTCAATACCTCTCTTAGCGAGAGGTAAAAAATGTTTTTTTATCTGAATCGTTATTTATTGAATTGAATTTAAGTACTCGTATAAGTGTACATTTTATAATTTTTTGTTATGGTGGAGAATCCGAGGACCCCAATTTGTAGCTAAATACCCAAATTTTATTTAACTTCCCATTGAATATTTACCCGACTTGCACACTACCCTTGGACAAGCTAAAAAAACCTGAGACAACATCAAAGGTTCTGACAATATATATATATATATATATATATATATATATATATATATATATATATATATATATATATATATATATATATATATATATATATATATATATATATATATATATATATATATATACAGGGTGAGTCTGGGAAGACATCCCCCCTTTAACTTTTTTATTATAATAGTAAAAATTAAAAATTGTCGGCTATAGGTTACTCTTACAGTCACAGTAATTAATAAACGAATCAAAGGAAATAACATTATTATTAATTAATACGTAATAGTACAATTTTTAAAATAAATAAATTTAAATTATGGAAAACAAAAGTATAAAGTTGTGTATTGAACGAGGCTTTTAATCACCTGTGAATAGTGGAAGACAATGAGAAAAATAATTATATATATATATATATATATATATATATATATATATATATATATATATATATATATATATATAATTATATTCTGTGCTTTTAATGTTTTATTTCTTGCATTGTACCCAAAAACCATTAACGGTTTTCAGTGTCCAAACCACAATCTCCATTTTCAGCACTGAACCACTCATATCATTCAAACTCCTTAGTGAAAAAGACGAAAAGTTGTAACAAGTTTTTCTCTCAAGTTTCAGTAACCCCTGAGTCGTTTTAGCATGAAACAGCATTTCATTTTGAAATTCTGCTGAAGTTTCTCTGCGAGAATGAGAAACCGATGAGAATGGAGCGGGAAGCTGTCGCTGATTCGGCTGACGCTGGAACAGCGACGACGCGATCAGACGCAAGGACAACGCAATTATGCAGAAGATATAATAGGTAGCCAGACTCTGACAAGGAGACGAAGGTGTAAATCGAGATGCAGACAACCCAGGTAAATGACAACGTGAAATGTTTGGAGTTGTCTAAAAATTTTATGAAGAAATAAATTGTATTTAAATGGAGTGTAACACGTTTGCTTAGCGGCACCCTTTTGTTTAAATTATTGCAGCCGGACGTCAAGATTTGTTATGGATCTTGCGTTCAGAACTTTTATGTTTATAAAGTATTCTATTTTTTTTCTAAATTTCTAAATTGCTTTTCGAAGTTAAAGTCTGTTAGATTTTGGGATAGGTTTAGTTCTTGACATTTTGTGAAAATTATTGGGTGTTGTAATAGTATATTAAAGAACGTGTTTTATAAGACATGTTTTTTTCGCACGCGTCAAAATTTAGAAAACGAGCGTTAGCGAGTTTTCTAATTGACAAGTGCGAAAGAAAGTCTTATAAAATGAGTTCTTTATACTATTTTTTATATTTTGCGCCTTCTACAAACTAAAATATTTTTAAAAACCTGTTAATATTAAACCGAGTTGATTTAGGGAAATTTGTAAGTGAAATGTTGTAGTTGGTAACACTGAATTGACCACATTCAATTATTATTTGAAAGTTCATGTCATTTCAATATTTACGAACAAATTTAAGTGAATTTAGTGTGATCATGGAAGATGATATCAGTTACACTCCGCCTGAGCTTCGCAATATAGCTCAGAGTACAGTAAATAATCTACTTCCTAAAAAATCGCGCGAAATTTGCAAATTTTGACACAGTGTAAAGAAAATAATGTCAAAGGCGTAACAGAGAATGTTTTGATTGCTTATTTTGAAATGTAAAGTAAGACGAAAATATGTATTATTATTATATTCATTAAATAAAGTGATTTATTAAGTAAAAGAAATTTTGAGGTTATATTGAAATTTCTTATCTTCCAGCTTTGACGTTTGACAATTTAACCCTTTCAGCCTCAGTGTATAGGATTTTTTTTTATATATTTGAACTAAAACTTGCTTTAAAATTAATTAAAAATAAGTTTCTATCCTTCAAAGGTTCAATCTACAAATTTTTAGTACTAGTAGGTCCATCTGTGTGGACTAATTCGAACATTATATTAACATTTACTTACTCAATTTGTGATTATATTTGTACATTTTCATGTAAATAATCTTCCCTAAATAAAAAATAATAATATCGACATTATATTATTAAAATGAATAAATTAGGTAAAAATGGGTTAAAGAAACGTCATCTAGTACCAACCGACTAAAACAAAAAATTGCGTATCGAAATGAAGGTCATTACGATACGCAATTGCGTATCGTAATGACTTCATTAGGAACGCAAAATATAAAAAAGTATTTTTAAAAGTATAATATTACAAAAGAAAAGTGCTAGAAAAGACGGATGTATCTCAGCAGGGGAAAAGCAGTTTCAGTAATTTGGTTGAGTAACTTTTGTCATAGAGGCGATGTGAAACGCCGTTAGGAATTCACTTCTGCCCTCAAACAACCGAAATGTTCTCAATTACTTGACCAATTATATCGTGTTAATTTTTAAGTTAGCCAATAAGGGTATGAGGGTTGGACTTCCTTGTTGGAAGTGGGGTGAAAATCTAGAAAAGATGGGTTTAAGATGATCTCATCTCGGAGAGTCTTGATCTGACTGTTGATTGTGACGTTCTCTTTTCCATTTGGCTGTTTTTAATTATCTTAGTAACTTATTAATTTTTGTTGTTCTTGTGACTAAAGTAATTGTTGAAGTCTGCGTTCTCCCAAGTTGATTAGAGTGTTAATCCAAATTTAATAATTTTTCTTTGTTTCTTCAGTAGTGTGTTAGTTTAATAATAAAGTGCTTCATTCGAGGCCGACCTGTGATGAAAAGTAAGTAGCCTGACAGATTACTTGATTCTTGGTAGTTGGTGTTGAATACTTAGCGCTGATAGCAATTCAGTAAGCTTAAAGCTTATTCTGAGGTCGCCCTTTTAAAAATTTAATTACTTTTATGGTACCGTCCTTTAAACTGTAGTCGTCACGATCATTGGTCGTTAGTTCTTGTATTGTTGTTTACCATTTATTATTGTGTAAATAAATAAGTTATCTACCAGTTCTCAGTTTTATTTGTTTAAGTTCTCCCAAGTATTTTCAGTCATTGCGGTAGAGTAAGTATTCTGTGTGAATATTGCTTATTTCGTAAATTAATCTTTTTCATACTCTTTGTATTGAGTCCTGTTATCCGAGGACTTTTAAAACACGGATGGTGGTGGCAGTGATACCCTTGATCCAAATTAAGTTTTACATTAATTAAATTAGTGTTTCACTTGCGGGTCAAGTATTGAAACAAACCGTTTTAAACGGGTAACAGGAAAGAGATATATTCAAAATTGTACCTCGCATTCTGTTATAGGAGTGAATAGCAAATTTTTAGAAAAGGCGAGGTGATATACCATTGCCGAGTCAATCACCTGCTCTCCCCTTCAGCACTTCGCCTCGTTTATCCTACAAGTTGTTTGTTATTTAGTCAGGAAACTTTGGTTATGTTATTTTGTGTAGTGCCTGTTATTAATTATCTCTTGTACTAAAGTGTAGTGATCTTTGAATTTGAAATATCACTAAAAAAACAAGTTCACATATAAATAATGTGTTTAACACAAGATGATGTACCGGGGGCACGATTTGTGTTTAAAAACATTGAAAACCATTCAGTCTTACAGTTGAAAAGATGGTTAGAATGCCGGGGTTTGAAGAAAAGTGGAAATAAACATGAATTAATTGCAAAATATGCACTGAGATCATATACTTAAATAATTATATAAAAATGTGTTCAGTCGGACATGTTTACGTTTCCTTTCAAAGCAGTTAACAGTGTTGTGATCACGTGCTGGATCACATGATAAATGTCAAACTGTAGTGCTAAATCTTGCTCACTACATAACTACTTATTAATTACTTTTTTACTCATTAGATGGCATCCAGAAAGTTTGAATTGTATAAGTCCCCATTAAATTATATTTTTTTCTATAAGCAGATTTTAAAGAAGAAGAATTAATTATAAATTCAATTATTATTTAAGCACAATTTTTTTTTTAAATACAGTCCACGTAACATTGTACGAAATAATCTTTCAAAGTAACTAAAATTTGAAGTAAATGACTTTGATATTTAGAACATGCCCAAAGTGTTTTGATCAAATGGTTTTAATATCGAAAGTTCAAATTTATTTGAACTTGTAAACTTCCAGAATCTCATAGCACAAAAATCTGATGTGGCCAGCACATTACTTTCCGTCAGTTTCATGTATTTTGTACATATTTCATACAGAAAGTTCCTTGCTAAAGATTCTATTTCTTGTACATTACCTTCAGGCAGTTGCATGTATTTTATGTAAATTCCATACAGAAAATTTATAGCAAAAGATCCTATATATCCAGTAAAATGGTAAGACAAACACACTATGGCAATTTCACTTGACACTGACATCTTTCAAACAGTATTTTCTTAATATAGTAACTGTTTCCATAGCTATGGCTATTTTATGAATTTAATTTCTTTATAATTTTTTAACTCTATATCCATTTAATATTAAGTATAAAATGCAGTCAAATCGTATAGAGAATAAAGTATTCTTTGATATTTATAATAACATTAAATGTGAAAAAATGATATTTAACATAGTTTTTTCAAGAAAAACTGTTAAAATCTTCAAATGATGATACTTCCGGTTGGCCAATTGTAACCAAAATCTAATCAGCCCTTCATATGAATGTAACGAAGAAAAATACGAAAAAATTATAATTTTTGAAATTGTAGTATTAGAGTTATCGCAGACGAAATTTTTGTTACACACACACACACACACACACACACACACACACACACACACGCACACACACATTCACACACACACACACACACACACACACACACACACACACACACACACACACACACACACATATATATATATATATATATATATATATATATATATATATATATATATATATATATATATATACAAACATACATACAGACATCATCCTATAAATTGTAAATTCGTATTCTAGGGACCCTAAAAGGTGCTTATTGATTAAAAACTCATCATCGAATTTTTTGACCAAAGAATGTATGTACATTACCTTTCGACAGTTGTATGTATTTTATACAATTTCCATACAGAAAGTTTCGAGCAAAAAGATCCTATATTTCGAGTAAAATCATAACACATATATACTATAAATTAAATTTCATAAAGTAGTCATAGCTATGGAAACAGCTACTATATTATGAAAATTCTGAATGAAAGATGTCAGTGTCAAGTGAAATTATTGCCATAGTGTGTTTGTCTTATAATTTTACTGGAAATGTAGGATCTTTTGTTACATATTTTCTGTATGGAATTTGTATAAAATACATACAACTGTCGGAAGGTAATGTACAAGGAATAGAATCTTTTGTAAGGAACTATCTATGAAATTTGTACAAAATCCATAGAGTTTTACAAAAACGGCATACAAAATCTGGTGTCACGTTGGCAAAAGTTCATTGAATGTGATGTTAATTACTTCGATGAATAATAGTGTGGTATTGTTTCTTTCTAAATATTTATATTTTACCATGAAAAACCACACAAACTTATTTGGGTACCTGATATAAAACTATTAGCAATTTGCTTTCTAATACGTAATAAATCGTCTCTGTTTATTTTGATTTATTAGTTATAATTTTATTTAATTAATTAAGATATAATTTTGAGGTATACATTGAAAAGTTTTAAGTATACTCCTAAGTAGCTAAATTTTATTGATATTTGAAAACTTTCTAAATTGCCAGTAGCATTTCAACAATGGTTCCTTCCGCAGTTAAAACTTTATATCGTAACATTGAACTTTATTGTATAGTACATTATTGGCAGGATTGAATTAAATGGCTGAGTACGTTAAATGACCACTTTTGGTTCGAACTCCCCGAGTTCAAGTTCGTTCAACGTACTTTTCCTACTTTCAAAATGTATAAAAGTGACGATGTTTTGCTTCGTTTGTGATAGCTTTGAGAGCCCGTAAGCACCCTCAATTTTACCTACATATATAGGAACAGAAATACAATACTATATAATATTTAGAAGTTACATGCAAAGGAAAAATAAGTAATTCCGGGAGAGATGGCTTACCGGGTGAGATTACTATTTTTCCAATACCCAAAGAATAATACAACTCATCGCTTTGTTCTACTATTATTTGGATTTTGGCAAAAGAGTAAACGCACCTGGCAAGCCACTCCTCTTGGAATTACCCTATACGCATATATTTGAATTTTTGTATTTATCTGGTGACATGCATTTTTCGGGTACACTAACTGGGCAATTTGACTTAATTTTACCGGCTTCATCTCATATAATTACCAAGATACCAATAGCGAGGGTCGAAAACGGGCATCCTTTATATGAATCATTTCTGTAAAATAGATGTTTAATATTTGAAGCATTCATTTATATTAATATTTATACAGGCTGTTGACGCTAAGGTGTGAACATATACGGATTTAACATGGGATTTCAGTTTTTTGCAAATTTCCTGCTCTCCTGTTTGCGTTACTGCAAAGTTATATAGAAAACTGTTTTTACATTTTTTAGTTTCTAGTTTCTTCGTGAAATTTCTTTCTTATTTTCCAAAGAATTTTCAACGTAGCCTTCAGCAACAGAACTTGAACGCCACCCTCCACGTCGCTTGAGCACTGTAATGACTGCTCCCGAATCAGCCAAAAATGTTGCAGAACACCGCCGAAAGCAATGCCCGGTATATTCTTTAGCATTTGGGAGGCCGAGCAACTCTGCAATTTTTTTAGGTATACCACCTATGGTATTTATACCTACAGGAAGCGTGCAACACTTAAACTTTCTGTAGGTTAGAAAAAACCGTTGATGTTCAGTATGAGTAGCTCGAAGTTGTGCGTACTTGCAAAACATTGCTAAACAGTTGCTTCCATCGATAATCCCTTCAGTTATCATAAAAAAAACGTGAAATATTCGTTTTAGTATTTGGAATATTAATTTTTATGAAAGAAGTAGAATCTTCAATATCTCCTACACGTAAAAACGTAAGTTCCTCCCGGCGACATGCCCCATAGATTCCAACAATTAACACAACCTTTGCCAATAAATAATCCTTGTCATCAGCTTCCTTCATGAAACGCTTAGTGAATATTTTTGATTTTTTAGGCTTATATCCACTAGCTTTTCTTTTTAAGAATGCAATAAGATTGGTAAATTTACTTCCACATTCTTATTAAGGTATATCATAGTTCGGAGCATAGAGTAATTACTCCATAAAGTGTCAATTTTTTTGTAAGTTTCTTCTGCACCATTTTCAATATCAGAGCCAATCTCTGAGTCACTCATTTTAAGTAAATTTATTACTAAAAATTCTCAAGAAAAATTATACACCGAGCACGTTGACATCAATGTTTATTAAACAACATATTGAATCCCATAGCAACAAAAAGATGAAACTGATGCCTGCCTACTTTTAAATTTTTAAAAATTCAAAATGTCGACATTTGAGAATAAATATAAATAATCTGTTTTAAAACGCTAGTATAAAAAATCTTGTATGGAATACGTTGCGAAATCGTGTTTTAAGCACTAGAAGTGTTATCCAACTCGGCTCCGCCTCGTAGGATAATTTTCACGTCGCGTGCTTAAAACACATTTCTTTCGCAACTTATTACATAAATAGCTATTTATTAGTAGCTCTAGCCATGACAATTGTTTTAATTTTTTCAGATTTTCAGTTTTTGCCGTAAAATGAACAGGAGAGCAGGAAATTGCAAAAAACTAAAATCCCATGTTAAATCCCTGTTCGCACGTTACGTCAACGCCCTGTATATAAATACGAATCATGAGACTTTCAAAATATTTTTATATCTATAAGCGGAGAAGGGGGGCGCCATTTTATGGGCTACGGAAGGGCGCCAGATATCATATCGCCGGTCCTGATTCTAATTCCGAAACAGAGAAAGATATTTTAATACAATTAACAATATCAACAATTATTTTTACATGGCGAAATTAGTCTTCATTTATATCACAATAAAATTTAAAAATAATTGTAGAGGCAATTTGCTTTGGTTATTTTCTTTCTCAAGGAATGGCAAATACCTCTTCTTACTACCTTCTGACGGCGCCCATGCGTATATTATTATATTCCAAATACGTATGAAGTCGAGGGTCTCAAATTGAGTAACAGAAGTTGTATGTTATATGTATGTTTGATTTGAAAGTTAGATTGTTAGATTTGATTCCCCCCCTATCAAATATACAATCGAACAATGAGAACGTTCGGATTTAGTTCGCGCAGACGAAAACGATCACAAGATCACATATGCACGAAAGTTTCACTATACATAATTTAGTTGAGGATATCAGCAATAAAATAAGGAAAAAGCAAATGTTGCTATCTATGTCTGGGTGGAATAGAATTCGAACATGTTCTAGCATCGACGAACCTTAATACCTACATATACATTATCCTCGTACATGCATAATATTGGCATTCTTTTTATTTTTAACTATCGTATTAATATGGATCTGAATAAAAGAACATTAGGGTTTGTTTAAAACGAAACAACTACAAAACGACAAACAAAGATTTACAAAACGATTTGTTTCGAGCTTACATTATCAGAATAAAGTTAATTAAGTCAGTATACCAAGTATTTGAATTCAATTCAAATTTTCAATAAAAAGAAACCAGGTTGAGTAGGAAGCATTCCATAGGGCCTAAATATCATACCATCTAAATTTCACAGCGCCTAAACTTTACGGGCGTCTAAATGAAGCGCCACCACTAACTGTCACAGCGTCTAAATGTTTAAAAAAACGTCAATGTCACCCATATATATATATATATATATATATATATATATATATATATATATATATATATATATATTCGCAATCGAAATTAACGATAGAGGCGCTGATTTTCGAAACAAGATGGCCGCCATACGATGGATTTGACATATGGCAGTTTACATTATTCACTGAGTTTCGTTTACTGTGTATATAAACCAAGTTTAAAAACTTATTTATATGAAAGCGATAAGTTTAAATATTTAATTATTAATTACTACACTACTCACTCAGCTGTCACTTATTCAATATGGCGCTTGAATTCTTTACAAATTACCTTTTAGGCGCTGTGAAACGTTTGCATTTACTATTATTTTTACCACCCGTCATAGCGTAGGTAAGGGAGGTAATGTTATCGGTCCAAAAATTCGATGGTAAGTTTTCATTAAATAAGCACGAATTAGGGTCCCCATAACACGTTTTTACTATTTTTACGATGATGTCTGTCTGTGTGTGTGCGTGCGTGTGTAAGCGCGCGAGTGTGTTTGTGTGTGTGTGTGTGTGTGTGTGTGTGTGTGTGTGTGTGTGTGTGTGTGTGTGTGTGTGTATTCTCCGCTCTAACTCAAATACTATCATTCAGACAATTTTGAAATCTTGTATTTCTACCTAATATGGGAAGAGACCATTAGATTTTGGTATATATCAGATAAGCGGAAAAGGCACTTTACTTGAAGCTCAAAATAGATTTTCTTCGAAAAATACCTTCAAATGTTATTTTTAAGATATGTTATTATAAAAATTAAAGATTATTAAATTTTCTACAGATTTCCATACATATTTTTTCTACATATTTACATGCATACATAAAATCACACATTTCCCACTTAGTGGGTTAGCACAAACACGAAAGAATAAAAAAAACATCATCCAAAAAAAAATCAGTCTCTCTTTCAACAACATTCTTACTAACCTAACATCATAGGTACAACATATATTCCTCACTCTTAACATATATTTTATGGATAAATTTATAAAATTATCTATAATATAATTTCTGGAGCCTACGCTTTAAACAAACAGCAAACACAACTCCTTGGTTACACAGTTCATATCTCAAATGTATGTAACTGACAGATAAATATCACAGTCAAAGAACTAATCGTTTCAAATTAATAATAGTAACATTTTAAAAAGAAAATAGTAAATGCAATCATAGTTATATGCGAGGTTATATGGAATGAGACTTAATACAGTTTTCAGCATAAGTAAATATGTAAGTATGTATATTTGAATTAATAAAAATTGTGGCCACATCAGATTTCTTTCTCTGTATAAAACTTAACAAAATACTTTCCATTTTGGATAAAAAAATGAATTAAATTGGATTTTTGATTGCTATTTTTTTAAGATAGATTGAAACTATATTGTCGTACAAAGACTGTATATATTATCTTTTATAATCAAAGTTTTAGTCAAGAATAAATACTAAAAAGAAAAGGAAAAACAAAAAAATAACACTTATTCTTAAAAATAATTAATTTGATCATCGATGCAGAATGTTAATATATACAGTCTGTCGCATTGTCGGACTTTCATGGTTTATACCGACTGCCAGCAGCCAGGGGCCCTTTGTATCTGCGGGACCCTGGGCTCCAGCCCATAAAGATCTTGCCTCAATCCGCCCCTTCTTACGTAATGAAGTAAATTTTAAAAAAATTATACTTATCGCCCGTGGGCTCTTTGTAGCTTTGTACAATTTACTGCATTTGTTATCTTAAGCAACCAAATAAATAAAATAAAAATTGCTGCCTTGGATACCATATTGGTAAACATTAAAGGAACCCGATCTTGCAAAAACGTAATAAAAAGTGAAAAAATTTGTATTTGTCTTAGCAAATGCATAAAATTCATTGTTCATTTTTAATAAAAATAATAATTGTATAATTTTCCTACCTTATATGTAGTTGTAGTTTAGTTTAGCCGAAGATGTTGTTGATTTTCAAGTTCAATTTACCACAAAACACTGTAAAACGATAATGAAAATGTCATAAACAATAATAATTTACATTTTAGTTTTGTTCATTTGTTCATGAGAACGTTTCATATGATTATATGCCTCAGTCATTGTTTTTCTGTCTCCAATGTTTCTTATCTGAACATAACCCCACATACACTAACACTTTCGCATCAAATTTATATAACACGAAACAAAATTAAATTCGAAACACGATTAATCATATTCGGACGTATATATTTTCACATATTTACAATGAATTTTTGGTAAAAATCACGACACTGACAACGACATTCGCTTATCACAGGTGTTCAGTATCTGTGCTGCCACTGGTAAAAATATTTGGTACTACAACTATGAAATAAAATAGTACCACAAAATTTAATTTTAATGATCCCCACTCAACACAAAAAATTGAAAAACACTCAATTAATTTTTAAGAAAATATTTATTTAATTATTAATAAAATTGTAAAACTAAATAAAAATACCATACAAAAAAGAAAAAAAGTTCCTAAATCACACACAAGAAAACAAAAAGTGTAGTTGTCTTGTATAAATTGTATAGATATATATCTATACATAAAATAAATATAATAATAGTTTTTCCTACAACCGTACAGGCTGTCTCATTTTCGATGTTTTTTTAAGGTATCTCGGGTAATGCTAATGATAGAGCAAAACCGTTTGCACATTCCAGGGTCAACTTTTCCAGAAATGTTTAATAGTCACCACAGGACATTTCGATCTTCTTTTGTTTCTGAGCTACAGGCAAAAACTCGTTTTTCGCTCATTTTGAAAATATCTCATATCTTATTTATTATAAATGTTAGAGAAAAAATGTTTTTACAAAAAATTAACCGTTTTTTAAATAGAATAAAATGGCGTAATTAGATTTTTTGAACACTTAATGATTCTCGAGATATAACACAAACTTATAATTTTTTAAATGGGAACCTATATTGAAAATAGTCTCGTCTTTTTGCTTATTTTATATGCTTTTCAATGATATATAACAAGTCTACATTCTTTTGTTTTAAACTTCAATAAGAAATAATTATTAATTTATTGGGGTGAAAAAATTTAAAATTATTAAGAAACAAATGAAAAAATCTATTACAGATCATCATTTGCATATTTCTAATAATATTTGTTTCATTTTTACTCATTTTTTCAATTTATTTACTTCAAAAGCGTATTAAACCATCTTTTTCGGATTGTGTCAAAGCCAACTGTAACGTCGGTAACTAGTAATTTAACTTTCCCGAAAATAATTGGTTAAGAATAATTTTGAGAACATGATTAATAGATATTAAATCAAAATAAACAAATGATGATTTGTAATAATTTTTTTCATTTTTTTTAATAATTTCCAATATTTTCACCTCAATAAATTAATAATTCGTCTTTTATTAATGTTTAAAACAAAAGAATGTAGATTTGTTATATATCATTGAAAAGCTTATAAAATAAGCAAAAAGACGAGACTATTTTCAACAT
Source organism: Harpalus rubripes (assembly GCA_963082715.1). Classification (NCBI taxonomy): domain Eukaryota; kingdom Metazoa; phylum Arthropoda; class Insecta; order Coleoptera; family Carabidae; genus Harpalus; species Harpalus rubripes. The sequence goes on from OY720465.1 coordinate 12,291,142, forward strand.
AGGGTCCCATTTAAAAAATCATAAGTTTGTGTTATATCTCGAGAATTATTAAGTTTTCAAAAAATCGAATTAGGTACGCCATTTTATTCTATCTAAGAAACAGTAAAAATTTTGTAAAAACAATTTTTCTCTAACTATCATAATAAATCAAATATGATATATTTTCAAAATGAGCGAAAAACGAGTTTTTACCTGTAGTTCAGAAACAAAAGAAGATCGAAAATTCCTGTGGTGACTAATAATCTTTTCTGGAAAAGTTGACCCTGCAATGTGCAAACGGTTTTGCTCTATCATTAATATTACCCGAGATACCTTAAAAAAACATCGAAAATGAGACACCTGTACATGAAAAGTACTTTTCACCAGGGCCGGATTATGACTGTTTTCGTCCATAGGCAACTATATTGTAGAAACCCCCCCCCCACTAGAAAACTTTTAACACATTCTGTAGAAAAATCATGTCAGAGAGTTATCAAATAACAAAATATCGGCTCTCGAGTTCAACAGCTTCCTAAAACAACGGCCATATCACATGTTCGATTCAAATCTACCAGACAGAAAAGAATAAATGACAATATTTTGTACAATTTTCTTCATTGCTGATAATTTTCAATAATGAAAATTTGTTTTGTTTTTGTTCGTCTTTCGGATAATCCTGCCCTGCTTTTCACGCACTCTTTACAGTGTGTAAAGATTCACATTTCAAGCACTAGTGAATGAAAAGTACTTTTCACGCACAAGTGCTTTTTTTAAACTATGAATTGTCCGAATATACTGTGATCAGTACTAAGTTAACAAAAAGTACCACATTATTTCAAAATTGAAAAAGTAGTAGGTATCACCGAATCATCTAACTAAAAAATCTGATGTGGCCCGCACAATTTAGTGACAGATTTTATTTCGATACAGATTATCATTATGATACAGATTATCTTTTAAATTTCGATACAGATTATCATTATGATACAGATTATCAGTGGCGCCGTACATCAAAACTTTGGTGAGGCATGGCATCTAGAGAAAAAAATGCGCCGCAGGCAAGATTTCTTTCATTCAAGGTCAAATGCCTTATAATTGAAAGTTATATTTTTTAAGGGATGTGCAGCTGCATGTTTTTCGCCTTTCATGTACAAAAATAAATTGCCAGACCACAAAACATTTCTTCCACCTTCGGATTAAAATTTTGAATATCAATTTTTCTTGTACTATCAATTGCGGTAGAAATATTTTGCTTCCTTAAAAGTACTAATTTACAAGTTGAAGCAATGTGATCTTTACGTATGTTAGTAGTACTAGTAAAAAGTATGCACGGCCAACAAAATAATTTATTAAGTACTTTACTGCCGACAAGCCAGTTATATTTATCATAGCAGGTGTTAGTTGCATCTTGCCTCTTTCTCCAATATTTATTATTGATGTACTAAGTTCAGAACAAAGCAGAGATGATTTGTTTGTTTTAATTTTTTGACAAACAGTTTATCTTCATAAGACAGTCGATGAAATGGATTTTTCTTAATTAAAAAAATAATATTTTCAGAATTATTCCTTATATTATTATCATTTAATTCGAAGTTCTTATCTTTTAAAGTACCAGTCGAAGCCATTACACTTGTTTTGTTTTCATCTAAAATTCAAAATACAAAAACCCTACGTAGGTAAACTATAAAAACTATGCGAAAAATAAAAGAATTAAATACTTACTGCCATACGTATCAAAGTCGCAAACCAGGGCCTATTATAATAAAAATGCTAGACAGGTTATGTTATGTTTATGTCGTTAATATTATTTAATCTGGCTTGCAACATGTACAGTAGATGTCGTGAACTTATTTAAAAAATTTGTTAGCATGCCGCGTTTGATTTTATTCACGTACGGTCTCGGCCTCTATAGGGCCGTGTGGAAAGTAAAGTAACTATCTTTTATCCTCTCATTGCATTTTGTACTTGAAGCACTGCCTCGAACAGCGCTGTCTAGCGCACGTATGTATGAAAGCCGTATCAAAAACATTAAGCAATATTAAGCATTAAACTACTCATTTCGTGAAGCACTTCAAAGGGTATAAATTAGGTGAACTGCATTACAGATTAGTTATGGTGGTGGCTGAAATGATTCTTTTGATATTTATAAAGACAAGCATGAATGGAATAAGTTGAAATTTAATTTACATACTACTTTACATTATTTACAGCTTTATTTCTTTTCTGGTGTGGCACTGCCTCACCTGCCTACCCTGACAAGCTGCCGCTGCAGATTATCTTTTCATTTCGATATAGATTATCATTATGATACAGTTGAATTTTAATACGAATTTATTGGTTTCTAAAAAAAAAGAAAATTGTAGAGGACCACTTTGTGAAAAATGCTACAACTTGTCGGTGCTGTAGTTCGTCGATATTACTACTTGCTTCTCTGACGGGTAGGTAGCAGCCCGATCGAAAGTAATCACATAGGATGAAAGTGCAGCAAATTTCCGATTTCGCTAGTTGATTGCTGCTCGAGTTCTCATTTTGCCGACTCAAGTTTTACTCTAGGAAAGTAGGAAAAGAGAGGTTGTTACAAAAATATTGACAGGTAATATGAATATTGGAAACTTGGAAGAGTTTCCACCTGGGAAGTTGCACATTCTTAGTAGTTTCAAAAGAAAAATGATTTATTGTTAAATGATGGATATATAAGAGGCATGAATTGAAAGGTGTGGCTATTGTACTGTGTGTGTGACTGCATGTCCATATAAATTACATATATGGACGCGACAGTAAACCACAAAGCACACGAAACAAAAGTCTAGTTGCCAGAACGCCGAGGACTTGTTTTTACCTTCCGTCACCATTAGGTAAGGAAGGTATTGTCCTCGGTATTGTCTTTGGTCAAAAACTTCTATGATGAGTTTTTAATCAATAAGCACGTTTTAGGGTCAGTATAGAATACAATTTTAGGTACTATTTTTACGATGATATGTGTGTGTGTGTGTGTGTGAGTGCGCGCGCGCTATCGTAGTTGGGTGTGTGCGTGCGTGTGTGTGTGTATAACAAAAATTTCATCTGCGATAACTCTAATACTACAATTAGAAATAAAAGGGATCCAAGGTTTGAACCTTGAAGTACTCCAGATGTAGCAATATAATAACTTGAGTTAAATCCATTGTACGAAACATAATGTTAACGATTTTGTAAGTATGATTTAAAAAAATTTACCAGGTTATTATGAAAACCAAAGTAACACAAAACGCCCCTCATGTAAAAGGATTAAAAATGTTTAACCATCCTCCTGTTAGTATAAAAAATTGCGAATCAAATAAAATATGTCTACAAAAATTAAATGACTTATTACGTGAGTGCAATAGGCTATTTGCGTTGTACTGAAAATCTGATATCTATCACTAAATACCTAAAATAAAGTTGAAAACATATGTAAAAATATAAATTTATTTAAAAAATATATATGTTTTTTTAAATAAATTAATGTAACGTTTTTATTTATCTGGGTGAAGTGTAAATATTAGACAATTATTACTAATTAAAATTAAGTGATTATTAAACTATAAAGAAAGTTACTATTACTAATATTAAACAATTATTAAAAACTAATTAAGACTAAAACTATAATTAACTAGATAACACTAACACTATTTATTTAACCAATTAACACTACTACTTATTTCCACGATATTATTTATTTCACTACGCGTTCCAATCTTAGACTGCCGGTCTGTTGTAGATTCTTGTAGACTGTTTACGCGATATTTATATCACTGTATACTTATATCATGTTCAACTGTCCGCCTACCGACCTCCACAGCGTCTATATACTTAACTGACTCAACAGCGTCTGTATATTCAACTGCTCGGACAGAAGTCACACCTTTCACCTCACTATCTGTCTATTTATGTAACTCTCTCTCTTCCACAGCCTCCGTATCACCGACTTTCCGTATGCCACAATTCTTCAACACCAATGCCGAGTATTAGCTTCCACTTGCCGTTACTGTCCCCATATACCTAGCTTCCCAATACTCTTCAACACTACCGAGTATTCTCTTTAACAGCTATCCCGGTATACCAGTAACTTTCCGACTCGCCGTTTCTGTTCTTGCACAATATTGCTTCCCAATACTCGTCAACACTACCGAGTATTTACATCCACAACTATCCCAATATACCAGTAACTTCCCGAGTACCTACTCGACACCAACTGCATACGCTCACTACGATACTGCTGTGCTTCTCACTAACACTTTACTCTCTAACACTCCATGTCCCTCCAAGTAACTAACTAACTAACTAACTGCACTAATGTAAGTATCTGTCCGTCTTCACTAATGGAACTGCACTATGTAAGTCGACCCCTGATCACACAACTAATGTTCTATGATCAGAGACTCAACTGAACTAACTAACCAACTGCACTAATGTAAGTGTCTGTCCATCTTCACTAATGGAACTGAACAATGTAAGTCAACCCCCGACCACATAACTAATGTTGTGTGATTAGGAACGCAACTGAACTAACTAACTGTCTGTCTCGAGCATAGCTACGTGGCTTATATACAGCTGCCATTATTTTCTAGAACAGTCTAGAATATTCGAACACATAATAACAATGAACACAAAAGGTTCAGGAGACCGGAAGTAATTAAACATATCGCGACCAGTCTGTTTACATCGCTCGGCTACTAGCGCGATTGCGTCATCGCTATAAATAGACACTCGCTCGCACGCAGCGTGGCTGCGACAGCGGCGGCGACAGCGGGCATCCCATGTTACATTAATAAAGAAGATTTTCTTTGACGTCATTATTTCGAACTGGAGAAAGGGACGCATAATTAAGAATGTAACCTGTTGATGGCGAGCGAGTGCGAGTTTTAATTTGATTTTGACATTAGTTCATTTTTCTGTCACTGTATTTCTTCTTTATAATTTACAATTTACGTGGTTTCTGTTACTTTTATTACGTATTTCGATTTGTTAAGCACGATTTTGAAGGATTTTAACTAGCTTATACACGTACAAGATTAAAATGACAAACGAAAATATTAACCTCCAAACTATTATTCAAACGTCAAACAGATGATCTGTCATGTTTAAATTACCCGCACATGCCGTTGCTATTGGACGTACCGATGTTATTGCTTTACGGCCATTCATTAGTTTGGCGTAATTCTCCGTCATACATGGCGGTAATTTAAATATTAAAATTTCATAAAAAAATTTCTGACCAATTAATGAAAATTTTGCCAAAAGAAAAAATATAGGTAGCAAGTTTTTATCGCCTCTTCAAAAATATTAAATAAAAAAATGGCACGCAAGTAGCCCAGTTTTATGACCTGAGCGAGTTATTTAGTAAAAGATTTGCATAGATTTGCACTGTCGCTGTATCATTTATGTATATTATATATTCTGATCTTTGACGTTTTCTACACATATGTATGTATTGTTTATGAAAATAAAAACTATTACAGCACAGCAGCAGTATCGTGGTGAGCGTATGCAGTTTAGTGTCGAGTGGAGGACTAGGGAAGTTATTGGTTAACTGGGATAGCTGGGGATGCGAATACTCGGTAGTGTTGACGAGTATTGGGAAGCTATAGCGTACAAGGACAGTAACGGCAAGTCGGGAAGATACTGGTATACCGGGATAACTGTAGTATTGAAGAGTATTGGGAAGCTAGGTACAGACACAGTAACGGCAAGTGAAAGTGGATACTCGGCAGTGGTGCTGAAGAATTGTGGCATATGGACAGTCGGTGATACTGAGTCTGTGGAAGAGAGAAAGAGTTACATAAATAGACAGATAGTGAGGTGAAAAGTGTGACTTCTGTCCGAGCAGTTGAATATACAGACACTTTTGAGTCAGTTCAGTATATAGACGCTGTGGAGTTCGGTAGGCGGACAGTTGAACGTGATATAAAAAAGTGATATAAATAGTGGAAATAAATAATTAGTAATATCCTGGATATAAATAGTAGTGTTAATTGGTTAAATAAATAAATAGTGTTAGTGTTAAAAAGTTAATTATAGTTTTAGTCTTAATTAGATTTTAAATTAATATTTAATATTAGTAATAGTCATTTTCATTATAATTTAATAAACTTTTATTTTAATTAATGATAATTGTCTAATATTTACACTTCACTCAAATAAAAAATTTAAAAAACATTAGATTATTATTATTATTATTATTATTATTATTATTAATCCCTTAAAGTAACTAAAATTTAAAGTAAATGACATGCCCGAAGTTGAATTTTTTAAATCAATAATGGTGTGAATATCGAACGTACAAATTTCTTTGAACGTGTAAAGATCCAGAATCTTATAGTTCAATAAGAAGTTTAAATCCACCTTTAGCGATCTCTTTACTCAGTTATCGCAACCCCATCCGTTATGTTTCGCACAGTCTCCGTCTATAAATAGCGAGAGAGCGATTCTGAAGCAGGAGTTTATAATGACAAGGTAGGGCTGTGTTATGACATGACATCAGTAAGTAAATTAAATTAAACTTATCTGTCACCCAGTTCTACTTCGTAGAACTATGAACAAGTGTTTGAAGACGTTTCCATATGAACATAGAGAAAATGCAAGATAAATACTTGCAAAGTAAGGAAAACTCATTAGCTTCTCCCATTGCAGCAGACAAATGTTAAATGCGCACTGCTTCGTGTTCAGTCTTTGACAATAATTGAATTCGTATATGTTCCTTGAAAATACACTATGCATATTATTTAGGATTATATATTACAATCATTATTATAACAAAAGAAAAATGTCACTTTAAAATTAATTATTGAGGAGCTTTTTGGCCAAAGCAACCATAGTCCAAATATTGTAAATATAAATGCAACTTTAGAAACATGCAGCTGATAAAATTTTGTTAACCACGCATGTTCTGATCTGACTGTTAGTACCTACATGCTCCAGTCCGCTAATTGTTTTGACTAGATCCAAACTGGTTTGCAATTGATCCGACGCGTGTTGGAACGTATATGATTAGCAGTCAAATGTCAAGTTGATGTATGTTGGAACGCCACTATAATATTGCGCCTGCGTCTGTCTGTTCCGAACTGATTTGCTAGTATGTCTAATCGTCACACTCACACCGGCAAAGCCCCAAAGTAGCACGATATGTGTTCCAAGCGCCCGTAAAACCCGGGTCGTTATATTAGTTTTTAAAATAAGTTTAAAAATCTGAGGTGGCCAGCACATTATCTTCCTTCAGTTCTATGAATTTTGTACAAATTTCATACAAAAAGTTCCTTGCAAAAGATTATATTTCTTGTACATTACCTTCCGGCTGTTGTATGTATTTTATACAAATTCCATTCAGAAAATTTCTAGCAAAAGATCCTATATTCCCAGCAAAATTGTAAGACAAACACAGTTATGTCAATTGCACTTGACACTGACATCTTTCAATCAGAATTTTCTTAATATAGTAGCTGTTTCCATAGCTGCCTACTTTATGAAATTTAATTTCATTATAAATTTTACCTTCTGTTATACCTTTAGGTAAGGAAGGTATTGTTTTTGGTCAAAAAATTCGATGGTGAGTTTTTAATGAATAAGCACGTTTTAGAGTCCCTAGAATACGATTTTACTATTTTTGCAATAATGTGTGTGTGTGTGTGAGTGTGTGTGTGTGTGTGTGTGTGTGTGTGTGTGTGTGTGTATGTGTGAGTGTGTGCGTGTGTGTGTGTGAAGATTTTTCTCCGACGATAACTCCAACATTACAGTTCTAAAAAAATTAATTATTTCGTATTCCTCTTCGTTATATCCACATGAAGAGCTGATTAGATTTTGGTTATATTGACCGGAAGTACCCTCATTTGAAGATTTTAACAGTTTTTCTTAAAAAAAACGCTGTTAAATATCATTTTTTCACATTTAACGTTATTATAAATATTAAAGAATATTTTATTCTCCATACGATTTGATTACATTTTATACTTCATATTCAATGGATATTGAGTTAAAAAACTATAAAGAAATTAAATTCCATAATGCAGCCAGCTATGCAATAACATTAAAACAGCTAATATAATTTAAAAAATTCTGATAGACAGATGTCAATGTCAAGTGCAATTGACATAGTATGAGTTATAATTTTACTGCAAATATAGAATCAATTCTGAAACTTTCTATATGGAATTTGTACAAAATAGAAATGAGGGAAGATAATGTACTGGAAATATAGAATCTTTCGCAAGAAACTGACTATATGGAATTTGTATAAAATACTTACACACACAAACGCACACACACAAACACAATCGCGCGCACACACACACCCACACCCATACCCACATACACCCACACCCATATCCACACCCATACCCACACCCATACCCACACCCATACCAATACCCATACCCACACCCACACCCATACCCATACCCACAACGATACCCACACCCATACCCACACCCACGCTCATACCCACACCAATACCCACACCCATAACCACACCCACCCACACCCGCACCTGCACCCGAATCCACACCCGCACCCACACCCACACACACACACACACACACACACACATACACACACACACACACACACACACACACACACACACACACACACACACACACACACACACACACACACAAACACACACACGCACACGCGTTAGGTATTGTTTTTGTCAGGATTAATTTTTTTTTTCATTCGGAAGACATCGTGTGCCTTCGAGGGCACTGCCGCTGTGATGGCTAGCCTCCTGTGTTCTGTTAACATCTCGTGTAACTCTAAAAGTTATCGTAGCACATGAAGTGAAAGGTAAGCACAACGCAGGACAAAGTTTAATCCCAATCGAGTAAGACAAACACATCTTTTTGTAAGGATCACTTCGCATGGTGGCAGGTTTAACTGCAACCTTGAAAGTTTCTTGGAGTTATTGGAAGATATATATTGTCTGTCCCTCGGCGTAGTCTCAATTTCAACCGTCTAAACCAGCATTGTTAAACTTCCAGAAACATTTTACGATATCACTCAATCCGAATTCTACACTCGTGTAAGTATTATAGAGTCGTACATTAACAAAATCCTTTTAAGCAAATGGAATATAAAATACAAAAGCTTTTTATAAAAGAAATCTAAAATCTCGTTATTATATATTTCTTTTATATGAAAATACAATTGTAAGTATTTGGTTCCTGATATATCTGTAGGTAATCTTGTTACATTTCCATTTCGTGTATTATAATATTTTCGTGGAGAAATGTGTTTAGTGATGCACGACGAGGCGAGAGTACTCTCGCATCTCGTCTCGTCTCGTTGCATTATGCGAGACGAGAACGAGAGCGAGATTGCAATTTAAAATTCGAGGCGAGATCGATATAACAACTGCGAGAAGCGAGAAATCTCGCGAGGTTCTCGCGAGAGTCTCGCAATAAAAAGTATTTGTGACTTTATAGCTTTGATTCATAAATTCAATGAAAAATGCACCGTACAGGGAGTGGAGTCGGTAATTCGTGCATAAAACAGGTGAATGTGAAAATTATATGAATTCATTATATTTTTTTGAGTCTATCTAGAGTCGAATGATATCGGTCGCAGAGCGAAGAAATGCAAAATAAACAATAAATCGGTTTTGCATCTGTAAAGTTGTAAAGTCAGGTGTTTTGGTGACTTTAAAAACAACCACAGGAGCAGCTGGCCAGCGACTAGCATGTTTTGTTATTATTTAATTAAAGCTAAAAGATAGCTATGTATATTTAATTTGTTAATATCACAGGCTTCTATATAAAAGGAATACAACAATGAAAAGCTTCATAGCAATAAAACATTTTATAACAAAAATAAACGCAAGTCGGTAACGAGCCAAAAAAATGGTTTCATTCTTTTCATTTTTGTACTTTCCTTTGGGCCTAACATTTTCTTAAATCAAAATTAAAATAAATTCCTATTAAAATCGTGTTATTACTGAGTAGTGGGGACAAAATTTATATTTCAGAAAGTGTAAGTTTTAAAGTGCATTTGTGTTTGTCTTCCGAGACCGCTGTTGTACTAAACAGCGGACAAACCGAGTCAATTCTACGGATCGAACCGACCGTGCTGTCGCCACTTGGCGGCTTTCATCCGGCGAGCTACGCCACACTTCTACATTGTCCTCCCCTCATCTGCCTCCCTGGTGGATCCTCCCAGTATCCAGCCCTGCGCCCTTTGATTTCGCCTTTTGCCAGCCTCACAACCTAGTGAGGCCTGTTTCCTGAACTTCCTGCCTTCCTGAATCTGGCCGTTATCGCATCCAGACCAGTTGCGTCTGCGATTTATCCTGCTGTCGAGCACCGTCTGCAAGATTCATCATTATTCAAGACCCCTCGAGCTCCTGCCTCCTAGTCATATTCCTAGTCAAGGTCAGTACCCCTTTTAGTTGTTTTTATAGTCACCAAAATTTCAACTTTTGCGAGCTTTCGTTTATTTTCTATATAAAAATTATTGGTCCTTCGAGCATTTTACATTTATACATACAACATATAATAGAACTAGTTTTTCTACAAAATTTCAGCCCCTAATTCATCCCAGTTAAAACTACGGTTAATAAAATTCTTGTCGTCCCTGAAAAGTAAAGGATCTTTTATATTAACCGTCGATAGGAGCCAACATGGAGTGAAGCGGAGTGATTGGTTGCCGGCGGGTTCCCAGTGTAGCGCTTCTTTATGAGTAAATCTTACTTAAATAGTGGCATATAGTTAATGATAAAATGTAGAAACTTTTAGTTACAATTTTTTTTTTAATGTTTAACTAGTTTTACTGATGGCAGAATGTATTAACAGATGTTCGTATTGACATAATTCGGTGACTAGAATTTAGTGTTTCATCTCTTTATTATAGTTATACGACTCTAAATACACGGAAGACGGAACGATTGGTGCGAACTTGTCTTTTGTAGTTCAACTGATACGTAAGTACCAAGGTAAATACGTAGTGCACAAGCGCTTATTTTTAAAGCGAGACTATCGCGCGAGAACGAGATGAGACCCAATAAAATGTGCGAAAACGAGAGCGAGATTGCAGATCCGAAAACGAGACGAGATCGATATTTTATATTTCTCGTCTCGTCTCGCCCACAGATATAAAATAAATAGATTGCTAAACCCGTATGCTAGCTTTGTGATTTCGTGGGCGGTTATGGCTGCCAAACTACGCTAACTGCGTCTGTTGCAGCACTGTAAGGCAGTACATATATTTTTCACATTAATTACCAGTATGTACAAAATATTAATTAAATTGCACTCAAAAGTCAAAATCAAACAAGGTATTAAGCAGCTTGCACACTAACTAGTATGAACTTTGAACACGAACAAAATATGTTGTTTGCAAACAAACACATGTGACAAGTTCATATTCTGATTGGTTATCGTTTAAAAAGAGTGGCGCGAGTGATGCGTGCGCCATTAGCGTAGTTTTCTCTATGAAATCACAAAATCTGACGCTATTTTCATAAACTTTAGCTATCTATTTATTTTATATCTGTGGTCTCGCCTCGCGTGCATCACTAAATGTGTTACATATTGATGATTTCTTGGCAGTGAAGAAAATAACAGAATTTGAGTATAATTCTATACTAGGATATTTTTTCAGCAATAGACGTTTCAATAAACGAATTTAGGTCAGTATATTCTGTGCAAGCCATTAACTTTTTTGCATATTCCTTTGTCCTGTGAAGGGTCTGTTTTGTACGTAAACCGCAGCAGCACCAGTATTTCTTTTATTTCATGACCTAACGTAAAACCAGTGGCGTCACCTTTAGACAGATATTTCACAAGAAATGGGGCATTTTGATACATTATTATATTTCTATTTGACATAATTACTTCTTTGAAATATACAAGGTGTCTAGGATGAGGATTTCGAGAATTAAAAGAGATACGAAATCAGTTAAATTAGACTAAAGTTGTCCTATACCAAACCATTTTAATGGTGTTTCGTTATTAATAATTTGTTTAAAATATGTCGAAAAAATGTGCAAGGCCTTGGTGATCCAGAATGTTTTTTCTAATATATAATTTAAAAAAACAGACGTTTCGAACCCTAGTGGTTCATCATCAGCTACAAATATCATTTTGTGTTACAGATAAACTTATAAAATATTAAAATAGAAAAAAAAATGTGTAATCACCATATTACAAAATATAATGTAAAAAGTAGTTATTGTTCAATAACAATTTGTCAAAAAAAAATTAGTTAAAAATATAAAAATATTTGAACTGCAATACAACTTGATAAAAACCCATCTTTAGCATACATGTATGCGCATGTACATTTTTGATTTGAATTCAAATTTATTTTTCATTTTACTTACTTTTCTTAAGTCAGTTCTGCAGGTACACCCATAAGTTAAAGATGGGTTTTTATCAAGTTGTATTGCAGTTCAAATATTTTAATATTTTTAACTAAATTTTTTTTTTACAAATTGTTATTGAACAATAACTACTTTTTACCTTCCGTCACCTTTAGGTAAGGAAGGTATTGTCTTTGGTCAAAAAATTCGGTGGTGAATTTTTGATGAATAAGCACGTTTTAGGGTCCCTAGAATACGATTTTACTATTTTTACGATGATGTCTGTATGTGTGTGTGTGTGTAGGTATGTATGTATGTATGTATGTATGTGTGTCCGTGTGTGTGTGTGTGTGTGTGTAACAAAATTTTCGTCTACGATAACTTCCATACTACAATTCTAAAAATTATAATTCTTTCGTATTTCTCTTCGTTACATCCATGCGAAGAGCTGATTAGATTTTGGTTAGAATTGGACAACCGGAAGTACCCTCATTTGAAGATTTTAACAGTTTTTCTTGAAAAAACTATGTTAAATATCATTTTTTCGCATTTAATGTTATTATAAATATTAAAGAATATTTTATTTTCTATACGATTTGATTGCATTTCATACCTAATATTAAATGGATATAGAGTTAAAAAATTATAAAGAAATTAAATTTCATAAAGTAGCCATAGCTGTGGAAACAGCTACTATATTAAGAAAATTTTGATTGAAAGATGTCAGTGTCAAGTGAAATGGACATAGTGTGTTTGTCTTATAATTTTACTGAAAATGGATATAGGATCTTTTGCTTTCTGTATGGAATTTGTATAAAATACATACAACTGTTTTAAGGTAATGTACAAGAAATAATAATAATAATAATAAATCTTTTATTTCTGCAGATACATTAGACTGTATATAGAAAACGTCACAAAATAATAATTTTCTGTATGAAATTTGCATAAAATACATGCAACTGCCGGAAGGTCATGTACAAGAAATAGAATATTTAATTTAGCAAGGAACTTTCCGTATGAAATTTGTACAAAATGCATAGAACTGACGGAAGGTAATGTGCTGGCCACATCAGATTTTTTCATTATATTTTGTAATATGGTGAGTGATTACACAATTTTTTTTCTATTTTAATATTTTATAAGTTTATCTGTAACACAAAATGATTTTTGTAGCTGATGATGAACCACTAGTGTTCGAAACGTCCGTTTTTTTAAATTATAAATTAAAAAAAAACATTCTGGATCACCAAGGTCTTGCTTATTTTTTCAACGATTTCCCAGCTGATCCTTCTCGACTCAACTCAACAAATCTTGTTTAAAATATGGCTATAATAAGAGTGCCACGAATGGGAAAAATCACTACATGTTACTTTTATTACATAGAATAGGGGATTCCATCATTTTTTTCCCTAATTTCATCAGAAAGTATAAGTAAAACTAAGACTATTGGTGAAAATCCAGTGAGAAAATTCCCATTAATAAGCGAGTTATGGTCCCCCGAAGTTTGAAAATATAGCTGTGACGTCACGAATATAAGTTTTTATATAAAACTGTTTTCTTCGTGGATCTAAAATGTTCTTGAAATGTATGCTATTTTTAAATTATATTTATAAAAAACAAATTAATATTATAACACTGCACAAGTCTACATTTTTTATAATTACAAGTGCATCAAAATTATTAAGTTTAATGCAAGAAATTTACATTCAAATAAAAACTGTTTGAGAATTGCAGTACTGGACTGGTAGCCACGTGTCCGCTATTTGAATTTGTCTACTTCCACTGGTAGTAGACTGCACCCCCTAACTCGGTATTCGTTATATATTTATAGGTATGGTCTTTGAGTCGCCAATCAAAATAATATATATGGAATTCATATGAGTGACGAGCTGCTAAAACGAAAACCCCCTTATTTCTGAAGTATTTCAATTATATCATTTTATTTCTTTATATCCATTTTGACCATCCCTGAATCCTATTTGACTAATTTCTTCGTGACGTCTGTACGTACGTATCTCGCATAATTCAAAAATGTTAAGCCGTAGCAAGTTTAAATTTTGTATTTAGGACTATTATATCTAGTTGTGTACCTCCCTTGGTCATTGCATAATTTCCGGAAGTGGTACTTTACTTGAAACGTATAATAGATTTTAATAAAAAACTATTTTGAAATATAATCCAAAACATTTCAAATTTGGTAGATAAGACTTTTATGTCAATGGGAGTAACATAGATTTTGGTTAAAATAGTCTAAGCAAGTGACATATTACCTGAAGTTGTTAACAGTTTTTCTTGAATAAAATGGTTTTATTTTGATTTTGGAAATAAATATTCAAATAATATTTTAGATTAAATTGTTCTGCAGCCAGCACATCAAGTATTATTAAATTAGCCCATTGAATAAGCGAGATATTCAGCCGCGTGCCTGAGTGTCTGGTTGAGAATCTGGGGAACCAGATTCGATCCCGACCGACGCCAAATATTTCGAATTTTAAATGACACAAAACTGACCCCTGTGGTGCACTCTCCACGCCAGCAATGAGTGCCCGTGACGTAACGCCTGGTTAACGGAACAAATATGTCATCATAATTTCCGATATCTGCGTATAAAGCAGCCGGGATGATATATATTTGATATATATTTTTGGTTTTTGTAATAAAGCTTGCTATGGATTAGGACAAAAAAGTAAAAAAAATAAAAAAATTAATGTTAATGTCAAATACGTGCAATTTTATAATTGGGTCTAGGTTTCATGTTAGTCTTGTGTACAAGGAAGTCGTGTGGTGTCCACATCAGTTTTTTTTTTCATTCATGACACTCTTATTATAGCCATATTTTAATCAAATTAATATCAAACATTACATGCATTTTTCTTAAAAAAAAAATAGAATTAACTTGTCTAACGAATGAGTAAATAAAAAATATATGACCTCATTTAAAATTTTAAAATTAGGTCCCGTATTTTGAGAACCACTAGACCAAAAAAATAATTTATCTTTTCTTTAAATTTGTCTTGTGATATAGAAATTGTTTGCCCATTTAAACGTCATTGTTACTGTTATAGTTTTCGAGATAGCAATGGTGGCCCATTTGAAATGAACACCCTGTATAGTTAGACGATAGATAATTTCTATGGCGACTATAAATTTTGTGGCAAGAAATGATAATAATAAAAAATTGAATGCCCAAATAATTTTGTTCTATCGTCAATATTGTCCGAAATACTGAAAAAATGAAACTATACAATTTCGAGATATTCCAGCACCTTTTACCTCTCGCTAAGAGAGGTATTGAATTTATACTAAAAATCGCATATCCAGATTTTAGTGAATAAGCACGTTTTAAGGTCCCTAGAATCCGATTATAATATTTTCAGGATGATGTCCGTGTGTGTGTGTGTGTGTGTGTGTGTGTGTGTGTGTGTGTGTGTGTGTGTGTGTGTGTGTGTGTGTGTGTGTGTGTGTGTGTGTGTGTGTGCGTGCGTGCGTGCGTGCATGCGTGCGTGCGTGTGTGTGTGTGTGTATCTGTTTTGAGTGTTCTTTGCTAGTTATTTTCCACAAGAACGGAAAAGACGGTATGAATCAATAAATTCTTTGAGAAACCATGGCTTGAGGAATTCTTTTCCGTAGTCTTGTTCCTCTTGGCCTTGACTTTTTACCTCCCGCTACCATTGGTAAGGGAGGCATAGGGATCGTGCGAAAAATCGCATATCGAGATACTGGTAAATGGTCACGTTTTAAGGTCGTGCGTGCGTGCGTGCGTGCGTGCGTGCGTGCGTGCGTGAGTGTGTGCGTGCGTGCGTGCGTGCGTGCGTGTGTGTGTGTGTGTGTGTGTGTGTGTGTGTGTGTGTGTGTGTTGGATGTTGGATCCACGATTTCTCGAATACTATAAAACTTTAGACATTTTTAACTACGGATTTCTCAATCTAACAATAATGGGAAGAGTTAATTAAGTTTTGGTACAATTGGACAACCGGAAGTAGTAGTTACAAGAAAAAAATCATCTAAATATTATTTATCAAAAATTTATGTAAATACTTATATTAAAGAACGTTAAATTCTTCATTCGATAAATATAAATTCATTATTATATCTTCTATAAGTAGATTTAGAAATAAAGAAATGCATATAAAATAATTTGATGTAAAAATTCTCAGATCAAACTACTTCAAGGCAATAAATTCTTATGTTTGTAATTGACACATAAATGTCACTGTCAAAAATATTCGTATGCCACTGTCAAAAATATTCATAAATCAAAATGAAAATTAAAAAAAGTCAACATCGCAAAAGAATATACGTAAAAAAGAATATAAAAGGAATTTGCGAAAATACGAATATAAAGAAAAATTTCAGGATATTGAATATAAAGGAAATGCATTTATTGTACATAATTTATATTAAAATATCCCATAGATTTTGTAAATATATGTGACAATTATTTTGTAGTAAGGTATGAATATATGTATTTGTATTTAAAAATATTTTTTGTATTATGCGTACAACCAGGTAAAATATTTGGCGAGAGGTTATGTGCTGGCCACATCAGATTTTTTGTTTTGTGTGAGTGCTTTGTGTTAGTGCTCCTAAAACCTATATCTAAAATTATCTTGTTTGGGGGCTAATAGCAAGAACTTTATAAATTATAACTACGCCACTGCATAAGTCCGGTGAATTTGAAGACATTAACCTATAATGTTTTTCCGTTCGCAATCCCTTCCAGTAAATAAGATTGACTCATCATTTTTACTTGCCATCTACATCATAAATCATCTTCAAGTTTCAAAAACATGACTGCTAAAAATAAATCTTATGGAGAGCGACATTTTTTTAGCTTTTGAAGAGCTTTTAATAAAGAGTTAAAAATTAAATAAAAATAAATCACAACTGATATATTCAGATTAGCATTTCTAAACACATCGGTTGAATAATTGAATATTGGGATCCGCAGAATCCGTTTGCAGTATTGCAGTACTGTAAATCACATTTGTTTAAATAAAATTTGACAGATACAAAAAAGTGCTAATAATACCTTATTAAAGAGACAAATAACTATAAATCAATACAAAAAATAATAAATAAATAAATAAATATAACATCATGGCTTTGTTGGGTGTGCCAATCTGCTTTATACACAGATATCGGTAATGATGAAATATTTGCACCGTGCGGGCGCTTACCAGGCGTCACCTCACAGGCATTCATTGCTGACGTGGAGAGTGCACCACAGGGGTCAATTTTGTGCCATTTAAAATTCGAAATATTTGGCGTCGGTCGGGATCGAACCCGGTTCCCCAAATTCGCGACCTGACACTCAGGCACGCGACCACGAGAACCCATATAACAATAATAATAATAATAATAATAATAATAATAATAATAATAATAATAATAATAATAATAATAATAATAATAATAATAATAATAATAATAATAATAATAATAATAATAATAATAATAATAATAACAATAATAATAATAATTATAATAATAATAATAATTATAATAAAAATCTGGTGTAGCCAACAAAATACCTCCCGCCATTTACTGCCCGGGTCACAAAAAAGATTAAGTTAATCCTTATTTTTGGATTAGCCAATTTTACTCAAATTTTGACAATTTATTTCTTAAAGTATAAAATATAGTCTAATCTAATCCAAGTAACTACCTTTTTTAAACTCCTCAACAGGATTAAATCCCAATTACAGAATGGGTTCACATTCACACACATCCATGCCTTAGTGGGATTCGAACCCAGAGCCTCGAGGGCACTCATGACATGACGCGTTGCTCTAACCATTAAGTCACCGGACCTATAATAAAATGAAGGTTAAATTATAAATACCGGGATAGAATAGAATTAACTAACACAAAAATGAAGATTAGCTTAAACATTTTTGTGAATCGTTAATTTTTATTAATCTAAATACATACCTACATATTTACTTATGCTGGCAACTGTATTGAATTCCTTTTCTATTGTTCTATTTACTTTTTTCTTTTTAAAACGTTACTAATATTATTTTGAAATGACTAGTTCTTTGATAGCGACATTTATCTGTCAGTTACCTACATTGAATAACTGCGTTTTGTTTGTTTAAAACGGAGGCTCTGGGATTTAAATTATAGATATTTTTTATAAATTTATCCATAACATATATAGAAAAAGTATTAATGCAAATCTATAGAAAATTTAATACCTAATCTTTAATTTTTATAATAACATTAGTCTCGAAAAAATAATATTTAAGGTTTTTTTCCGAAGAAAAACTATTTTGAGCTTCTAGTAAAGTGCCATTTCCGATCATCCGATTTACACCAAAATCTAATGAGCTCTTTCCATTATAGAAAAAGTTCGAAATACCAGGTTTCAAAATTTTCTGAATAATAGTATTTGAGTTAGAGTGGTGTATCCACACACACATACACACAGACATCATCGTGAAAATGTTAAAATTGGATTCTAGGGACCTTAAAACGTGGTCATTTACCAAAATCTACCAAACCAAGGGTAGCGGGATGTAAAAATAACAATAATAATGTGGAGTACGATGATCGACTGGTAGCAGAAACGAAAATTGGGAAATGATCGGACACGCAGTCTAATATAAATAATAATAATAATAATAATAATAATAATAATAATAATAATAATAATAATAATAATAATAATAATAATAATAATAATAATAATAATAATAATAATAATAATAATAATAATAATAATAATAATAATAATAATAAACAAATCTGTTAATAAAATATATTCAAAAATATAAAGAAAATTTCAAAAATCTTTAAACGCTGACGTAAACCCATTGTCTGGCTGGATACCCTATATCTGATATGTATTATACATACTTATACACAATTGAGTTTTCAAGTTAAAAACACAAACTCTACTTTGAGAAAAATGCATACTGATTTTTCCCTGTTCCTGTTCAATTCAACTGGCTTAATAAAGCAAGAACCATTGTTTATTTAAAAACGGAAGGAAGTAAATACAATATTATTTTTGTATATTAGTTGTCAGTTCTTGCACGACGAGATACGCGACTTTTTAAAAAAATTATATGTTATTTTTATACATTTATATAGCCATTCCATTTAAAATAAGAAAATTTGGGACTACTTTTGGGTCATCCGGAAGTGTCACTGCTTTGAAATTTTAGTTGAAAAGAACATGGAACCGAAAATAATTGGTTGCTTGTATTTAACATTTTCACGACGATGTCTGTGTGTATGTCATCATTCAGAAAATTTTGAAACCTTGTATTTCTACCTTATTCTAATATGGAAAGAAGCCATTAGATTGTGGTGTAAATCAGATAACCGGAAATGGCACTTTACTTAAAGCTCAAAATAGCTTTCGTCCGAAAAATACCTTTAAATATTATTTATTTGAGATTTATACTATTATAAAAATTAAAAATTATTAAATTTTCTATTGGTTTGCTTTAATACTTTTATATATTTTGCGTTCATAATGAAGTCTTTATGATACGCAATTGCGTATCGTAATGACCTTTATTTCTATACGCAATTTTTTGTTTTAGACGGTTGGTACTAGATGACGTTTCTTTAACCCATTCTTACCTAATTTATTTTTATTTAATTGACAATTCAATAATACAATGTCGAAATTATTATTATTATTATTTTATTTAGGGAATATTATTTACATGAAAATGTACAAATGATCACAAATTGATATATATAAAACACGTTCTTTAATATACTATTTTCTATTTCGGTGTTCTTATGTTTCTATAAAAGCACTGTTTTTTACTGAAAACACGACGTTTAGAAAATCTATAAACGTACTGTTTTTGGCGCCTTTTGTATTCTAGAGGTGGTAGTCATGCTTTCATAACTACAGATAACCTCAAAATGGTAAATTGTTTGTGTTAAAATATTATTTCTAATTGAGGATTTTTATCCCTTCTCTAGGTGATAGGACTAGAAAGAAAAGAAATTTATAGCTATAGCTGTGTTAGTTAAGAAAGAATAAGAATCTGTGAAGTTAAAATTTCAACTAAAAAATTATGAAACAAGAAACAATGCGCTCAGGTTTACTTTGTCAAAATAATTAAAACGGTAAGTTTTATTTATTACAATTTACATCTATGGTAATGCAATTTTGAATTGAATATATTGTTATTCCATGCAGGATATGAAATGTATGATGTCTACTCTATTTGTGGCGGCTACTAGCAAACAAATATGAAAAGTTGACGTTTTAATCCATGATTTCCAGTTCCACGTTGTGGCGAACTATCGAATATATGCCATATATGTTTTGTATTAAAAAGTGTAAGAACAGCTGCTGCCGTTATCTGTGCAACTGAGCAGTGAGTGTTGACAAAATAGTGGAAAGTAATTAATAAATAATAAATTGTTCATTAAAGTATTTCATTATTTAAAGAGTTTTATTTATATGTTGTTTTCTCAATAAAAAGACTCGATGGTCCACATAACGTCCTTCAATCCCATATTCAAGTTCATTATTAAACCTTGGAGTTCATTGTATGTATTGGTTTTCCTCTTTCATAATTGTATAATGCTTGATACAATGTTTTAATGTAAACAATCAGACAAAATCACAAGATACACAAACTGTCAAAATGTGAAATTTCAATTTTTAGCGGGAAGCGCTACCAACATAACTGATAAAAAACCACCAACTCATACTTTTGACAAGTCCTTTTTTTAAAAAATCTAATTGTAAAATTACCTCAATAGAAAAAATAGTATAAAAAACATGTATCATAAGGCCTGTTGACGCACTCGTCCTTTGTAAAACTCGCCTAGCGGCTCGTTTTCCAAACTTGGACTCGTACGTTAACAGATTGCCTTATGATACTTGTGTTTTAATGTACTATTTCTATATATTTTATATATAAATTTATAAAATTATCTATAATTTAAATCACTGAGCCTGCGCTTTAAACAAACAACTACTTGATTAGACAGTTCATATCTCAAATGTATGTAACTGACAGATAAATGTCACTGTCAAAGAACTAATCATTTCAAATTAATAATAGTAACGTTTTAAAAAGAAAATAGTAAATAGAACCATAGTTATATGGAATGGATTTTAATTAAAATTCCTAGAAATCAATTTTAACATTTTCATGATGTATGTGTGTAAGTGGGTGTATGTGTGGTTCCTGTTTCCGCTTTAACTCAAATACTATCATTCAAAAAAAATTGAAACCTTGTATTTCTACCTTATTCTAATATGGAAAGAAGCCATTAGAGTTTGGTGTAAATCAGATAATTGGAAATGGCACTTTACTTGAAGCTCCAAATAGTTTTTTTCCGAAAAATACCTTTAAATGTTATTTATTCAAGATTTATTTTATAAAAATTAAAAATTATTAAATTTTCTATTGGTTTGCTTTAATACTTTTTCTATATATTTTATGGATAAATTTATAAAATTATCTATAATTTAAATCACTGAGCCTGCGCTTTAAACAAACACAACCACTTGATTAGACAGTTCATATCTCAAATGTATGTAACTGACAGATAAATATCACTGTCAAAGAACTAATTATTTCAAATTAATAATAGTAACGTTTTAAAAAGAAAATAGTAAATAGAACCATAGTTATATGGAATGGGATTTAATACAGTTTCCAGCATAACTAAATTTGGAAGTATATATATTTGAATTAATAAAAATTAAACGGCGGGAGGTGTTGTGTTGGCCACATTAGATTTTTTATTAATATCTAGAGCGCGTGCTTACAGTAAAAACGTACGCGTAGAATGCTCACTATAATGATATTGAAAATATTGAGGGAGGAGGTATGGAGGGCTTCAAAATTAAATTGCGTTTGGGGCGTCACAAGTGCTAAATCCGCCACTGTGTATTATGTAGCTAATTTATAAGAAACGTAAACAAAGATAACACATATTTTTATACGCACATTTAGGTAATTTATTTATAATTTGTTGATAACATTTTCCCAGAATGAAATAAGGTTTTAGTAATTTATCACGTATTACATACTATGTAGTTCCCTAGTCCCGATACCACAATATTATTTTTGCGTACTACAAACTAAATAGGTATATAAATTGAAAAACAAGGTCAACTTTTATTCATAGTACTCGTATAGTCACTACAAGAACTGGTAAGTTGAATATTTGCAAATAGATAATAAAAACGCTGACTGGTAGTATTTACTCTTAATGAGGTGTGATTAAACTATGACCAAAATAACAATTCAGTTGTTCTTTAGTCATGCCATTGTATTTTTAAATAATTGCCATTAAGGTGAGTAAAATTTTGAGTAAACAGCACTAAATAGGTACTACCAGTACAGGGTCTAGGGCTCTAGGGGCACGTTATGTACCTAATATGAAATGGAATTTAACGGTTACCGTTATAATTGCATTTAAAATTTACACTATGCATGTCAATTTTCTGTGACTAGCGTCTCGACAAAAGGACAGCAAACTTGTCACTACTTCAGTTGACCTCTTATTTGTTACAACAGATATGGTATATTTCTCTAAATACATAGTGGGGTACCTACAGCAACTTGCTTATTTAGAAATTCAAATAAAAAATATGGTGTGGCCAACACAATAACTCCCGTCATTTACAGTCCGAGTCACAAAAAAGATTATGCTGATCCTTATTTTTGGATTAGCGAATATTACTCTAATTTTGGCAGTTTATTTCTTAAAATATAGTCTAATTTAATCCAAGTAACTACCTTTTTACCTTCCGTCACCTTTAGGTAAGGAAGGTATTGTCTTTGGTCAAAAAATTCGATGATGAGTTTTTAATCAATAAGCACGTTTTAGGGTCCCTAGAATACGAATTTACTATTTTTACGATGATGTCTGTATGTGTGTGTGTGCGTGTGTGTGTGTGGATGTGTGTGTGTGTGGATGTGTGTGTGTGTGTAACAAAATTTTCGTCTGCGATAGCTCTAATACTACAGTTACAAAAATTATAATTTTTTCGTATACTTCTTCGTTACATCCATATGAAGAGCTGATTAGATTTTGGTTACAATTGGTCAACCGGAAGTACCATTATTTGAAGATTTTAACAGTTTTTCTTGAAAAAACTATGTTAAATATAATTTTTTCACATTTGATGTTATTATAAATATTAAAGAATAATTTATTCTCTATACGATTTGACTGCATTATATACTTAATATTAAATGGATATAGAGTTAAAAAATTATATAGAAATTAAATTTCATAAAGTAGCCACAGCTATGGAAACAGCTACTATATTAAGAAAATTCTGATTGAAAGATGTCAGTGTCAAGTGAAATTGAGATAGTGTTTGTCTTATAATTTTACGGGAAATATAGGATCTTTTGCCTTTTGTATGGAATTTGTATAAAATACATACAACTGCTTTAAGGTAATGTACAAGAAATAATAATAATAATAAATCTTTTATTTCTGCAGATACATTACACTGTATATAGAAAACGTCACAAAATAATAATTTTCTGTATGAAATTTGCATAAAATACATGCAACTGCCGGAAGGTAATGTACAAGAAATAGAATAATTAACTTAGCAAGGAACTTTCTGTATGAAATTTGTACAAAATACATAGAAGTGACGGAAGGTAATGTGCTGGCCACATCAGATTTTTTGATAATAAAATGAAGATTAAATTTTAAATACCGGGATAGAATAGAATTCACTAATTCAAAAATGAGGATTTAGCTTAAACTTTTTTGCGAATCTTTAATTTTTATTAGTCTAAATACTTACCTACATATTTACTTACGCTGGAAATTGTATTGATTTCCTTTTCTATTGTTCTATTTACTTCTTTCTTTTTAAATCTTTACTATTATTAATTTGAAATGATTAGTTCTTTGACAGTGACATTTATCTGTCAGTTACATACATTTGAATAACTGCGTAACCAACAAGTTTTGTTTGTTTAAAGCGTAGGCTCCGGGATTTAAATTATAGATAATTTTATAAATTTATCCATAAAATATGTACAAAAAGTATTAATGCAAATCTGTAGAAAATTTAATAATCTTTAATTTTTATAATATTAATCTCGAAAAAGAAAACATTTATGCCCGGTTTTATAAAATATGGATAAGTAAATTATTAGCAAAGTAAAATTTACTCTTAAAGTAAAATAGTTCATTCCAGAGATTTTCGTTTTATAAAGCAAGAATAAAAATACTTGCTAAGTAAATCTACAGAATAAATTACTCCACCGATTTTCGAGGAAGTAAATTTTATTCTGTAGAATAAATTTGACACATCAACATTAATTTAATTAAATTCATTATAAATTTCATCTCTTGCATTATTTTTACATTTATTTATTTATTTATTTATATCTAATATATTTGCTTTGTCTATTTCTGTGTAATTTCTTCCCCGTTCTCTCTTTTTTCCATGTTAGTTGACACCTGGCACTTTATGACACACTTTATTTTCTATTTTGACTTTTGGATTTATTTCGTGTCAGGAACATACAGAATACAATATTATTAAAACATTCTGTGGCACATTGCTTAGAATAGATCATCTTCAGTTGAAGATTAACATTATCGTCAGTAGTGATTTTAAGGGATACCGTCTAGTAATGTTTTATCCAGGTTTTATCAATCTCTCTTATGCTCCAGTAGTGGAAAGATTAGCTGGTATAAGAAACAGTAGCTTGAGTGTATCACGGTATTCACACACTCTTCATGGATGCTCTTTTCCTTGTCCCCAGTTAAAATTTTTATTTACTCGTCGATTAAATTTACTTTCAAAGTAATAACTCAGCAATTTATTCGATGTTTATAAAACCGGGCATTTAAGAAGAAAAACTATTTTGAGTTTCAAGTAAAGTGCCATTTTTGGTTATCAGATTTACACCAAAATCTAATGGGCTCTTTCCATATTAGAAAAAGGTCGAAATACAAGGTTTCAAATTTTTCTAAAATAAATAAATATATCATCACGGCATATTACCCATTGCTGGGTGTGCCAATCTGCTTTTTATGCAGATATCGGTAATGATGATGACATATTTGTACCGTGCGGACGTTTACCAGGCGTCACCTCACGGGCACTCATTGCTGGCGTGGAGAGTGCACCACAGGGGTCATTTTTGTGCCATTTAAAATTCGAAAATATTTGGCGTCGGTCGGGATCGAACCCGATTCCCCAGGTTCGCGACCAGACACTCAGTCACTCGAGTGATAGTATTTGAGTTAGAGTGGAGGATCCACACATAAATACACACACACACACATATACACATACAAACATACACACAGACATCATTGTGAAAATGTTAGAATTGGATTCTAGGGACCTTAAAACGTGCTCATTTACCAAAATCTCGATAGTTCGATAGCTGTTTAAATTTTGGTTATAATTGGTCGACCGGAAGTACCCTAATTTGAAGATTTTAACAGTTTTTCTTGAAAAAACGCTGTTAAACATTATTTTCTCATATTTAATTTATAAATATTAAAGAATATTTTATACTCTATACGATTTACATTTTATACTTTATATTGAATGTATATAGAGTCAATAAATTATAAAGAAATTAAATTTCAAAAAGCAGCCAGCTGTGCTATAACCATGGAAACATCTACCATATTAAGAAAATTCTGATTGATAGATGTCAGTGTCAAGTGCAATTGACATAGTATGTTTGTGTTATAATTTTACTGGAAATATAGAAACTTTCTGTATGGAATTTGTATAAAATACGTAGAACTGACTTAAGGTAATGTACTGGAAAATTGAATCTTTTGCAAGAAACTTTTTGTGTGGATTTTGTTCAAAATAGATAGAACTGACGGAAGGTAATGTGCTGGGTACATCCAATTTTTTTATTTGAATTTCTAAATAAGCAAGGTGCTCTGCTCCACCCTGTACAACAACAATAACCTAACCTAGTATACAAAACTCGGCTCGAGTTTTCCAAGCGTTTAACACCCACACATAACATCAGTTATCTAACGTGCACTTTTGGGTATTTTGAGCGCAATAAGTCTAGGCACGTTAGACGCGTATGGGCCTATGTCATAATGATGATTAGATACAGATCAACGTGTCCCTCCTAAACAATCCTAATAAAAATGTCACTAGTTCCGTTATATTTCAGATTAAAAATGTACAAGGCATCAGTTATTCTCTTCCTTATCTTCTTCTGTTTATCGGTGAGCCTAACAGCACCCACGGAATCTGAGACAGCAGCAAGTACAAACTGTCCAAGTCCAAAACCTTGTCCTATGCTACTATGCAGAACTGGATATTACGCGGCAAAACCCGATCCGTGTAGCTGTGCTAAATGTGTACCGTGCCGACCTAGGGCATGCCCAATGATATACTGTCCCGAAAAGAATCGTTTGCCAAGCGATGAACCTTGTGGCTGTCCTAGATGTGGTTAAGTATGTAAATAATTTGTGATATTATAGTTGTGAATTGTTTTTAAATAAATTCCTATTTAATAAAAAAAATATTATTTTTATTTTTCGCTACCTTGTAAGGCCGTTTTCATACACACCGATAAAACCATAAAATAAAGACCGCATAAGCTTGTCATAGGGAATTATGTATAAATAGTAGGTACAGTAGATATCAATATAACATTTTCGTTTCTATTGTAACCAGGCCCGGATTGCCCATAAGGCCAACCTAGGCCATGGCCTAGGGCGCTGGCACGGAGGGGGCGCACATCGAAGGGTTGGATAAATGAGAAAACGGAAAGAGAGAAGTACCTACAGTTTTATGACTGTACCAAATCTCAAGAGCTGTTGCGCAGAAAGGAAAACTATATTTCTCTTTCTCTCTCCCCTATTGCCTGACCTTTCTCTAGCTATCTCTCTTCTTGATCTGCGCATTTCATAGCTCATGCCATATGGCACAACCTCTACTAGACGACGTAAAAGGCGATTTCGGGCGACAACCGTTCACTTGCGGTATGTTGCGTTCAGGTACGTTCACACATTCGGGCGCTAGGAACAGAATACCCGGTATGCTTGGATCAGTGCTTACAGCTGAACAGGTTTGCGAGTCGGGTCAGCTCTCTGTTCACTATTTCTGTCTCTTTTTATCATGTCTTTTTTGAAATGTCAAAAGTCAAAACAGTCGGAGTCGTGGTGTTATATCAAACAGGGTGACATTATTTTCGTTGGCTCTTTTTTGGACAAATATGGAAAAAACTATCTTTCTCCGTTAATGCATTTTAATTGTCAGACACTATTTTTGACAGTTTTAAATGTCGCAGAATATACATAACCACCAAGCACGGTGTCAACAAGTGAACCAACGATTATTGGCCGATTATCATACCGTTACTAATCCTAACAAGTGACCGGGTATGTCGCCCGAAATCACCTAAACAGTCACATTTGCTTTAATTATACAAAATCAGTATAGTCGAGTGAATGGTAAATCCTGTTGAGCTATGGCAGTTGTCGACGATTTTAAATAATTCTAATATATATATATATATATATATATATATATATATATATATATATATATATATATATATATATATATATATATATATATATATATACCGGGTGTCTACTTATGAATCTTAGCAAATACAATGGTAAAATTTTCATGACTGTAATACTGTAAAACTGTTTAGAATTAAAAACTGCATCTAATAAGTCCAAAATTATTGTTTACATGCATTTCATTTGAGAGATAGAGAAGCAAAATAAAAGTGGCAATCTTTAGCTATTTATAAAAAGATGGTAAATGTGTCTTTGATGATTGATAGTAGGTATATTGAAAACAAATTTCATAAGGCAATCTGTTAACCCACGAGTCCAACTTTGGAAAACGAGCCGCTTCGCGGTGACAGTTCTTATGAAACATATTTTTTTTTTTTCTATTGGGGTAATTTGATAATTCTATTAGATTGTTAATAAATGCGACTTGTAAAATCAGTTACGTTGGCAGCACTTCCCTCTAACAAATTGAACTTCAGAGATGAAAATTCTTTGTTGACTGTCAGCAATTTGATGTTGATATGTCATTTATGTATCAGTTTTAAAAGCAGTAAGTCATACCACCTCTGGAAAACGAAAAGCTCTAAAAACAGTACGTTTATAGATTTTCTTAACATGTTTTCAGTGCGTTTATAGTCTCAGAAAGGCAACGATATAGAACAAGAATTTAATGAAATCAAGCATTATTAAAACTCGGCATATATTGAGAGGGAGAGGGGGGTGCAGTCATGAATTTTGGCCTAGGGCGAAAAGAAATGCTAATCCGGGCCTGATTGTAACGCGTGAGCACCGCCGCTACGCTGAGCAAGGGTAACAGGCCTATTCTACTAAAAATATGTTTAACGATATCGTTACCATCGACTGTCGCTAAGCATTTGGTTGAACGACTTTCATAACGACAAATGCCAAAAAGGTATTCTACTAATCATATCGTTATCGAGTTATCGTTATGATGAGTTTAACGATAATATCTAACTTCATGTTGATTTTGACAATAAATTTATATTTGTTTTTCAATTCAATTTTGATATTGATTCAAATTTAAAATTTTCATCGTACATAAAATTATTTATTATTCTCACCCTCGTTTTACAGTTTACACGCTCCATATCTACTTGCGCCGTATGAAATTTGATATAGGTATATGTCTATAAAATGATCAACAATAATATTGCAGATTTCTATTAATGATATGATTATTAAAGATTGACTTAATACCACATATGAATCCTTTTCTATTGATATCCTCCTTGCTACTGATTTCTAATATCTTCCATGAGCAAAAAAATGCAAAGCTGCCATCATCTCAATTGAAAACAAAATATTTATGTGCATTCATATGTAATGTAATACGCATAAATAATAATTTATAAATAATCTAGAAATTTTTGGCAAACCATCACTTCAACGAGTTCCTCATATATGGTGAAATTTGCGTAAATAAATCTCTACATGCTTCTTTACTCATAAAAAAAATACTCAAATTTTCCTCCGGTACAGTAAAAGGACGATTATATAAAAAGTCATATTAAAAAATGTAATAATATAGTAATAATAATATCTTGCTCAGCTACAATTAATGAAATATCTTCTTTAGCCATTTTTACTTTTGTTTTCAAAATATATCTAATTTTACGACTTCAACGAGGCATGTGAACTTGTCGTTCATAAACGACATAAAATAACGATAAGTAACGATACGTAACGATAAATAAATTAGTAGAATAGGGTTTTGGCAAAAATCGTTATTATAAACTACATGTCGCCTGGTAACGACTCGTAACGATACATATTTTTTTAGTAGAATGGGCCTGTAAGTATAGCGATGAAGTAATCGAGTGAGCAGCCGGGCGACGTAAACAAACGAGTCACGACATGTTTAATTACATCCGGTCGCCAGGACCTTTTGTGTTCGTTGTTATTATGGAGTGGACAGAATGCAGTCCCTGATTTGAAGGGTTAATAATAATAATAATAATAATAATAATAATAATAATAATAATAATAATAATAATAATAATAATAATAATAAAAATAATAATAATATTAATAATAATAATAATAATAATAATAATAATAATAATAATAATAATAATAATAATAATCATAATAATAATAATAATAATAATATTAATAATAATAATAATAATAATAATAATAATAGTAATAATAATAATAATAATAATATTAATAATAATAATAATAATACGCATTAAATCATACATATAAAATGATCTTAAGACTTATCATTAAGGAATTCTTCAAAATGATAATAGTTTTTACAAAGTAAATACTTTTTTAAGTGACATTTAAATTTACTTTTTGTTTTAATATCTTTTATTTCCTGCGGCAGTTTATTATAAAATTTCAATCCGTAGTAGTTAGGATTATTTTCGTTTAATTTTATGTGAGGGATAACGAAATTTGATTTTCCTCGAGTATCGTGCCTATGTATGTCACTCTGCGTTAATAGGTTATATTTAGAATATCTAATGTGTAAAATTGTGTAATAAATGTAAATACAAACAAGATTTAATATACTTTCCTTTACAAATACTTCTTTACAAGATGTTCTATTAGTTAATAAAAATATATTTCTTACTGCCGCTTTTTGTAATCTAAAAACGCGTATAGCTGAGGGTGAACAACCCCAGAAAATTATGCCATAGCTTAGTATGGAATGAAATTTTGCGAAATAGAAAGTTTTTGCTGTGTTGACATTACAAAGTAATCTTACTCTTTTTATAAGAAAGCAAAGGCTGGCTAAAGTTTTACATATAGTATTAATATGTTCATCCTTAAGTTATCTTGAATTTTGAGGCCCAAGACTTTGACACTGGCAACTTGTGGTACCAACTGGTCGTTACATCTTACAGACAGACATTCGCTTTTGTGCTCCTAGAGAAACTAATTACAGCTGATTTACTTACATTTAAAGATAAATTTAAGGAGGCAAACTAAGAAGATAAATTACTTGCAATTTCTGAAATTTCATTTGGATCATTCAAAAGAACAGATACGTCATCAGCGTAAGCGACGAAATTTTTTGATTTTAATAAGTTGGTAATACCATTGATATATAAAATAAATAAAATAGGGCCCAATATGGAGCCCTGCGATACTCCACAAGAAATGCCTAGGGCAATTGATTTTTGATTATTGTAGATAACTACCTGTTTCCTTTTATGAAGATAAGAAAATAGCCAATCAGCGCAAGTACCTCTTATGCCATAATAATTTAAGATATTCAGTAGTTTCAAATGGTTTACGCAATCAAAAGCTTTTGATGATGATCCGGTCGCCAGGACCTTTTGTGTTCGTTGTTATTATGGAGTGGACAGAATGCAGTCCCTGATTTGAAGGGTTACTTGTAAGAAAACGGTTCAAGATACATAAAAAGGTTTTTATTGCACAAAAGTTCATATAATCCCGTTTTTTCACGATGTTTTGAAAATGATATCGTCCAAGTGGCGGCCTTGGCGAGCAATGCACATTTTGAGCCTTTCAAAGAAGATTTCGGCCACTTTTCCCAGTATATCTTACGAAATTCCAGCGATGACGCCTTCAGAGCTTCAAGGGTTCGTGGTCGAACTTTGTTTACCTCAACTTTGACGTATCCCCAAAGAAATAAGTCACACGGGCTCAAATCGGGGAAGTGAGGGGACCATGGAACATCCTCCCGGTAAGATATCAGGCGACCGGGAAAGAGCTCTTGCAGAATTTCGCGTGAACGACGGGCAGTATGGGCCGTAGCACCATCTTGTTGAAACCAGAAGACTTCTGTGTCGTGTTCCTCGCCATACTCAAATCATGATATTATGATGAAACAAAATTAACAAAACTTACCAATCTTATTTGTTTTATGTTTGGCTAAAAGGTATTCCTTATGTATGAATAATCTTTCTCAGTGTTCACCGGCCCAAGAGTTTTACAAGGTTCTAATATTTTTGTCCATTCGGCGACTTTTATTTCTTATATAAAAATGTCGGAAAATGCCCCGAAAATAATATCTTTCGATTCCCTTATTTTATTATAGGTTTTACTAATCATAATTTAATATATTATTTAATTTTCTAGTTCTAATCAACCGCTTAGCAACTATAATATTATGAGAATTGGGAAGAGAAGAGGGAATGATTTAAAAGTTAGAGATCTAAAGTCACAACAAAATCACAAAACAAAATAATGTATGTTGAATTGAAAAATTAAATACAGTACTCCAATAAATACAGCTATGATCACTTGTGGAAATAAACTACACTTGTAAAAAAGTTACTAGACTTGTAAATTTCTTTCAGAAACAGAATTTACAAGTCCTTGTGAATAATTTACTAGTAACTTGTAACTTGTTAACTTGTAGACTTGTATTTTTGAGAAACAGGGCCCAGAGCACATATACTATTATTCACGAAAGACGACTATTCAAGGTCATTTGTTCGAAGAAAGAATACACATCAGTTTACAGCAGTAGCTTAGAACATTTTGTATTAGAAAGAGAAAAATTATTTGACCTATGTCTATTTAATTTATGTGGTGTAAGAGATATACGTAAATAGTGGCATTACTTTCTAACACATTATAAATAATAATGACGTATGTCGTAGAATTACAGATATCTAATCATCTACTACACTGCCCTCTGTGCTAATATTTACCCATTGGCGTTGACGTTTAAATCAAATTATTATTCCTTGGTTTGCAAGTTAAGTCAATGTTTTTGTATTTTGCAAAAACATAAGTGAATAACATAAATAAGACATTATTTAGAAAGAAACATAATTTTGAAATAAATTACTCTTATTTTTTCATTTAAAATGTGTCCAGAAATATTTCATGCTGTACGCCTATGCATATGAAATGCAATGAAGTTATCTGCAAGTAATATTATATCAGACGGCTCATAAATGACCTTGAATAGTCATCTTTCGTGAATAATAGTTTACAATTTAACATGTGACAAACTATCGCCTACTTTTATTTATATAAATAACGTAAACTGTTTTCCTATTGGTTATGAATGACGTACTGTATATGCTCCGACGTCACAGGAGTGGGAGGTTGTTTTTCATGATTATTTCTGGCGCCAATCTTTTTATTTAAATATTTACGAAAACAACAATAAATTATTATTATTTTTTATGTTACTATGATAAATATTCCATAAACTTTCATTTAAAATACTTTTTAACAAATGTAAAACCGGCTCATTGTATATCAGAAAGAAATTATTTTTAAATTTATCACATAATAATGCAGATGAAAACAATAAATACCTAATTAATTTTATTTTTGTATTAACTGTGGGAAATTTTTGCTGACTTCTTGGAATCATTATCCTTTATCATATTTAATTAATTATTTTTTTCTGGGTATCTCTAAATATAAAACTGTTGCGTTCTAGTGAAAAAAAAAACTCGAATGATTAATATAATTCTGAGGAATAAAAAAATAATAAAGTTTATAAATGGACATACATAATTTATACTGTGTTATTTGATTTTAACCTGTTTGTCTACGAGTATTAGGTAGTGTAGAAGTTCTTGTATGGTATGTACTCCTAGAATAAATCATTTTCTTTGAGATATATTTAGATAAAACTAGATACAAAAGTAATGGCTCGAATTACGAGTGCACTTTTACAAAAAAAGCGATTTTATGGAGTACATTCCTCATAAGAATATGATGTAAAAGCGAAGTCCATAAAACCTCTTTTATTATAAAAGTGCGCTCGTAATACATTATCTTTTATTTCATTATAAATCAGGGTTGGCCTGATTTAAATCAACTGATTTTTACTTCCTTGTACTAAGTAAAGGAAGTATTGTATTCGCGAAAAATTTCGGTTTTCAGATTTCAACGGAAATATCCATTTTGGCCATCCCTGAATCCATTCTGACTAATTTCGTCGTGACGTCTATATGTACGTACCTACGTATCTCGAATAACTCAAAAATGGTAAGCCGTAGAAATTTTGTATTTAGGACTTCTATAAGATCTAGTTGTGCACCTCCTTTTTTGGTCATTACATAATTTCCAGAAATGGTACTTTATTTGAAGCCTATAATAGATTTTAATGAAAAACTATATTAAAATATACTCCAAAACTTTTAAAATTTAGTATATACGACTTGTATATCAATTGGAATAACATAGCAGATTTTGGTTAAAACAGGCTGATCGGGAGTGATATATTACCTGAAGTTGTTAACGTTTTTCTTGAATAAAATGGTTTCATTTTGATTTTAGAAATAAATGCTTCAAATAAGAGTTTTAGAGAATTAAATTTTGCGTCTAGCACATCAAGTATTATTAAATTACCCCTTAAATAAGCGAGATATGTAAATTTAAAACTTATATACTTTTGGTTTTTGTAATGCAGCTTGCTATGGATTAGGACAAAAAATAACAAAAAAATAAAAAATAGATGTTAATGTCAAATTACGTCAAATACGTGCAATTTTATAATTGAGTCTATATACTTCATATTAGTCTTGCGTACAAGGAAGTCGTGTGGTGTCACATCAGATTTTTTTTGCTTAGCAACAAATACGAAAGCAAACTGCATGGTAAATCCTAAATCCCGACCCCAAAGGAGGAGGGGTTTTACCTAATATCAGTTTTCTTGAGTGATTTTGCGTAAAAGCTGAAAGAATGAGTGCTTAAAAATAAAAATCTATCCGAGAAAATCAGAGCGGTTGTGTAATATTTGGTTTTATAAGTTATAAGTACCTCATACCAACATTCAATGTTTAAAGATTTCATAAATTTATCAACGATAAATTATAAAATGAAATATAGGTATATTGATTATCATTATTATTAAATTTTCAGCTCGATTTTTCTCAGAATTTTTGTTATGCAACCTTATGATTTATTTATATAAAGGGAAGAAAAATCACTATCGGATTCCACTAATAAAAATCTGTATTGTCATTTTTTTTTGTGATGACGTCATAACTTATGATATATTCCAAAACTTGTCAAAGTTAGTATTTAAGACTTTTAGATAACGGGAAGCAACATATTATATTTTGGCTAAAATTGATAAGCCGGAAGTGATATTTTATTTGAAGCTCTGAACAGATTTACGTGAAAAATAAATTGATACAATCCAAAACTTTTCAAATTTGGTATTTAAGACTTTTATATTAATGAGAACGACATATTAGATGTTTTCTAAAATTGATAAACCGGAAGTACTACTTTACAGGAAGCTATAAACAGATTTTCTTGAAAAAATATATGAAAACATGATCCAAAACTTCTCAAATTTGGTATTTAAAACACGTGTATAATTTGAAACAACATCAGATTTTGACTATGCCTATATGATAAACCGGAAGTGGTACTTAATTTGGAGCTTAACAGATTTTCGAGGAAAAACAATAAAATATAATCCAAAATTTGGTATTGCAGACTTTTCTATTTATTGGAACAACAAATTAGATTTTGTTTACGAACGATCAACCGGAAGTGATACTTTACTTAAAGTTCATTGCTATTTCAAACATGAAATTGACGGGAGGCCATGTGTTGGCCATATCAGATTTTTTTTTTGATTCTCGACAGTTTTTTTTCTGATTATTATACCATGTTTATACTTATAAATTTATATAAATAAAATTTATCTAATTAGTGCTCAAATGATAGGGTTATTTATAGCCTATCATTGGAATCGGGGGTATTCCCACTTACGAGTTACGTTAAATGCGGTTATAAATCATTTAGCCTGTTAATTTATTATTGCATTCCATAAAACACAAAAGTCATGATCATAATAAAAACACAAATATTATTTATAAGACTTTCTTTCGCACTTGTCAACTAGAAAACTCGCTAACGCTCGTTTTCTAAATTTTGACGCGTGCGAAAAAAACATATAAAACACGTTCTTTAATATACTATTTTAAACAATATGTCCCATAATAAATTAATAAATTCAAGGAAATCTGGTACAAAGCACATTGACACACCAAGCAAATACCGTGATGATATGTATATTTATTTATGTTAATAAAAATCACCATTTATTAAAAAGTAATAAACACATGAGTAAAATACAAGGTAGTATAATAATTAGTGTTTTTCAAAATATTTTTAGACAGTTTTATAATTCAAACATTTTTTTTTTTTGTTTCAGATAATGTCGCCAACTACGATTCTAGTATTTGGATTTATAATGTTACTGGCTCCAGCGACACCGTCTTCTAACAATGGACATGGATGTGGTGAAAATTTACGTTGTGAACGCAAGAAATGTGAACCTCCTAATCGTGTCATTATTCCTATTTGTGGGTGTCCGTTCTGTGAATTATATAAAGATCCGTCAGATCCAAAATATACCTTACAGGGTTTGTCATTGGGCAAGAAATAGCATAAGATAATAGTTATAAATTATTTGTATGAAAATTAAAAATATAATAACACTGTACAATATACCGGGTGTCTACTTTTTCCCGACCATAGGAAATTCAATGTTAAAATTTTGATTTGGTGATATCTCTTTACCTATTAATTTTAGAATAAAAGTGTGGTAAAGAAAAATGTTCAGAATGAAAAAGTGCATCAATGATAACCAAGAAACCAAGTTTGTTGTCCAATTGTATCTTATGTACGAGTTACAAGCAAAAGATAATACACGAATTAAGGCAATTATCAGAGTGCCATGATGAATAAGACAATAATCCATATTTGTTGTTTCTGGCATTATCTGACATTTTGACAAACCTTTTAATATTATTGTTATTAGAATAATAGGAAGAAAATCTAGAACTAAAAAATTATTACAAATTCTAATAATCATAATAAAATCAAATGAAATGTCAAATTTGTCAAATGTCAGGAACATCAAACATAAATTATTGTTTTATTTTTTGTGGCACTCTAATAATTGCCTTAAATCGAGTATTTTCTTTTGCTTCTAACTCGTACATAAGAAACAAATTAAAAGCATACTACACGATGCACATTTTCATTCTAAACATTTTTCTCCTTTACACTTTTATTCTAAAATTAATAGGTAAAGAGATATCGAGAAATTAAAGTTTTAACTTTGAATTTCCTATGTACGGGAAAAAAGTAGATACCCGGTATGTATGATTGTTGAAATATTAGAGAAGAATAAATAAAATGGATTATTGACATGTATGTGTATAACTTTTTTTTATATCTTTAATTTTAAAATTTTATCTATAATTCAAAACGTGATACAATAGATATTTGTGTATTAAGAGCGCAAAATGGGACATTGTCGATTGCGGCATTCTATCTTCATATACTTTAACTAACCCTATGTTAGTCGCACGGACTATTTTGCCCATTTTAAAAGCGCGGTCTAAATATAGACCGTTTAATCATTGCAAATAATATTTGATTAAATAAAATATAGTTAATGACGTGATAAATGGAAGTCACAAATATAAATTATAATTCTTAACAATTCTCAAAATTGCGTCCATGATTTTGTAATTAACGTGGTAATTAGTGAATAGCACTATTTGTAAACATGCCATTAAGGAAAGTATATAAATGTCCAAATGAAGGCAGAGTGGGCAGTTGCAGAGTCAGGTTTTAGTCCGGCGTAATAGTAGTCACTGTAAGTTTAAAAACCTTTATTTATTTAACAACTTTTGTCTGCTCTGCTTGTCTTTAAACAGGCTGGTATTATGATGAGTGTAAAACAATAATATATTCCTGAGATCCTCCTTTTAGTTACGGAATTACAAGGGATCAAAGTTTTAATATGAATATGTTATTTTTTACATAAAATTAGAATGCCATGAATGAAATTAGTGAATATTTTTTTTTAACACTTGTACTATATTCCGTAAAGGTTGGTTCATGTAAGCCGTAAACTTATGACATTATCTTTGCATCATGACTTTGCATTAATAATTCGAGTATAGGCAAATGCGTGCTACGGTATATGTAGCTGTAACCTTAACCTTAGCATTATGCCGTAACCCTAGAATACGCCAATTTCTAAATTCTTAAGTCATAATGCTAATGCCGACCAATCAGAAGCTTGCCGCTGGCGATATTCATGACTTCGAATTTGACGTTTGACGTTTAAAAAAATTCAGTTTAAATAAAAATGAACGGTTTTGAAAAAGATATTCAACTAAATGAATTAGTGGAACAATACAAACATATTTACGACAAAAAAGAAAAAATATATAAAGATAAAACAGCACTGCATCTTCATATGATTTGATTTATCTTTTCTTTAAATTCTGTTTGGTTTGGAATCAAGAATTTTTGAATATAATCTCAGATATAGGTACCTATAGGGCAAAATTAATAAAATAATACATATAATAGTAACAGCCATTTATCGTGCAACTAATACTCCAAAGACAATTTATGAAGAACAACTAACTAACAATCTTTTTACAATATCCATATCTATATTTTATATGTCCTTGTATGTCAACATGAATGACGTGTCGTTGTTAGAAAAAATTACATTACCGGCCTACTCATATTGGTTTGCCCTAAGATGTACCAGACAAAATAATGTAAAGTTTAATGCCAAGTCATAATGCTAATGCTAAGGTAAAGTCTTAAGTTTACCAAAAATAAACAGTATCTTGATTCCGGGTACACCATGGTTCCTGAATATTTTCATCTATTTCGGAACAGATTGACATTGAATTATATGACATTTAAAATTAACACAACCTAACAAAAATAGAAATAACCAAATTAATGATTATGTTGAATATAACAACGAAATTGAACATTTTATTACATTTAATGCCAATAATAATAACACAACCAACAATATAATAAATATAAGTATTTCTTACATGTATAATAATTATTAGTATTACCACTAATACGGTTTACAAATTTGACATTGACGTATATTGTTTGATTTTGTTATAATGATGTTTGAAAGTAGGGGTAGTAGGGATAAACATACCAGAGAAACCAGGAATATTTCGTGGTTGCCGTGGTCCGACTTTTTACCAATCTTTTTCAGGAACCGCGTTTCGCATAGAAACCGGTAAATAATTACAGGATTTACGGAACACTAAACCGCAACCTGATCGAACCGGTTGCATTACGGAACATAATATTGATCATATTTTTTAAATAAATATCAATACTCATTTCTTTCATGGCATTCTAATTCTACGTAAAACGTAACATGAATTCATTTTGTCCATACCTGGCACTCTTAATTTAAAATTTAATATGGATTATTCTCAAAAAAAAAAAAAAAAATCGATATTCGAGGGTGTATTTTTTAGAAAGTATTTTAAATGAAAGCTTATGCAATATTTTTCATAGTAATATAAAAAAATAGTAATAATTTATTGTTATTTTCGTAAATAATTAAATAAAAAGATTGACGCCAGAAATAGTCATATAAAACAACCGCCCACTCCTGTGACGTCGAACCACATACAGTACGTCATGCAAAGCCAATAGAAAAACAGTTTACATTATTTATATAAATAAAAGTAGGCAATAGTTTGTCACATGTTAAACGTATGTGCTCTGACGTCACATTCTGTTTCAGATCACGTGACTATTTCAAAATATTACACAAATTTCAATAATTAATTGTGAAATATCTAATGTATATTTCGTAATATTTTCAAATTTGAGACTCTTTAAAGAACAGTATCTTTTAAAATTTAGTATTTAGAAGTCATACAAAAATTCTTGCAACAGCCCTATTTAAAATAAAAAAGTTAGCCCTACATTTTGTAATTCAAAATGGCACAATTCTGTTCATTTAACCAAACTCGTATCTCTTTAAATAAAAAAGTTACCAAGCTTACTGAAACACCCGAATGTAGAATCTGGAAATTATTATTCACACAATATATTAATTGAGAGCACCTGAAAATATTTATAATTTTGCTATTATTCTTAATTATCATAAGTACCTACTGAGATAATAAATAATATGTATTTATTTTTATTATACTGGCTATTAAATAATAATTATCATATTACTTTTTATGATACTTGGCATAGTTTTTTCAGATTATTATAAAATGTTTATATGTATTTTGAAATTTATGTTTATCTAATTAATGATCAAATGATAAGGTAATTATAGCCGAATATTGGAACCCGGGTATTCCCACTTACCATAGTCTCCGTTTAAATGCTGGTATAAAGCATTTAGTTTGTTAAGTTATTAATACTACAAAGCTACGTCATATAGCGATAATAAAAATATGTAAATAACGTTATTTATAAACAATATAAATGACTTAGTAAATAAGTTTTTTTTTTTAAGCAGACAAGTTTTTTTTTTATTAATATTATGAAGTTGGGTAAAAGTATAAATTCAAGGATTTTATTAAAGAACTGCATTCGTTGCAAAGTAATAAAAGCATTCAGTGATAAATACGCGAGGAATTATTGTAAGTCATGGGTTTTTAAAAATATATTAAGACAATTTTATACAGCATGATTGAGAAAATAGTGACAAATGGCTGCTTTCTTTATTATTATTTTTAGACCTGTAATTTAAATTACAAATTTGGGGGCGAATTTAAATGCCACTTTTGGTGTGAAAATATTGTGAATTCTTCTTCCGGTTTCAGCGGAAACGATGTTTGAGTCTTTCTTGATTTTTTTTTTAAATGTTATGCAATTTACAGGATGCTATGTAAGTAATGTGCCGTAGTTCATGGTATGATAAAGAGAACTGATTATAATAATCTGAAATATATTCTGCATACAAACCAGCTTCTTAATAAATTAAAATCAAAAACCAAATGCCTGTTGCTTTCACCTTTGAATATATAATAATACAATTTTGGGCATTGTGACACTTGGAAATTTACAGTAAATCCGCATTAAAAAGTAGGATTGCTAATTTGTTTATGTTCCTAAAGATAATAATAATATATAATATAATATTGATAATATATAATAGTTACTTATTATATGAGTGTGGAATGTATAATATTAGTCACGAAAGCAGAAGTTTAGCCACGTAGCCCGCAGGACGAGTAGCTAATTATTTGTAGTGACTAATATACATTCCACACGAGTGTAATACAACGTTTGTCCAACACTTTTTTTAAAAACTTCTTAAATCATTTTTATGTTTTCATTCATCATTTGACACTGACAAGTCAATTGATGTAGTATTTTAAATTACAAACTAGCCATTGAATGGTTGATATGGTTTTGTTATATTGTTATTGAAAAAAAATTGGTGTAATATTTATTATCTGTCATTGGGAATTATTTGAAAGAAAAATACATTAAAATGAGTGAAAATGAGGACCCCCTTTAAAACGTATTCACTTAGACGCACAAGCAGCATCTTTGAATTTAATTCCGAAGCAAGTAACCACTAACTCGTTTCTCGTTTTCGTTTCATCAGCCGTACATGACAGCTGCCATTGGGTAAAAATAAGTAATCTATTTTAGCATAAATTTTAATATTAATTGAAATAAATAAGTTTCATATTATTAAATTATTTCAATAATAAAATAATTTTGTAAAATTGCTTTGTATTTATATTTAAAAAAAAACACAAAAATCAATAATAATTCCACCGTGACTTCTAAAATATTCTCTCACGGAGTGACTAATGTTGTACATTAGTTATTTCAAATAACCATAGTAACAAGTATATTATGAGTCGGTGTTGGATAAACAGATTTAAACATAGTTTGTTTGACATTTACATCTATAGCAAAATGAATCGTTTTAGAACGTTTTAATTTCAAAATATTGAAAATAGTATTTAAAAAAATATTCCTGTAAATACTAAAAGATCTAAAGCGTATGTGTGGAAGTAGTTTAAAATATTTTGGGATGAAAGAAGACATCAATTTGATATACAATGTCAGCGTATGTGTGGAAGTAGTTTAAAATATTTTGGGATGAAAGAAGACATCAATTTGATATACAATGTCAGATAATGTTTTGGCCAAAATTCTAACAGACTGGGCTACAACATGTGTAAAATTAACGGAGAAAATTATAAATAGGTTACAGTAAAAACCATTTGGGATACTACAGTCAAATGTTACATGTAAATAAATATGTATTTAAATTATAAAAATTAATATGATTTTAATGTTCTGGAAATAGTCTAACAAATATATTTAGTGCATTAAAAATGATCTTAAAATTCAGCATTCAAAATGTGTTGCCTGTAAGAAACTGTGTTCGTTTGTTTTGAAAGTAATTTGACAGAAAAAGTACCCTCAACAATTACTATCAAAACAAACTCATCCAGTTTCTAGGCAACACATATTTTCATGCAGAATTTTTTATTATTGTCAATACTACTACAGAAGATAGCCATTTTTCTTTGTTATTTTAAACATTTTTTTATGTTTCAGAATATGTCGCCAACTACGGTTCTAGTATTGGGAATTTTAATGTTACTGGCCCCATCTCCTAACAAAGGACAAGGATGTAACGAAAATTTAGAATGTAAACCCGTGAAATGTGAACCTCCTTATCTTTTGATTATACCTCTTTGTGGGTGCCCGTTTTGTGAATTATATGAAGAGCCGTCAAGTCCAAAATATAAATAACATTTTATTATATAACAAGGCACAAAATAAAATGATATCTATTAATACGTAACGTAATACCCAGTTGCACCAAGAAGGCTTAAATTTTAAGTGACCCTTAAATGAAAAAATGCAAAATAAAATTTTGACAGCAATACATAATAATTCATTTGACATTTTATTTCGATACAATATAGTCTATTTAAGGAATGCTTAAAATATAAGTTACGTTGGTGCAACTGGCCACAAATGATTTCTTACCAATCTATATAAGATTATAAAATGAAATTACAACTAAGTATAATAATATTCTAGAGTATATTATGTAACATGATTGTTGAATACTTGAGAATAATAAATAAAATAGGTTAATGACAATATGACTTTTTACTTCCTTGTACAAAGAAAAGGAAGTATTGTAATCGCGAAAATTTCGGTTTTCAGATTTCAACGGAAATGACCATTTTGACCATCCCTGAATCCATTTTGACTAATTTCGTCGTGACGTCTGTACGTACGTATATACGTACGTGCGTACGTATCTTGCATAACTCAAAAACGGTAAGCCGTAGAAAGTTGAAATGTTGTATTTAGGACTGCTATAACATCTAGTTGTGCACCTCCCTTTTTGGTCATTACATAATTTCCAGAAATGGTACTTTACTTGAAGCCTATAATAGATTTTAATGAAAAACTATTTTAAAATATAATCCAAAACTTTTCAAATTTGGTATATAAGACTTTAATGGCAATAACATAATAGATTTTGATTAAAACAGGTTAACCGTTAACAGTTTTTCTTGAATAAAATGGTTTTATTTTGATTTTAGAAATGCTTCAAATAAGAGTTTTAGAGGATTAAATTTTGCGTCTAGCACATCAAGTATTATTAAATTAGCCCTTTGTATAAGCGAGATATGTAGGTACATATAAAAATTATATACTTTTTGGTTTTTGTAATA
Source organism: Harpalus rubripes (assembly GCA_963082715.1). Taxonomy (NCBI): domain Eukaryota; kingdom Metazoa; phylum Arthropoda; class Insecta; order Coleoptera; family Carabidae; genus Harpalus; species Harpalus rubripes. Next base: position 12,334,396 of record OY720465.1, read on the forward strand.
AAGCTTACTATGGATTAGGACAAAAAATAACAAAAAAATAAAAAAATTCATGTTAATGTCAAATTACGTCAAATAGGTGCAATTTTATAATTGGGTCTATACTTCATGTTGGCCTTGGGTACAAGGAAGTCGTGTGGTGTCCACATCAGATCTTTTTATTTTTTGGTTTCTGTATAATAATCTTTTAACTAGTTTTCTCATTAAAATCTATTATAGGCTTCAAGTAAAGTAGCACTTCTGGAAATTATGCAATGGCAAAAAGGGAGGTGCACAATTGGATGTTGTCAGTCCTAAATATAAAATTTCAACTTTCTATGGCTTACTGTTTTTAAGTTATGCGAGATACGTACGTACATTGGCTTGCAAAAAAATCGCGTACACCTCAAAAATCAAGTAACCGAGATTTTGTAAATTTTAGCTCTTTAATAATGTAAAAATTGAGAATGTTGTCACTGTCATCAATATTTGATCTATTATAGAGCTAGTTCTTCATTGTGTTTAATTTACCTACTGTTAAATTATAAAATATGCCAGAAAAATGAAAGAACAACCAAGTATGTATTTGAATTTCTGTTAATTTTGGCATTTTAATTGACACTAATGACATTGGCAAATTGCAAATCAAGATCGACTCAATACAGCAAAAAATAGGCGTACGCAATTTTTTGCAAGCCAGTGTACGTACAGACGTCACGACGAAATTGGTCAAAACGAATTTACAATGCCAAATCAGGCATTTGAGTGAATTTTTTTTTAGCGAAGGTCACAAGTTGCAATTATTGTAGCAACATTTTTTTTTAATATAGTCCGTAGCTTTTCGGAGTAATTGCCACACAGACTTTAGTGGGATGAAATGAGTTTGATGATTTAATCCTGGATTTTCAGGACCCCAATATCGATTTTTCTTGGCTACATTACCCACTGAGATAAAAGTGAACCAAAAACTAGCCTCAAATTGCGCATATTCTTGTGGTGTCTAGTTATTCATGATGAATTTCACCACTATTCTATATACTTCTAGCGAACCCTTTATAATTTTGGCAATAAGACCAAAAAAAATATCTTTGAAAATAAGAATTTAATAATTTCACTACGGATAAGTGCTGTTAATGTCCTTAATCTATACTCGTGACCACGTGCCTGAGTGTCTGGTCGCGAATCTAGGGAGCCGGATTCGATCCCGACCGACGCCAAATATTTCGAATTTCAAATGGCACAAAATTGACCCCTGTTGTGCACTCTCCACGCCATCAATGAATGCCCGTGAGGTGACACCTGGTAAACGCCCGCACGGTACAAATATGTCATCATCATTACCGAAATCTGCGTACAAAGCAGATTGGCACACCCAGCAATGGGTAATATGCCATGCTGATATATTTATTTATTTATTTTCTTTTTATCTATACGCTATTTGTCATAACATAATTACGGTTAACAGCATTCGTATTTAATAAAATTTACAATATTTGTCTACAAATAATTATGAACTGGGTTACCAGGAAAAATTATTAAATATTTTTCTGTACTTTATAAATACAAATACAGGTAGGTAGATATGACGAATCACAGTATATAAGAGAGAACAAACTTACACATGACATTATTTTGACATTAAACGCGTGTCTTAATACATTTTATATTTTGATTAAATTTAAATATTTCAATTTGAGCAGAAATGTAAGTATTATTTTATATTAATTATTATATTATTTTTTTACTATTAAAATTTTTTTTCAGGGAAAAATTGAAAGAGTTATTAATAATTTTAAGTCTTTTTATGTTACTGTCTATTGCATTTGCTGGAAGTAAATTTGACTCTGAAGATCTCCCCTGTGAACCATTGGATAACTGCCCACCAAATCGAATTATTATTCCAATTTCCGGCTGTCCATTTTGTTATACTGATAGTTTACAAACAAGTTTACTATAAACCCGAAATATAATTTAAACAAATGTGTAATATTTCGAAAAGAAAATAAACACGTATAAATCACTGTGACTTCCTATGAAATAATTTCTACATTTCACCTTGTAGCAATACAAATAAAAACAATCTGGCGTGGCCAGCACATTACCTTCCGTCAGTTCTATGTATTTTGTACAAATTTCACACAGAAAGTTTCTTGCAAAAGATTTTATTTCTTGTATATTACCTTCCGGCATTTGTATGTATTTTATACAAATTCCATACAGAAAGTTTCTAGCAAAAGATCCTATATTTCCAGTAAAAACACAAACATACTATACCTTGTTCCATTTAAGCCATTCAGTACTGCAGAGCATAGGGAATAGTTTTGACCTCTTTTATTGTCTGAAATTGGAGACGAGATGAGTTTACCCAATGTAATTTCGGCTGCTTCAAGTTTGCGCTGTCGCCAGCTCCATCTACTGAATGGCTTACATAGAACTGTGTATATGTCAATTGCATTTGACACTGACATCTTTCAATCATAATTTTCTTAATATAGTAGCTGTTTCTATAGTTATAGAATAGCTGGCTAATTTATGAAATATAATTTCTTTATGATTTTTTAACACTATATCCATTTAATATGAAGTATAAAATGCAGTCAAATCGTATAGATAATAAAATATCCTTTAATATTTATAATAACGTTAAATGTGAAAAAATGATATTTAACATTGTGTTTTCAAGAAAAACTGTTAAAATCTTAAAATGTGGGTACTTCCGGTTTACCAATTATAACCAAAATCTAACCAGCTCTTCATATGGATGTAACGAAGAGAAATACGAAACAATTGCAATTTTTGAAATTGTAATATTAGAGTTATCGCAGGGCAAATTTTTGACACACACGCACACGCACACGCATACGCACACGCACACACTCAAGACACACACAACACACACACGCACACACACACACACACACACACACACACACACACACACACACACAAACACACACACACACACACACACACACACACACACACAGAGAGAGAGAGAGAGAGGGAGAGAGGGAGAGAGAGAGAGAGAGAGAGAGAGAGAGAGAGAGAGACATCAACGTAAAAATAGTAAAATCGTATCCTAGGGGCCATAAAACGTGCTTATGGACTAAAAACTCATCACCGAATTTTTTTACCAAAGACAATACCTTCTTTACCTAAAGGTGACGGAAGGTAAAAAACTTGAAAATATATCTATTTTCCGTATCTAAGCTTCCTGCATTCATATAACAAAATTACTATTTTCTAAGTTACAGATGAAAAAACTTAAATACCAATTGTTATTTGTAAACCTTACAATGACTATGTGCATAATTTTTTATGAATTTGCAAGAAACAACTATTTAGTCGCAGCTTGTACCTATACCTAGAAAATGTTTTGCAATATTTATTAATAATAGACCATGGTCTACTATCGTTTACTAGGCCTAAAATTTTCTCTTTTTCGCCGTTAAAGAAAGCAAATAGAATTGGTTTTATTTCATTAATATCTTCTAGTAATCCCAATTTTTTCATAATTTTATCATTTTTTTTTTGAACACATATTGACAATCAGGATTATAAATGACATATAATGAAAAACAATCAAATACTTTCACTTTGCACTTTTCATTTGCAAAAAAAATATATAAACGGTCACTATGAAAAATGAAAAGTGCAAAGTAGAAAAGTTTTTGGTGGAACAGGCCCCTGACCTAATGACATTGTCAAAATGTTTCATGATATAAATTGAAATAATATTTATTAAAATATCTTATTAATTTTAAACATTTTTCTTTATTTCTGTATTCATTACTAACTAATTAATTTGACAAGGGAAATAACACTTAATAGTTAATAAAAATAAACGAGAATATATGCCTAATGCAGACAATGCAGATACCCCTAGAATTAACTGTTTGACAAGCATAACGAACTCGGGACTATGATGTCGCAAATAATTTCAGATATTCAAAAATTCGTATCTCGCTTAATACTTTTATATATTATCAGAAGTAAAGGTGCATTCACAAAGAAAATTAGGTTTATGGTTTTTGTTTAGGTTTAAGTAAGTCATTCACAAATTAAGTTTAAATAACCTGAAAATTAGTTTTGATATGTGTCTGTGTAAATGCTTCAAAAACAATATTTAAACATCGGTAGAGCAGTACTCGACAAGACACAAGACACATGTGCGCCGTGAAACTGTCATTCGCTTGGCATTATTGGTTATATTTCAGCAATTAAGTTATGACAGTCTCCATGTTCGTCTCGCATTTATTTAAAAAGCCGAATCCACCAAATGAATACTAAATAAAGATAGGTGTATATATCTATATCATTTCAGACTAGTTCTCATTGGAGAAGTTTGTGACGTCAAACTAAACCATAAACCTAAACTTTGGATCTTGCAATGTTTAGTTTTATGATTTGGATTTAGAGACCATAAATTCTGAAGTGTGAATGGAGTCATTACATAATATGCGGCCAAAGTTTTTAAATCTAAAGTATAAACCATAAATCTAAATCTAATTTTCATTTGTGAATGCACCTTAATACCACAAGACCCCCTGATTTTTTTTTCACGAATCTTTTTGATTAGCAACAAACACGAAAGCAAACTGCATGATAAATCCCGACTCCGAAGGAGGAGGGGTTTAACCTGTCAGTTTTCTTGAGTGATTTTGCTTAAAAGCAAAAAGAATGAATGCTTTATCTGAGAAAATCAGAGAGGTCCTGTGGTATTTGGTGAGATAAATTCCAAAGATAACACAAAATGAAACAATTTTATTATTATTATTTTATTTTTAAACTTGAAATATTAATTAACTGTCATACTGACAGTTATAAACAATAATAACTGTTTAGTTACTTGGCAGCGGAAATTTATCTGTGTAACGGAATTTTATCATATATAATATCATAAGTGGTAAATTTTTGTTGGAAAATTTTTCAGATTGTTACGAGAGCTAGTTGCCTAACAATTTATTGAGTGGCATTGACAAAAAAATCACGAGTTGTCAACGAGTGATTTTTGATCAATGTCACGAGATTAATTGGCAACAGGATCGAGTAATCATTTATATATATTTTTTTTTTCTTGACAAAAATATAATTTTTATTGTTTGAAGTGTTATATTTAAGTTTGCTTTTTCAACGTTTTAAATAGATACCTGTCCGAATCGACTCGTTTTTAATAAAAACTGATAATACTGAAAATATAAACACTTTCACAGGCATGTAAATAATATGTTTCTAAAACGTCAAAAAAAATTCGCTTATCAAAACTCACTTACTTGTAAAAATACGACATCTTATTGGCTTAAAAGGTACGACATTTTTTTTGTAAAGGTGTTTTGTCGAAATGAGACTTGGTATAGAATCCTGTATTTGGATTGGCTCATAAATTTATGAGTAAAATAGTCAGTATATAATACTGTTTCTATTGGTTGAATTTTCAAGTGTTTTGCATCATGATTGGTTAAAATCTAGTCGTTGGAATATCAATAGAAATAAATAAAATAAATAAATATATCACCACGGCATATTAGCCATTGCTGGGTGTGCCAATCTGCTTTGTACGCAGATATCGGTAATGATGATGACATATTCGTACCGTGCGGGCGTTTACCAGGCGTCACCTCACGGGTACTCATTGCTGGCGTGGAGAGTGCACCACAGGGGTTATTTTTGTACCATTTAAAATTCGAAATATTTGGCGTCGGTCGGGATCGAACCCGCTTCCCCAGATTCGTGACCAGATACTCAGTAACGAGACCCCATAGAAATAATAGAATAATATCAATAGAATGTAAAATAATCCATTATATCCGAAAGAAGGATTAATGTAAATCTTTACAGACACTAATACTAGTTCACATAACCTCACAATGTCATTATACCTAGTGTTGCCCTCTTTGTGCTAGGACGCGAAGCTATCAGTCCACTCTCATACACCAAGACAGTTCTGCAGACACCTGCAGTCCAATAATACGGAAACAACTTGAGTTGTAAACGTTTCGAGTATCTGCAATTCTCATCGATACCCACTCAAGTTTTTAATCCAGATTCGCTAACACTTGGGAAGTCGTAAACTGCGCTACAGTGAAAGACAATTGGAGTAAATGAAAATGGCAATGTAGCTAGTTTGATTACTGTTTTACGGAGCTATATATCCTTGGAGTTTATTGTTGCATACCTATCTGCAGATTGGATCGCTCTACTTGTGTTCTTCTCTGTGTGTACTCCAATTCCGAAAACAGACTATCGATCATCACGATTCCCACCATTCTAATTTAGTGGATTGCTTTCCACGGATGCTTTTGAAATGATGGATATCGGAAATAGGTTATAAAGTTTATAAACCGTAATATCATATGAGTGTTGTGTATATGAATTCATTATACATTCTCTTCGTGTATATCAAATCCAATTAGGTATACAGTAGACAGTAATCCCGCTCTGTTTCCATGATTTTGGCATTCTTAAATAATGTAATGTTTTTATTTATTTGAGTGAAGTGTAAAAATCAAAGAATTTATATTAATTTAGATGTTTATTAAAACGATAAATTAATATTTAAAAGATAATAACATGCGACCCCTGCCCTATCCTATTTAAATGTGGAAAGACCCCAAACGCAAACTGCGATTGCGGTGTTCCAGACCAGACAATTCAACATGTTACCTTTAAATGCAATTTACGCGTCTATGCCGCTAATTATAATGAGTTCTAAGTGGTCACTTCACAAACTATAGATTGAATATTGATACTTCACGATATTTAATTATGTAATAATTTTGAATAAATTATATTTGCATGAATTTGTATTGTAAAGTCATACGCTAAATAAATAATTAATTTAGAAGTTTGTGAAATGAAAGATAAAATAATTAGTCTTTCCATCGTAGAAAAAATAATATGTGTATTAAGTAGGAAAAGTGAACTTCCCGGACTCCGCAGTGCAGTGGCGTCGATAGACCATTTCTGAGGGGGCTTGCGCCCTCCCTGTTTAATTTTACGCCCCCTTTCCGTGTTTTTATTTAAATAAATTATTAAAAATCAATCTGATTTTTTTACTATTTTATTATGCACTTATTTATCTGCAATAAGCAGCGAGACGATTATGTACCTACGACTTTAGCCGAAGAGGAAAGGTTACCGCTGCTCTAAAATATGAAGCGAAAAGTCAAATATATTATTCCTGTATTAGAACTATTAACGTATTAAAAAATTAAACACACGACAATCATCCTTCCGATACTAACCTGCATTATAAAATAAAAATTATTGAAATCTATTAATACTGAACTTTTCTAAAATGTTAATTGTTCGAAACAATTAATTGAATTTTCGCTTCATATTTTAGTACAGGGGTAACCTTTCCTCTTAAGAAAGGTAATATAAGAATTCAAAATGATGCACCATTCAGGCTATAAAAGAGACGAAATTACTTAAGGCTATCCTATTGCAAGGACATAATGAAACAAAAAATACAACAAATAAGGCCAATTTTATATACTCTAGTTATTAAAAAATTTGATCCTTTTCTCCAGAATTACAAAGTACCTCAAAATGCACATTATTGTTCACTTCGTCACAAAATCATGTTATAGAGAGTAGTGCAAAATGTATAATACGCAAAATAACTCCGGAAATTAATAATTGTGATTATTTTGCAATAATAGTAGATGATCATCGGGACATCACTGCAGAAGAACAGATAAGTATTTGTGTTCGCTTCATTACATCTGAAAATCTTCCAAAAGAAATATTTTTATGTTTTAAACATGAAAAAATTTAAATGAAGAATCAGACTGTCAAAAATTATTTCGTTCTAAAGGTGCGCTCTGTTGCGCTCTCCCTGTTAACAGTACCTAGTGACGCCCCTGCCGCAGTGGTTACTAGACTTGGCTAGCGCCTCGTTCCACTGGCGTCCAGAAATGTATCACTTTTCCTACTAATTACAGAATATACTATTTGCGTACTGTCGTACATTTTCAAGCTTACATTTTATACAATAAAGATCATTGATTTTTAATTTATTAACTCGAGGAGTTAAAACGCCATTAGAATGATTGAGAAATAGAGTTGTAAAATGAAGGCGAAAGGTATTGTGAAAGAGAAAAATGTTATTCATTGGAAATCGAAAGTATCAGGTTGTACTGAGAAAGAGCACGAACAGATAACAGAATTTGTTAGAGGACTTGTTGCTCAGTTCAGTATACAGAGAAACAGATACAAACGGAAATTGCTTTGTTTCCTTGCTCTAACAGAAGATAACAACGTAATCATTAAATTCAAGACAAAGACAAATAATTTAATATAAGAGGTTTATTCCAACAAACGGTTTTGAACCAATACAATACCACATACGTATATACTGAGTGTCTACTTTTTTGTGGACCATAGGAAATTCAATGGTAAAAGTTTCATATTGCTGTAAATTCTGCCTTATTAATTTTAGAGCAAAAGTATACATACAAAAAATGTTCAGAAGTAAAAACCGCATGTAACAAGTCCAAAATTATTTGCATGCGTTTCGTTTGTGAAAGACAGGAAAAATAGAAATAATAATTTTTAGCTATTTACAGAGTGCCATGAGCAATAGCACAATATAGTAGTTTGTACAACAAGCTAATATGATGTTTATATCACATGAGAAGGAAGTTTGAGCACGACGCCGTAGGCGCAATGTTCAATCATCCGAAGGCGATATGGACATTCCACTCCAGTTGTGCAACATACTTTTTCCACGACTAACGAAAAGAAAGAAAACACGAAATATAGAAATTTGAAACTTTATTGAACATTATTAATTAATGTCATTTTATGTACTTCTTACCCTAGGCTTTTAATGGCATTTGTTTTTTTTTATTTTATAAGTATTGAATGTTTTTACTTACCTACTACTTACGATTTTCCTAATTTATTTTGCTTATGGGTACACTTTATTTAAATATTATTAAATCTTTGACACTGTTTTTCTATATTTTGAAATTATTGCCAAACCTAAAAAGGATAACATTGACTTCTTAAATGTGACATTTTATACTGTTCTGATTCCCATTTTTTATACGTTCTTTTTTAATACATACATCTAATTTATAATATAATTCAGTTAATTGTAATTAAATAATTAAAATTTCTTTTTATACCGAAAATGGTCCTGCACCATAACAAAAAAAAAATAATAAAATGTACACTTTATACTTAAAGTATTACTCAATGAATAGGGATTAAGATGAAAAAAAAAACAATTATTTAATAATTACTTTGCGAGATATTTGACGTTTATTGTCAGTGTTACTGTGACGTCACATTAGTACTACGTAGAACTTGTGCGAGAGAAAGATATAGCAATAGGTGTCACCGTGACGTCATCTTGACTTTAAAAATCAAATGCAGTTAAACTAAAAACAATTAAGATTTTTATTATTACGAATTGCTCCAAAATTAAAAGACCTTTCATTTAAAATATTAAAAAAAATCAAAGTGTAGGGCCCCATTATTCAACCCTTTAAAATGAATACATAGTTTCTCCACGTAAGAGCAGAAATAATATAAGGAACTACTACTAAATTGAAAAAAACAAGAGAAAAAGAAATTCATATTTAAAACATAAATTCTCAGGAGGGGCAATTACCCTCTGTGCCCCCTCGCTGGATCCGCCACTGGCCTGAGTGCATCATTTTCCAGCTAAAAATTAAATGTATGCAATAGATCTTATTTAATTACAAAAATATTTATATTTACATTAAAATGATCTTTACAACAAAGAAGTTTTGATTTTATGTTTTTATCTTTAAAAAAAGAGCAAGGCCTTGGTGATCCAGAATATAATTAAAAAAACGGACGTTTCGAACCCTAGTGGTTCATCATCAGCATATTACAAAAACTATTATGATTACTCCTTAACCTTAAAATTAATTTTAAGGTTAAGGGATAATCATAATAATTTTAGTTAAAATTTAACCTTAGACTCCATTTATTATTACTTTTTTACATTTTATTTTTTGTAATATGCTGATGATGAACTACTAGGGTTCGAAACGTCCGTTTTTTTAATTATATTCTGGATCACCAAGGCCTTGCTCTTTTTTTCAACGATTTCCCAGTTGATCCTTCTCGACTCAACTCAACATGTTTATCTTTATTTGCGAGGACCATTTCATTCTTCTTTCTTCGTTATGAGGCACTACTAGAAATATTTTTCTCTATTATCAGTTCTATTTGGGCATACTGCACAAAACACTTTTTTACAATCATGTTTGATTATTTGCAAATACAAAAATCAATAGTAGTTGACAGCTGTCATGACTGTCACTCGTTTAAATTCCGTCGGTGGCAAATGTAGGCCACACCCTCATTGGTTAGGTCCTTTCGAACGTCTTCAGGCGAAAGGGGTAGCGGAATTTCAAACATTATAATTTCAAAGACAATTTTCTCAAGAAATATTTTTTTTAAATTCTTTATTAAAGCAAAGAAAAAAACCGTGCAACACCTCATTCTTGGATATTTTGGATAGCACCTCGTAAACACAAAAAATATTGTAACGTGAAACGCCCGCCGTCGCCGCCGCTGTAAGCGAGTGTCTATTTATAACGGTGACGTAATCACGTTAGCAGCCGGGCGACGTAAACAGACGAGTCGCGACATGTTTAATTACTTCCGGTCACCTGAACCTTTTGTGTTCATTGTTATTATGCGGTCGAACATTCTAGAGCTTTTCTAGAAGGTAATGGCAGCTGTATAAAAGGGACATTCACATGGAGTGTTAGAGAGTAAAGTGTTAGTCAGAAGCACAGCAGTATCGTAGTGAGCGTATGCAGTTGGTGTCGAGTAGGTACTCGGGAAGTTACTGGTATATTGGAATAGCTGTGGAAGTCAATACTCGGTATGGTTGACGAGTATTGTGAAGATAGGTATATAAGGACAGTAACAGCGAACTAGAGTGGATACTCGGCATTGGTGTTGAAAAATTGTGGCATACGGATATTTGGTGATACTGAGTCTGTGGAAGGAGAAAGACAGATAGTGAGGTGAAAGGTGTGACTTCTGTCCGAGCAGTTGAATATACAGACGCTGTTGAGTCAGTTGAGTATATAGACGCTGTGGAAGTCGGTAGGGGGACAGTTGAACGTGATATAAGTATATAGTGACATAAGTATAGTGATATAAATATCGCGTAAACAGTCTACAAGAGTCTGCAACAGACCGGCAGTTTAAGATTGGAACGCGTAGTGAAATAAATAATTAGTAATATCGTAGAAATAAATAGTAGTATTAATGGTTATCTAGTTAAGTATAGTTTTAGTCTCAATTAGTTTTTAATAATTGTTTAATTTTAGTAATAGTCATTTTCATTATAGTTTAATAAACACTTAGTTTAATTAATAATAATTGTCCAATATTTACAATTTACTCAAATAAATAAAAACGTTAAAATATAAAACTTTTAAAAAATATTGCTACATTCTCGCACATATTGTAATCTGATAAAATATTTACGTTATTTATTATAAATATTTTGTTATGTTATCTATACGTTCCACCTTTCAGCCGCCTGCGTGCGGGGCACCCATTGCACGTGAGCTAGGAGCGGCCCTGAGCGGCCGGTCGAACTATTACCACCAGTCATTTGGACCACACTTTTTTTAAAGTAGCCTAATGAATTTTGTAGAAATTCCTAACAATTTGTGTAGTTTTTATAATTTGTTGAAAATGTAAATCGACCAGACCATTAAGGGTTTAAGCTCGCATATTGAATTGTAAGAGCACAGTATCATTTATAGAACTAATAAATATGGCAGACAAGTTTAATATTATTTGTTTGAGATTCACATATTATAAGATTAATCTACTATCCACATTTGGCAAAATTTGAAGTACTCGTACTCACATAAGAACTTTCCCATTTAATACTCCACAAATTAGAACATTTTGAATCATAAGTATTGAGAGAATAGGAAAGAAAAGGAAACTTTGGAAAGTTGTTGATGAAAGGAGAGAAATATTCGTTGAATAGGAAGATAATTACGAACGTCTTTCTTCTTTGAATAAGTCTTACAACCATCTCGCCGCCGACACTTGTTTCAACTGCTTTCCGTTAGAGCTTTAAGCAGCTACGTTCACATTCTTTCATCTCAAAACCAACATGCTGCTCTTTCTTGAGATTATGAGTAGGTATTAGTTATATTTCATAACAACAAACTATTCATCTTTCCGTACATAGTATGAAATGGGATTATTTGTTGATATATATTAAAACCCTACGTTAGTCGCGCGGTCTACAGATTAGTGTTGCCAACTCTATCGATATATCGGTAGAGCTAAAAGATAATTCAATAGGGTCCGGTACCAATTTATTTTTTCTGACAGATTGAATAAAATGATGAATTTTAGCGTCTGTTACACTTTCCAAATGTGTATGGTTTTTGAAATACAGTGAAATTCGCTTATAATCACACGGCTTATAACGACAATCTAGTTATAACGACGGAATGGGCCCGTCCAAGACTTCGACTTTTTAGAAAGTACATGTCGCATATAAATTTTGAATATAAATAAATGAAATCGAAATAAAAATTGCTATATATTTTTATATCGATAATAATGTAATTAAAGTTTTTAGTGTAAAATGATCACTATGTTGTGATGTCAGCGTCATTACAGTCGTCCAGGTACCCAGTCAAAATGTCACTATACAGTGGACCATGCATATTTTGCTCATAAATTCGCAATTGGCTTTACACATACGCTAACATACAAATATTTAATATATCCGAGTAATTTTATAATTAGATCAAAAGAAAATTTACTTATAAAATAAATTTATATTATAATTTATGATTTAATTATTGTAATCTCAATACTTGCCATTGTTGTAATCATTTAGTAAATAGGAATGTAAATGTTGGATTACTTTTTATTATGAACTATGTTTTGATTATTGTAATCAATACTGTCTTTGTTGTATTTAATTATAAATAGAAAATAGTTTAAATATTATTTTAATTTTAATAATGATTTAATAATAACCTTCAATATTATTTTAAAGAAAGTCTTAAAGTCACATTAATTAAAACGAATGATTAACCTGATAAACGAGAAAAAGATATTAATTTTACTTACCTGATTTATATATATGGATAATATGTACTTTGTACTTGTCCATTGTAAACATTTGTTGGAACTCCCATATACGTTAATGTAAAAAAATCTGATATAACGACCTCGTTCATAACGACGAATCCAGATATAACGACGGAAATTTGTCGATCAATATTTTTTCCGTCGGTTATAATGAATGTCATGCGTGCCTATACCAGGGATGGCGAACCAATGGCACGCGTGCCATTAATGGCACGCGACACAATATTTTGGGCACGTCACTGATCACAAAATTCATTATTAGAAATAGTTTCATAAGTTTATTTCAAACAGACGTAGGGCATTCGATTCTTCAATTCCACTGCATCATTCACCAACAAGCCTTGTGTGCTAAGAGTGGTTTAACATCTTTTGATAATGTAATGGCGGTAGTTACAAAAATAGTCAACCTCATCTCGTCGCAGGCTTTAAACAAGCGAAAGTTCGATGCTTTGTTAGATGAAGTCAACTCGGTGTACAATGGCTTACTGATGTACAATAATGTTCGCTGGTTGAGTCGCGGGAACGTACTTCAAAGATTTGTTGATTGCTTGGAAGAAATCAGACTGTTTCTGCAAAATGAGGGAAAAGTTGAAGAATACCCACAGTTGTTGGATGTTATGTGGCTTTCAAAATTGATGTTTTTTACAGACATACGCCAACATTTAAATAAGTTAAACATGGAGCTTCAGGGCATAAATAAAACAATTATCGTCATGATAGATCTCATTCGCCCTTTTGAGGCTAATGTGCAAGTTTTCAGGAACGATATTATCACAAGAAACTACAAGTATTTTCCAAATTTGAAAAAATATATCAACGATTTAGAAATACATGAGAAACCAGGCGAAGACCAAGTTACTGAAGAATTTATTTCTGGGATTGATTCTTCAATCAAGGAATTTTCAGCGATATTTTCTCAGTTTAAAGAATTATCGGAAATACTCAAGTTTATTATGTACCCTGATGTGACGTCATTTGATAAACTGAATTTGTCCCAATTCGATTGGTTGGAATTGAAAAATTTGAAATGCAGCTGATTGATTTCCAGTCTAGTTCAATATGGATTCAAAAATTTATTAAAACAAGGAAAGAGTTAGAATTAATTGAAACAGAAAGATTGATAAGTGAAAATGCTAATAACAAAATTTTGGAAACATGAAATGCGTTACCAGACACATTTAATTGTTTGAAGAAGCTGGCTCATGCTATTTTAACAATTTTTTCATCAACCTATGCCTGCGAGTCATTATTTTCAGAGATGAATAACATAAAGACTCGGTTAGAAACCGTTTGACAGATGACTCCAGTTCAGCATGCATTTTGCTAAAAGTAACATCTTACAACCCTAATATATGTTATTTGTCATCTAATCTGCAACAACAGAAGTCACACTAATTTTACTTTAATTTAAATTACGCGTACAATTGAAACATTGCAAAATGTTCCTATTTTTTTTTTTGTAGTAAATAAAGAGTTTTGAGTTGATAATATTTATTATTATTTTCCCAATAATCACAAAGTCAAAATTATTTGATGGCACGTCTATGACCTCATTAAACATTTCTTTTATAAAATGGCACTTTGATACGTAAAGGTTCGCCATCCCTGGCCTATACTAATAAAGAACGGGGTATCACCAGTCTCTGTTTACACTTTTGTGCGTATGTACGAGATGGGAGAATAATGCACAGGTGGAAAACTATCCAAAGAAAGGATTACAGTGATAGTAATTGCAAATATGAAAATTTAAATACACAGCTGTACAGACAGTATTTCTAAACTTAATTGTAAAATCGAGCGCATTTATTATGAACTTAAATGCATCAGAACAAAAGCAAAATAACAGATTATTTTTCTAGTATTGTTAATTAGTTTTATAAATATGTAAATATTTAATTTATCTATGTGTAAGAAACTCTTATTTAAATAAAATATACTTAAATTTATTCTACATTTTATTACAGTATTTATTTTATTTTCATTGGTTATAGCGACATACGGTTATTACGACGAGAGTTTTGTAGCTCTGTCATCTGATACCGTAGCATTTTGTTTCTTGAATTTAGTGTTGTATTCTTTACATTTTATTTTCCACAGTAGATACTAACAGAAATTTATACCGTGTGTCTGTCTTAAAGATGTACATAGGAGATTAACATGGGAAATCAGTTTTTTGCAATTTCCTGCTCGTTTAATTATTTGAAGCAAAAACGCGCCAAAAAAAGGTTTAGGGCATTAAATTCTGCATGTAATTCAATAAACATAATTACCTTTACTTGTTTTGTGACGACAGAATGAGCCTGTTTCACATTTTTCAAAAAGTATTTTAAATGAAAGTTTATGCAATATTTTTCTTATTAATAATTAATTTTTAAAAAATTTGTTGTTATTTTCGTAAATATTTAAATACGAATATTGGCGCCAAAAATAGTCATGAAAAACAACCCCCCCCACTCAACCCCCCCCCCTGTATCGTAGAAGCACATACATTACGTATTACGTCATTCACAGCCAATAGAAAAACAGTTTTTCCATCACCTACACTTATTTTTGTTATATGTATAAGGCACTTTCTTTTTAGAGGGAAAATGAACTGATCTTACCTCGTACTGAACTGAATTGAACTACCCCTAAAAAGAACAGTATATTTTTAAAAATAAGAAGTAGAAGACAAAAACATATAAGCATTATATTTATAATATAATAATATGCTGAATTTGCTTGTGGTTATAGTCTGTTGTATATGTGATTTGATTTTGACATATTAGATTCTTTTAGTATTTAAAGATATGGATGTATTTCTTATGGTAGAGAAACATGATATAACGTTTCAAACTAATTAATTTCTTTTATTTATGTCATTTTAATATCAAATACTTACAAAAAAAAGACAAAATACCTAGCAGTCAGTCATACTGACGTGACATTGACATTCGGCATCAGTTCAGAATCTATTTGAACCTGTTTCAAAAGTGGTTGTTATAATTTAAATAATGAATAATAATCTAGGTAGTTAAGAATTATGACATTAGATTTCAATTATTGTTTTAAATAGAAATAGACGAAATAAATACTAAGAATATTCGTATATTTGCGTGTTATTAATAAAATAAGTTACAACAAATTGGCGACGAGGTGAAACTATTTACCAACATGGATGCAAATCAATTTTCACAGTTACTCGACATTTTTTCCAAAAGTCAACAACAGCTTATACAGCAGCTAATGTCAACGAAAATTAATGAAAATTCATCGAATACTACACTTCAACCCCCAGTAAATGCTGCTTTTATTCCACCTTTCGAAAATTTCAATTCAAATAAAGAAGATTTCAAATTATACCGACAATGGGTAGTACAAGATCATTTATCCTCTTTTAAAAAGAACGATTTAAGGTAGATGCGTGCTACTCGGAGTTGATCTTCTTGATAAAAAGAAAGTGACTTTAGATCAATAAACGTAGGCGATAGTTTGTCACATGTTAATAACAAATTAACAAACTTCTAATTTGACATTTGACGATGACATTTTCCATTATAAATGAGTAATGATCACAGTAATAATGGATAATACAGAATACACTCAAGCTAAGTCGGACAGTTTACCGAAAATCGAAAGCTGGATGATGGCTGAATTTATATCAGAAAACGACTGTTTTACTGTTGCCGAAATAAGGTGTGTTAAAGAGTTAAGGTAAAATAAAATGTGAAAACCCAACCATCAGCTCTTCGACCTACTGCTTCCAGCCACAATTTTCTTTTCTTCGCATATTTGGTATGTTTATAAATTCAATAGAAGGTTTGTTCCTAGCGCATTGTTGCAAGAAGGCACCATACTCATTAAATTACTCATTTTATATTGAATTTTGTATTATCTAACACGAACCAAATTCAAAAATTTGACACTTGTTTGACAACTTTGACAATATATTTATCATAACACTTGTAACAAAACACAAAGAATTGACACTATAGGCGATGTGCACATTTTGAGCGTCAGCGTCTCTAACGGCTACATTGACATTTTTGGTTACCGAATCAATTTTGACATTTCGAGAAAGTGATACAATTTTATTTTGAGTTTTTGCTATTGTGCATGAATATTATACATCATAGTATATTGAAATGAATAAAGAAAATATTTAAAATGCTATATATGTGAGAAATATTCGTTTTCCGGGAATGGACTGTGTCATATTTTGAGCTCTGACTGTAGTATGGAAGTTATCGCAGACGAAAATTTTGTTACATACACACGCACACACACACACACACACACACACACACACACACATACACACACACACACATACATTCACACACACGCACACACACACACATACAGACATCATCGTAAAAATAGTAAAATCGTATTGTAGGGACCCTAAAACGTGCTTATTCATCAAAAACTCACCACCGAATTTTTTGACCAAAGACAATACCTTCCTTACCTAAAGGTGACGGAAGGTAAAAATACAAGTAGCTTACAAACATTAATGTTAATTAATGTGTACCCTGAGTTTGCATAAGTTTTGAAAGTTCTTCAAACCGTAGCGGCGCCTAAAATTTAGTTTTAGTAATTACAAGAGCAGAAAAACCAGATTCGCACATGTAGATAGGTAGTAGCAAAAGGTAATAATATTTTCAATTATTTATTTCCCAAGATTGGTTTTTATTTTAACCAAAATGAACGGTAGGGTTATTGGGAGTAACAATTGGATTCTAGGGATCTAAAAACATGCTCATTTACCAAAATCTCGATACGCGATTTTTAGCACGATCCCTATACCTCCCTTACCAAGGGTAGCGGGAGGTAAAAAAATTAAGAGAGGAACCTAGACGCTGTTGTAAATTATATTTCGGGTTGTAATCAAACGGACTTTGAAAATAACTCTTCCGCCACTAACCCAGTATAATCTTATTCGATGACTAACTTATCACACGATTATAGAATATTTGTTAATTGCGTTTATTTGTTTTATTGTTCTTACGTTTGTTTACGTTATCTGTCATTGTGAGTTTTGTACTTTTTTCGGATTAAATACTTATTCATACATACTATATTTACTTTGTGTTTTTTTACTGATGTTAATATTGTAACATCAGTTACAATGAATTTCTTATTTACAAAACAAACAATGATTTCACACAATTTATACATATATTAATTTAACTTTTATGTATGTGTTTACATTTTTAACATAGAAATCATTCATATTTTAGATAAATACGAAATGAAGATTTTATTAGTAGTAGTAGTTTGTTTATTTTTATCAACAAACTTACTAATGGCAAAAATATTAACTAAAGAAACTGCAAGAGAACTTCTTGCTGCTGTGCTTACCAAAAATAAAGATTCGAAAGTAAATTTTAATTTCAAAGATACATCTGACGATTCTCTTTCTTCACGTAAAATTATAAATAACTTTGAAAGTAGCAGCAACCCAGTATTCGTAATCAATTTCTATCAAAATATTCTTCTACAGGCACCAATGAAACCTTATATTGGACAAACACCGCCAATGAATCTTTCAGGAATTCCGATAGCTAATTTCACAGAATTTCATGATACACCAACGAATTTTTATACTAGAAAAGAACCACCACTGAATCCTTCGGGAATTCCGATAGCTAATATTACAAAAGTTCATGATACACCTATTAATTTTAGAAAACCACTACTAATGAATCGTCCGGAAATTCTGAGATCTAATTTACAGCCAGAATCAGATGCACCAGAACCTCGAGCCCCTCCTCGTATCTTATATGCACCACCAGATGATCCAATGGTAGAATCGGAGCCGGTGCTGACGCCCGTACCAGCTACAAACTATTCAAATTAACATTTACACACATTGCCTGATCCGGTAGTTTTGTCGGTTCTCTATTTTGTCATGTTAATTTTATCATCCTGTTTTTTAATATCAAATAGCAGACATTGAATAAAAAATTAAATGGCAGATAATAAATTTGTTTTTGCCGATTCCAAATTTTAAAAGGCTGTTAAAATAAACATTGCAGGTTTAGGATGATACACCCTAATGTGCTATAATAAAACATTATTATTTACTGTTATAATTATTTATCTTTATATTATTAACCACTAAGGCCCGGTATTTTCATTTCCGAATAAAGTTTCGAATAAGTATTCGTCAAATAAATTTATTCTACATATTTATCCAACGAATAATTCCATTGCGTCTTTTCACACATTTTACAGAAACAAATAGCTATCTGTCGAATAACTTCAACGTTCGTGAATTGGTAACCTTGCAGAGTGAATTTGTGTCAATAGAAAAGGATGGAGTTTGGCGTACCCACGTTAAGCAGACAAGGATGAAATATGTGAACTTCTTTTGAAGTTGTCAAAATTATGATTGACATCTTTAATGTCATCTATATTCTTTTGCATTTCTAGCCCTGGCAGACTGTAATTTAACAAGTGTACTGCCTAATGCAGCCATCACAATTGGTAAATATAAATAAATAAATAAATATAAATATATCATCACGGCGTATTACCTATTGCTGGGTGTGCCAATCTGCTTTGTACGCAGATTTCGGTAATTATGCTGACATATTTGTACCGCGCGGGCGTTTACCAGGCGTCATCTCACGGGCACTCATTGCTGGCGCGGAGAGTGCACCACAGGGGTCAATTTTGTGCCATTTAAAATTCGAACAATTGGTAAATGAGATATGTATATTGTAAAATTGTCCTTGTACTTTTTGTATATTTGTTTCAGTTCGAAGCAAATGTTTACCATTGTATTCAACAAAAGTATCCAAAATTTGAATATATTTTCCAGCGTCAAATGTCAGGATCTTCATAATGATTTACCTATTAACTGTTTCGATCAAAAAATACGATCCCCAATATGAAATAATAAATTGTTTTCATAATCGACATCTGTCAAAAAATCCCTTCATGTAGGTATGTGGTTATGTCGCTGTCTGATGGTATGTGATCGATTTGTCACGTTATTTATTAATTCATAGTTAAAAATATCTTTATAATCATGAAATATATTTAATATAACCATTTTGTTAATAAATTTGCACTATGTGGAAATGTAATGAACTTACGAATAAACGGTTATTCTGTATCCAGTATCGAATAATTTATTCCGCGAATAACACATGTAATTCTTTCGAATAAATTTATTTGCGAGTGAAAAGACAACAAAAATATTTATCCGAAGAATAAATTTATCTAAACCTTTATTCGCAAGTGAAAATACCGGCCCTTAGCTGTAATAGCCTAGGTGCCGACTTTTGGATTTTCGTGTGGGGGCCAAAAAGGGACAACAAAAAACTTACCAAATAAAAACTTTATTTATTAAAATTTAGGGATCGACCGGTATGATTTTTTGTGGCCGATACCGATATACTCATATCCGATATCGGTCGATACCGATATATCGGCCATAAAATTTTGTCGTAATTTTTTTGCTGTATAAATGAGGTAAAAGTGATTTATAATGATATACTGTTACCGTTACACGCATTAACCATAAATAAATCACAAAAAAATGCAGAGCAAATGCAAAAAAAGATATTTTTTTCAAACGTCGTAGAAATGGCATTTTTGTGACTTAATTCACAAGGTAGAAATAAAATAAATAAATATCCATAGAAACTACATAATTAGCGAATAAAAAGAAAAGTAGTGCATTTGAAAAAAAAATTCAATGTGTCATTCGGAATAAAAGTGTCTTTGTGTGCCTCGCATGCAATTGTTCGACTCGCTTCGCTCGTCGTGCAAACTCCCATGATCGCCATACAAAGTATCACTTTTACTCCTAATAACACAATATACTATTTTCAATAATATATTTAGCACCACCGCCAAATAGTGTTGCTAGTGAACAGCTATTGTCTTCAGCTGGAAATGTTTGTGAAAGCGCAATAATTTTGTTACATTACAATTTGCCAAAACTTAACTTTAAATATTAATTTGTTTAACTAAGTGTGTAACTTTACTTCTACATTTTTAATGACTTTTTTTGCTAAATTTTGAATAAGAATAAACTTGATTTGTTTTTTATTTAGTATTTCTGTTTTAATTTCCTTTAAAAAATCCTTAGCAACTGAAATATTAAGCAATTTATATTTTTTTAGGCCGATACCGATATAGGCCGATATCGTGGTTTACATATCGGCCGATACCGATATCGGCCAAGAAGACCGATATGGCCGATATACCGATACCGATATCGGTATCGGTCGATCCCTATTAAAATTGGAACATAAATAAAATTGTACAAAAGATGCGAATTTATCGTATGACTTAACATATCTACTTCATTTAAAAAAATCTTGACCATTTTTAAATTTACGGCGAAACTCAACATAAGACAGATAGAATATAAATTTTAATTGTATGTATGTTGAAAATATATACAGAGTGATCAAAAATGCCTGAAGTGTGCCGCTCCATACAATTTTGACATTTGCCGCTTCGATAGTATGACAGCATTACTATTTCCACGGGCGTACCTTTCGAATTTGGAAGCAGTTATAAGAATAATCCCAAGAACAATGTTCTTTATGATCACCCTCTTTCACGCTCTTCATTAAAAGTATAATGAAATGAAATTAAAGATTTTTCAGGAAGGTATCCGAAATAAATATCAAATGAATCAAAGTGGCAATGATATTAATCAAATACCATGCTCCTGTCATCATCTGTCTTATATGGAATATAGTTTTGATGAATATGGAATATTGAAATATAATTTTGACATTAATTTGGAACAAAAGTGATCACGTAACCTTCAACCATTTTTGGTAATTTTCACTAAAATCTGATAATTTTATTATTAATTTCAGACAATACTGCCTGCACGCGTTACTTACACTGTTTTTTAGTTAAAACAATATGACTCGTTAAAATTTTTATGAAATAAATGATTTTGTTACTTTGTATAAGTAATTGATGTATTAAATGTAACACGAGGGGGATCTCCTAAGAGGTTGATGCTGATACTAATACTGCTTACTCCAACGATGACACACTTTAATCTTACTGACTGGTGATAAGGAAGAACGCACATACACTTACACTTTCCACTTGATGAACACTACGGACATTGAGTACTTACGGACATACACACTACTTGTGATTTAATAATTAAACTAACTTTTTAACTAAAGTTTCATTTACATGATTATTATAACTTATTATTAACTATTGATTAAACCAAACATTATTAACAATTAAACTGAAGATTAAATAAATTACATTTTCACACAGTGGCTGGCAATAAGCCACCACCCAAAACCAAAAAACACTACATGTTCCGACAACTAACGTCTTCACGACGCGACAAACTAATCTAGACTCTCTAAAACAAAGCGCTATCTTCAGAACAGGATTATCTTAGGGGTACAAGGTGCGTAGGCTAGGGCATTCAAAGTCACGCACGTATACATAATAATTTCTAGACTTAATGATCAACAAATAAATGTCGTGACTATCATAATACGATAAGAATTACTAAACTGAATTTTAACATTTATAAATTAAATAGATAAACAGAGTTAAAATATGATTACTGAAACCATAATTTACAAAAGTTTATAAAAAGTTATTTGTCTTTTATTACTCTTACCCTCGCCTTATCACATTGAAATATTTCAAAATGAGTGTACTTTTTGTTTGCACCAAAAATAAATTGTGTGTGGGGGCAGAACCCTTAAGATTTTTCCGTGTGGGGGCAGAGCTCCCTCAAATTTTTCCGTGTGGGGGCTCAAGTCGGCGCCTATGTGTAATAACCTAACCTTTATAACTCAAGTACAAGCTGTAGGCTTCTTTAAGAATTATACAGGGTGTCTTGGAAATAGGGGGACATGGCTTAACCACAGATTCCTGAGGCTAAAATAAGATAGTTTAACTAAACTTACCCTTATCCGAACTTATACCGTTTAGCCAGTATTCTGCTTCAAAGTTCTTCTAAAAAAAATAATTTTGCTTATAATAACAGAACGGTTGGTTCGATTTGGATGAAATTTGGTATGACACTTCATATGGATATGTCATCTTTTAAGATGATATTTGCTATTATTAGTGAACCGCTAGTGCAAGAAACTTGAATGTCACGACATTGATGAGACAATAACTTTTTAATGGCAACGCCGATAACGTAAAATTATTTTTTTTTTTCATAAAGATACATTCAATAGTAAACTTTTCTCTCTCTGTTTAATTTGTGATATCTGTCACGGTTCACGCAGAAAAAAATAAAACCTGAGTGACTGCACCCTGAAAATTTTCGATTAAATTTTATCTAGCAGTCCATTTATTTGGCAAATATCTCATTTTCATAGCAGTAACAATTGTTTATAAGTTGTCAATCCTGCCAAGTTGCTTAGGAGTAAGATAAGATTACTAATCTTCTAACCATAATAATAATAACAATAATAATAATCATGGCTTATTCTTATGCGGAACAAACGGACATGTTACTAGTCTTAGGATATTGCGAAGAAAATTGTCGCAGATGCGTTAGAGTATACGCCGAAAGGTTTCCAAATCGTCGCGTGCCGAATCATAAAACTTTTGCACGTGTTGAAAGGCGAAATTTTGGAAATTGTAGAACAAGATCCCAGTATTAGTTGTCGATGTTTGGCACTAGAAGTAGAAGTTTCCAAGGATGTAGCGCATACGGTTCTCAAAGAACAACTGTTATATCCATATCACATTCAAACTGTGCAAGAACTTTTACCAGCCGATCTCAATAAGCGCCTAGAGTTTTGCCGCTTCATCCAAGGAAAAAGAGTTGAAAATAATAATTTTCATAAAACAATTCTCTTCACGGATGAGGCGTGTTTCACAAGGAGAGGCATTACGAACTTGCACAATGAACATGTGTATGCCGAAGAAAATCCGCATATCAGCAAGCAACGCCACTTTCAGCACGAGTTTAGAATCAATGTTTGGGTAGGAATTATCAACAGTTTCATTATAGGTCCTGTAATTCTACCAAATCGTTTGAATGGAGAGAGATACTTAGAATTTCTTCAAAATGTTTTACCTGATTTATTGGAACATTTGCCGTTAGCCCTCAGACGCGACATGTGGTTTCTTCATGACGGAGCACCGCCTCACTTTACTGTTAATGTTCAGAACCACTTAAATTTACAATTTCCTAATAAATGGATAGGTAGAGGAGCTTACGCTCCAGCAAAGTGGCCTCCACGGTCACCAGATTTAAATATTTGCGATTCGTTTTTTTGGGGAACATTAAAGAGCAAAGTGTATTCTTCGCCTATAAATACAGAAAATGAACTATGGGACAGGATATAAGACGTTTCGCGCTCTATTGTGAACAATGCAGAAATGTTGCAGAGAGTACAGTACAATTTTTTACGTAGAATTAATCTTTGCATACTAGAAAATGGTGGTCACATTGAACATTTATTGTAAATATATTTGCTACTTGTTTTCTAATTGTTTGTCAGATTGCTAGATAAAATTTAATTGAAAATTTTCAGGGTGCAGTCACTCAGGTTTTATTTTTTTCTGCGTGAACCGTGACAGATATCACAAATTAAACAGAGAGAGAAAAGTTTACTATTGAATGTATCTTTATGAAAAAAAAAAATAATTTTACGTTATCGGCGTTGCCATTAAAAAGTTACTGTCTCATCAATGTCGTGACATTCAAGTTTCTTGCACTAGCGGTTCACTAATAATAGCAAATATCATCTTAAAAGATGACTTATATCCATATGAAGTGTCATACCAAATTTCATCCAAATCGAACCAACCGTTCTGTTATTATAAGCAAAAAAAAAATTTTTAGAAGAACTTTGAAGCAGAATACTTGCTAAACGGTATAAGTTCGGATAAGGGTAAGTTTAGTTAAATTATCTTATTTTAGCCTCAGGAATCTGTGGTTAAGCCATGTCCCCCTATTTCCAAGACACCCTGTATATGATTCATATATTTTGTAACTAAAACATGTGGATTAAATAAATCATATTATATCGAATTTTGCTGTTATCAACCATTTTATTTGTTGCAATGAAATATTTCTAATTTATAAATAAAATGTCTAGTTATAAAATTTGAAATAATTACCCTCATTCGGTTTTAATTAGAATTGTAAGTACGTAACGCTCTAAGCCACAAACTTAAAATTATTTTATTCCTTGTAATTTCTAATTTAACTTTACATACCTACTCGTATATTTTGTGATTAAAACTTTAAAGGAAACCAAAGTTATATCCGAGGTTATATCAAATAAAGTATAAAGTAGAAATTATAAACCCACATTTACACATGTAAGTTTTTAACCTAGAATCATAACAAAGTTTTTACGACTGTGGTAAACTTAATTATGAAAAGTAATGTTTCATAAAAATGTATGTAATATAATACGTGTAAAGTTGTACTAGCTACATTGAGATGAAGATAAGTTTTTAAATCTTTTGTTGCAACTTCGCGTTTTTAATAAAGAGAAAACAGCGGATTATAGTGGTGCTATGTGAAATTAAAGGTGGATTCATGCAACATTCATTTTAATTTCATTTTCGTTTCATTTACATTACATTTTAGTTTCATTTTCACTAAAAAAGTAGGGTATTCATAAAAATTCACTAAGTAATTTTATATCTGTAATACTAAAATAGAACTCCGCACATTATCTTTGGCTATCTTGTTTTTGTACTCATTATATATTTTATTATAACTAAATTCATTAACAATATCAGCTTTTCGTTTACTTAAATTCTAAAATAGCTGTCACTTTGCTCTTCGCGCATGCGTAGTGAAAATCTAATGAAAAGTTAAAAGTTGTTTAACTTTGAAATGTACTAATGTAATGAAAATATAGTTATAATGAATAATGTGCTTGCATGAACACGTCCACTGATTTACATTATTTTAACTTTTTAGAATTAAAATATAATGAAAATGAAATTAAAATGAATGGTGCATGAATCCACCTTACCACTTAAAATATATATTTCGTAAACATATAAAGTAGCTTATTGTATCATCAGATCTTATTACCCATATTGCTGTGTGTGTCAATGTGTTTTTTACCTTCTGTCACCTATACGTAGGGCCGCTCCGTGCCGTGCGGATCGCATATTCGTAACGAGTGAACGTTATAGCGACTTGCACGATTCAGGAATGGATCGACGGCACATAATATCAAAGTTACTTGCTACATATAAATGTGACTGTTACGCTTACATTAAAAAAATACTGATAAGAACGATAACCTAACGCACAAAATTCAATTTGACGAAACTCGGGTGATTACATTAATATTGAATTCATGCATTGGTATCGAGCGTGCATTGTAACGAGTTACGTGCGCTCGACCCATTCCCTGATCGTGCATTCCGAAGTCACTATTTGCAACTAAACCTACCGGTGGCGGCACGAAGTTCTTTTAAGTTGTCCAAATTTTTTAGAAGCAAACACCATGGATCTTATGACAAGTGCGTATCCATAACTCCCGCCATTTGTTCTTACTATGCGTCGATACTCATTGCGCATATATCTTCTATCTCTTTAAACTGAAACGGTCTATTTATGCACATTAATTAGGAATATTTATTTTTTTATTTTGTTGTTGGTAACAGTGGTTGAAATTTACTTATATTATTACTTCATTTTAATAGTAGGTATTCTAGAAATAATATTTATTTTAAAATGACAATAGTTCTTTTAGGAAGTACTTTACGACATCCAAATGAGTTTCATAAAGTAGGTATACATTAAACAACAAAAATAGAAAAAAATGTTTTAAAACGGCGTTGCCTTGGAATCCCCCATTAAATAGTTGAACCTGGTCATACTCATCGTAATGTTCTGATCAATACAACTCGCTTCTAACTTCAATTTAAAATTAAATTAAGTTGGCAAATAAATTTAAAATGCAGAACCGAAATCAATACTTATGAGAAAAATAAGTGGATCTGAACGAGTCAACAATAAGTAGTGTTTGGCAATTTACTCTAGCTCTAGAGAGGTGGGAAAGTCTATATATAGTAGATCAATCATGCTCGCCAAAAGATAATCACGAGATTTGTTAATTGAACGTAAAGTTGTATATGCTGATTCAATTTGTAGAGATAATAATTCCTGTTTGTATGCTTTACTGATTATGCAATGTTTCCGATGTGATCTATGTGTTGAATAATCATTAGTGTTGTTAATACTATTACCGACAAACTGTGGAGTTAAATTAAATTGTTTAGAATGTAATAAGAAATAAAGTATATTTTCCATACGGGCTTTTTTAAATGTAAATTTCTTAAAAGAGTTGATAGTCTTGGAGCAATTGTTACCAAAATGTTCTTTAATTTTCCTGTGGAAACCTGCTTCCGCCATCTTGTGTCTGACTGGAGTCGAAGATGGGCCCGAAGTATCTCGCCAATTCCGAAATGGTTCAAAATGGGATTGAAGGACCAGAACGTGAAATATATGTTGTTTTCTCAATAAATAAGGCTAGGTGGTCCACGTAACGTATATATATATATATATATATATATATATATATATATATATATATATATATATATATATATATATATATATATATATATACCGTGTGTCTATCTTAAAGGTGTACATAGGAGATTAACATGGGAAATCAGTTTTTTGCAAATTCCTGCTCGCCTAATTATTTTAAGCAAAAACGCGTCAAATAAAAGTTTTAGGGCATAAAATTTTGCACCTAAATCAATAAACAGAATTACCTTTACATGTTTTGTAACGACAGTAATTAAATATGAAAATGTCGAAAATTACGTTGAAAATATCGACAGCCATGAAATTGAACAAAAAATAAATAAATGCTTGTCATCCTTGCTTGACATTTTATCTGTCACAACGTAAGTTAACTTATTTGATGTTTCTGACAATTCAATTTTGAAAAATATCGTTAATTATGATAATAAGAGAAATATTATATTAGACTAATAAATAAAGTTAAAAAATACAGTTTTGTTTAAATAATATGAATTTATTAAAAATTCAACTGCGTAACAAAATTATGTATGATGCTGTGATATACTCCCAATTCATTTCCAATACATCTAGAACTACAAAAGGGGACTACACTTATTCCTGACACTCTTTCTTCTAGTAACTCACGTTTTCCTACTCGTCCTCTATTCTAATTATGCGGCTCACGTGTATTTTTTGAAGACATTAGCAGTCTTCAAATTTTGTCACGAATTTAGCAATTATAAAAACACGCTCTTCATTAGTATAAATATTAATTTTCTAATAATTTCAGACAATAAAACTAGACAAATTCAAATTGTCAGAAACGTCAAATAAGTTACCTTGTGACAGATAAAACGTCAAGCATTTATTTATTTTTTGTTCAATTCCATGGCTGTTGATATTTTCAAAGTAATTTTCGACATTTTCATATTTAATTAATGTCGTTACAAAGCATGTAAAGGTAATACTGTTTATTGATTTAGATGCAGAATTTTATGCCTTAAAACTTTTATTTGACGCGTTTTTGCTTAAAATAATTAGGCGAGCAGGAAATTACAAAAGACTGATTTCCCATGTTAATCTCCTATGTACACCTTTAAGATAGACACACGGTATATATAGATCAGCTCGACAGGCCTTGTAGACCCTGGGCTTGTTTAGCTATCTCTCTCCATTCTTCTCTGTTGTTCGTTTTTGTTCTCCATTTTTTTACTCCCATCGTCCTTAGATCTTTTTCAACTTCCTCCAATCATCTCTTTTTTGGTCTGCCCTTTTTCTTTTTTCCTTCCTGTTTTCTGTTTATGATGGTTTTTGGTATTCTTCCATACCCTCTAGAGTGTGTACGTGTCCTAACCATCTTATTCTTTGCATTCTAATTTGTATTGTAATGTCCGGTTCGTCATAGGCTTCTTCCATTTCTTTATTTGTTCTCCTTCTCCAGTACTCCCCTTCTTTGATACGTCCATATATTCGTCGCAGTAGTTTCCGCTCCCATACCTGTAGAGTTTGTTCTTTTATTTTGGTCAAGGTCCAAGTTTCCCATCCATATAATATTGTTGGTCTTATAACGGTTTTATATATTCGTTTCTTCGTGTATTTATTAACGTAAAATGTAAGCCACGTTGCTTAAACATTTCATCTGTATTATTTTTCTGATAACTACTGTACAACCTTTGTAATTTAGGTAAGAAATTTGTTACTTTAATTTTTTCATAATGCTTTCAATTAAAAAGTAACGTTATGTATAGCTGAGGATGGGCTTGCTGAAAGCCCGAAATGTCCGTATTGTTAAATAAATACACGTTACGTGGACCACCTAGCCTTATTTATTGAGAAAACAACATATATTTCACGTTCTGGTCCTTCAATCCCATTTTAAATTATTTTATAAATGTGCGGTTTTTTCTTCACAAGTTTTCCGTATCATTTGTTTTGAAAGGAAAATGACCTTTATGTATTCCGTTAAAGAAGATTAGAATTATACGAAACATTGAGGTGTAATTTTTTTTACATGTACTCATACAAATATCTTAGAAATACATTAAATGCACCCTTGTCGTATTATTCTGCTTTGGTGCAGGTACCGTAGTCATCCATCTGTTTTGAGCAAGACATGCTAATGTAAGTATTTCTGATATTTATAAAGCTCAAAAATCTTCACTTAAATTTTAGTTTCCAAGTAAATATATTTAAGTGGAGATTTGGGTTTTATAAAGCATTTTTAAATTTACTGAACAAGTAAATCTACCAAGTAAACTAAGTGGAGAATTTCATGCTATTAAATTTAAGTAACGATTTTTATCGATGTAATAATAAATAATTATAAAACTAAAAAGATATTATAAGAGAACAATAATATGTAATATACACATATTTCACAATATTATTAATTTATTTTATTTTAAAACTAGTAGGTAGGTATCCACCTGTGAAAAATTTGTCAGTTTGACATACGCGCAATAATAAATTGCAAATAAATATTGTTAACACTTTGTCAAAAAATATGGTTGCAGTAATTAATTAATTTACTTATTGTAAAAATAATAGTAATGTGCTTCGCGAACCTACTATAAAAATGTCTGACGTGAATGATATATCGTCAGTTTCATCCGAATTTACGAGTATATCAAGCGTATCAAGTGATTACGAATTTGAAAACGAAGAACTCCGACAAGGACTTCCAAGAATCTTTAGAGATAGAATTCACCCTTTTGAAATATATAACGACGAAGAATTAAGGATTCGATTTAGATTATCTAAACCAAGAGTCATACATGTACCATAGATCAAACATACAAACGACAGTATATATAATCTAGGCATGTACTATGTGAAATTGAACTTAATATTATAGATATTAAGGATACAAGTTTGATATAGCGTTCATAATGAAACGCGTGTGATGTTAAATCACGAGGCGGTGAGCCGAGTGTTTTAATCACGCAAGTTTCATTATTAGGCTATATCAAACGTGTATTCTTCAATATTTTATCTACGACAGTTTAAATTGATCTTAAAATACATTTTTCATTTAAATTTTGACATAATGAGAAACATTGAAATGTTCATTCGTAGCCTACGTTATTAATACGTATTTACGGTAGGCCACGGTTCATTTTATTCATTGTTATGGTTACAATTTTTGTTTGTTTGAAGAAAAAAAACCAATTTATAGTTGTCAAATTCTTTCATATACGGGTACATTTTATCTAAGTTTCCAAGATAAAATGAGCGATTTCGAATCAGATTCTGTTCCATCGGACATTGAAGCCGGTGCCGAAAATGTTGTCGCTTCTCTTATTCCTGAAAAATCAAGAGAAGCGTACGAGCAAGCCTTTGTAAAACTGGAGGAATGGTGCAACAGTAAAGGAATAAAGAACTACCATAATGAGAAGGTCCTCTTAGTGTATTTTGAATACCTTTCAAAACAACGCAAACCGTCATCGCTTTGGGTATATTATTCAATGTTACGTTCTGTTATTTCAGTCAAGAAAAATGTAGATATCTCTAAATATACCCATTTAATTGCATTTCTGAAAAGACAGTCAGAAGGATTTCGGCCAAAAAAATCAAAAATTTTAAGGTAGACTTTGATAGAACTTTTACGGTTATCATGCGAATCAAAGAACATTTCGTCCAAATATATAATTGGTCTATTTTCCAATCTGTATTGTGTTAAATTTGTTAAATAATGGGATTGCCATTCGCTATACGCCTGCTCTCCATAATGTATTGACGTTTATCTACTGTTTTAAAACTAAATCCAATATTGTGTTGGTGTAAAATTTGTATAGATGGAACCTCTTTTTCATTATACAGTGTGTAAATTTTCCTACGGATGATATCTGCTTCGAAATTGTGCTGCATTACACCTTTGTTTCTTGACTAGATATTTCTGAGTTACAATATCTCCCACAGAAAAATAAGGAACCTTGGTTAAAGATATTGTTTTTGCAATGGGCGCACTTTCGTTCGGATCATATTTTAGTAAATACATTTAAAATAATTTTCTTTGCATCTGACGCAAATGCACTCTTTTTATTTTTATTTAAACACTCGTCTTCATCTTCACAAATATTATTTGCATTCCACGGTCTCCACATATTCATACTTATTGCTGTGTTTCGTTTTTGGAAAACTAATAAGCAATTCGAATAAATATTTACGATCTTTTATATGTATAATATCCTCAGCGGAGACAGTTAAGCGGAAATAAAAACACTGCTGAATCAATGGCACAAGAATCACTGGTTGGAGCGAGGGTTGGAGTCACCAGGGCAAAGACACTCAAAGCTCTTCCTAAATGAACCAACCAAGAAAAGAACGGAACGTTTACTCCTAATGAGCAAACAAAACGTTAGATGAATAACAGGACTCCTAACAGGACACTGTGTACTGAACAAACACCTGCACACGATGGGACTAACACAAAAACCAACATGCAGGGGGTGTGGTGAAGAGGAAGAAACCCCTCAGCATCTTATATGTCACTGTGAAGCCTTTATGAGCAGCAGATATAATATCCTGGGGGCCGAAAAGATCCAGTAGAATATGCTAAAAGGTTTGGGTCTGAAGAAAACCCTGGAGTTTATTAAACAAACAGGACTCCTAGAATAGGAGTAAATCTGGAGGATACAATAGATCTACAGGTACAAGGATCCAGAGGAGACCACCTCTTGTAATATAACAATAATAATAATAATAATAAATAACTCTGCGGCAGCAACTGCAATTAAAACAAGGTTATGATATCTGTCAAACGCCAATTCATCAGACATTATTAAAAGTTATTTAAAATGTTTACTATTGCTGCAGATGCTACTAAAGTAGTTATTGAAGATTAATATCGTTGGTTATGTTAATTTTCGTTTCGTGCTAACTTTCAAATACTGTCTGCGCCTGCATACATCCAATGCAACCTTTTCAAAGCTGGATGCAAAACTGCACACAGTCAACGAATAGAACTATTTTGGAGTTAAATAAAAAAACACTGTCCAACTGCATAGCAGCTACATCTATGTAATAAAGATCTGCAAGTTAATATTGCAGGGATACATATCTGCGGAATAAAAAAACGCGCCCAGTAAGATTACAATTGAAGAAAAATATATTGTAACGTTTTTATTTATTTGGGTGAAATGTAAACACAAAATATTTATTATTAATTAAAATAGATGAGTATAAATATTAAAAAGATAATAGCGATGATTACTAATATTAAATAAATATTAAGTTCTAATTTAAGTCTACGAATATAATTAACTAGTTAAACAATAACACTATTTATTTATTTAAACAATTAACACGTCTATTTATTTACACGATATTACTGATTATTTATTTCGACTATTTATGTTATTATTTATCACGTTCAACTGTCTGACTGTCTATTCATGTAACTCTCTCCTTCTACAGCCCCAGTATGTCAGTATCACCGACTATCCGTTTACCACAACACTTCAACACCTCTGCCGATTATACACTTCTATTTGCCGTTACTGTTGTATACCTAGCTTCGCAATACTCTTCAACACTTCAGAGTATTCACTTCCATAGCTATCCCAGTATACCAGTAACTTCCCGAGTACTCCACTCGACACCAAACTGCATACGCTCATCATGATACTGTGCTACTCAAACTCACTGACACCTTACTTCTTACTATCTATGTAACTGTCCTTCTGACGGACTAACTGGCTTATTCTGTATGAATGTCGTTATACCATATCGTATCGTTGTGATGATAAAGTTGTTAAATAACGATAATTTTCAAAAAGTGTATTCTGTA
The DNA here is from genome assembly GCA_963082715.1 of Harpalus rubripes. Taxonomy (NCBI): domain Eukaryota; kingdom Metazoa; phylum Arthropoda; class Insecta; order Coleoptera; family Carabidae; genus Harpalus; species Harpalus rubripes. Next base: position 12,367,761 of record OY720465.1, read on the forward strand.
AAACCATTGTCGTTATATTGAAATCGTATTGTTGTTATTGTAAGTAGTTCGTGAACGATAAGGATTCACTTGTCGTTATTCAGTCCGTTAATATGAAATGCTAGCAAATGGAAGGGTTAATTAATTTATTATTTATATTTTGCAGGAAGAAATGGAAAATAGGTAACAAAGCATTTATTTATGCATCAAATATATAATTAACAACCATAATTACATTTTAGAAGAAATGTTTGTGGTCGTGAAAGTCTTTTATAGGATAATATTAATCCATTTGATAATCGTTTTTTACAAATATTCTTTACTCAATAAAGAAACAATAATTAAAATAATAATAATAATATTTTTTTGCAAAATGACATTACAATGATAATTTAATTTTCAATTATAGCTACTAACTTTTCTAAAAAAAATTGGCTAAAGTCGTTGTGACAAACGGTATGAGGACGTTTATAACGATATTACTTAGTGAATACGATTTTTACAAAATGTCGTTCAGAATCATATCGTTACATTTATAATTAACGATAGTTGTTACATAACGATATTAATAAGCCTGTAACACTCTATGTGACTGTCTTCCTTCACCCACACGTACATACGTCGCTTATATAGTTGCTCCTAACACTTTCTCGAACATTCTCGCGACGTCTCGAACTGTATAACAATGCGCGATTAATTACGCTTATATCCCCTTGTTTACAATTGTACGTCACTTCTGATGATGGTGTTGCTACGAAAATACGATAAAATGAATAAATTTTATCTTTTGAAACTTAACTAAGTGTATTTTTTTTTCATATTAACGTTGTTAATATTACTATTTAATTATGTTTCAACAAGTGCCGACAGCTTACTCCATTAATTTTATACATGTCTGAACTTATTATTTGCATTCTTTTCAATTCGTTTTCTATAATAATCGATTTATTTTAGTTTTTATATCTTTTATTCGTATTATTAAAGTTATACATCAATTTTCATTCTCTAAATAAACTTTACGGTTGAAAACAAATGAAAGTCTATTTCTCTGGCTTCTGATTGGATTTCAATTAAAGGGAGCATCCCATCACATGACAGCTGGCTCCGTCGGGTAGCAGTTGTGGATAATTAAACACTTGTTTGGCAAGGCATCGCCAACTGTTACCATTATGAACTTTCAATGAAAGTTATGTCAGAAGAAAATGGAGAACTAAGTTTGGAAGTTCTAAAGAAAATAGCAACAACCAACAAGAGTGAATAAATGTGTAAGGCTATAAAATTGTAACATAATATAAAATAAAGTGCCCGTATTAATATTGTGTGGTTCAAATCTGGGGGTCCGGGTTCGATTTTGACCGACGTTAAAAATATTTCGAATTTTAAATGGCACAAAAGTTACTCCTTTGGTGCATTCTCTACGCCAATGAGTGCCCGTATGGTGGCGTTTGATAAACGCCCACACGGTACAAATAAATAATCATTACTAATATCTGCGTATAAAGCCGTGATGATATAAGTCGCATTTGACAGTTCTTTTTGAAGTAACAAAATGAGATAAAGTGAGAAGAGTTCATTCCCCCTACCCAATTCTTAATCACCTCAAGAGATTGTGCTTGTAGAGTTTTTAATCTTAGATGAACAGTGGAATGAATGTTTTGCACGGACTGTCACATACAATTAGTTTGGTTATTGAAATAGCTATAGTTAGGACGATTTTACTTGGCGAGTAGAAGTAATAAAGATTTCTCTGCGGTTAGGGAAAAGTTATAAAAACCATAGGCGCGCCAGAAAAAAATTCTATTTCATGAATGTACAAACATTACAGAAAATAATAATAATTTATTTATTTATTACATTTAACAAAAAAGAATACATCAGGTACGAAATGCAGATAAAAAAATACATATGTACATTGCACTGTATAAATACCGGGTGTTTCTATACTTATGGATCAAACTTTAAGGGATGATAATAGAGTCAAAAAGCTTTATTACGCAAAGCCCAATTCTCAAAAAAAAAAACAGATGATTGTCATATTTTGAGAATTTTTTGGAAAATTCGAAACAGATACGAGAAGACCTCTTAGAGATAAACAAAAATTCTTATTTGACCAAAGTTGTAACTCTTATAGTTTTTAAGAAAAAATACGAAAAATCAGTAAATTAGATGATCTATATCTCGGAAATAGTTGAGAATTGGACTTTCAGCAATATTATCAACCCTCAAAGCTTGATCTATAAGCACAGAAACACCTGTATATCAGCAAGTCATAGATATTAAAAATTAATGAAAAATATTAAACAATAAATACATACAAACCAAAAATGTAATTACTCACTTTCTACATCATCCTCACTAACCTCACTACTTGATTCTGATTCTGTTGTAGAATCATCGCCAACATTTATTATAAATGTATCGAGAACTTCCTCGATTTGTCCATCTGTTTTCCAGTAATATTCTTCTATCGATGTTGTGTGTTTGACATAATTTTCCCATTTCTCTGAATGTTAATTATTAGCAAACATGTATTTATAGTAAAATTTCATAGGCTAGGGGTTGGAAAAGAACCATTTAATCTTAATCTATCTACAGTTATTTTCTCATTAATTTTTGGTTTTAAGCTTCTTCTACTTTAATACCTGCTAGCTGGAAGATAGGTATTATAATTAAAGAACATAAAGTTCAAAATAAGTATATCAGGATAGCTTCAGACAGCAAAGCAGTTCTTAAAAGCCTTAGTGGATTTAAATTCACTTCAGGTCTGGTTGAACTTTGTCATCTTGCATTGTCAGATATATCCAAAAACAATGTCGTGGAACTCGCTTGGGTAAAGGGACACAATGGTATTGAAGGTAACATCTGTGCCGATAATCTAGCTAAACAGGGTTCGTCTGATTCACCCTGGGGCCCAGAGCCTATGCTACCCCTAGCCAAATCGGTCCTTCACAATATTACTCGAAACATCACTCTTGAAAAATTTTCAGCTGGTTGGAGAAATATATCCACCTGTAAACAAACGAGGAATTTTATTCCTAAACCAACTTGTAAGTTAGCCAATTATCTCATCAGACTTTCGAGGAACAACCTCAAATTTCTCGTTGAGGTCCTTACGGGACATGGTCGGTTTAACAAACACATGCACCGCATAAAAATCTCCGACAGTCCTCTTTGCAGAGGCTGTGAGATGGATGACGAAACAGTGGAACACATTCTTCTCGAGTGTCCCGCTCTAGCGCTAAAGAGAGGATCCATGTTAGGGGAATTCTGGCCTTCCACGGCCGCAGTTAGCTCAACTTCCCCCGCTGACTTATTAGCCTTCTTCCTGAGCGTAGAATGGCTTCAAGATCGGTAGTTCGGAAGCTGTGCTCTAGGAGGTAGTACAATGGGCCCATTTGTGAGGCCTAAGTGCGCGTGGAGTTTCTTCACCCTCCACCTCAAATCCAGAATCCAGATAGTCGTTAGACAGAGTATAATTATAAGCAGATTTTAGCTTACATTATAATGTAAATTACAATACAAGTTTACTACTAAGCTACAAATATAAATATTTGTCAATACGTTTACTTTACTAACATGTTATATGTAAAATGCGAAATAAATATTCAAAAAATTGAATTATTTGTAATTTTCTTATTGCCAGTAAGAAAATGTATGCACGTCTATGTACAAACAGAACTGTTTGAATATAAGTGTAATAAAGAATGCGCTTTGAAAGGTTTTTCTATTGTGTTAACCCCCCCCAATCGTTGTAAAATCACTATTCCACTTTTAACGCAGTGCGGTATCTAAGAAAAAGTATATATTTAACAAGACGCATCGTATGAATTGTGAACCGACCTACATACCAATCCCTTGCCAAGTAAAATCGTCCTAACTATATTTGTGTATTAAGAGCGCAAAATGGCACAACGTCGATTGATAGGTTGACGCAGGATTCGGCGCGGTATTCTCCCGAAATCGACAATGTCCATTTGCGCTCAAACTACACAAGATTTTTTCTACAGTCGCCACAATGGGATCCTCCACTATTCCAAAAAAATCTTTGTTTCAAGTACATTAAACTAGTGCAGTGAAAAAGTGGATGTCCATTGGGAGTGTGCACGCCAAACTTTTGCAGATGTAACACAACTGTTCACACAATTTATTTTATATTTAATTTTAATTTATCGTTATTTTTCATTCTTCTTGAGCTATTGCTTCAATCTAATCTAAGCATTTTATACTTTCGTTTTTGTAAATGAATGTCCTATTTAATTTTCACAGCAGTGCGGCATTTTGTTTGGTAATGTAATATACCGAGGGAGCAGTTATATGTCAGATTGACTTGTGAAGGTAGTAAATGTGTAACTACAGTGACATTAGTTCCTGACTAAATGTTTCCATTAAGAATGTAGACAAGTAATATTTCTCAACATTGTATACTTAGAAATTTGGACAGCGGGCGTTTTTTTGTATTTTGTCGCGCATTAGCGGTAAAGTGCCATTTTGCGTTGACAAAAGACAGCGCAAATGGCTACTTTGTATATAGACCAAAGAAAAAGGTTATTTGTTTATTCCTTTAATAATATTATTATTTTATTGGGTATTTTAAGAAAATGACTGATAATTGTGCTGGAGTTAAAGTAATAATTATTTAAAATTTATTATGTTTTAAATTTATTTTTATGAGCAATTATTAAATGATGACATGAGTGATATAGATCATTTGTTATTATCGTCAAGTTCAGCAGACAGTAGGTACTTCGGATTTTCTAACAGACAGTTCTACAAAATTTGTTGTCGTTCTTTTTACTTCACAAAAATGTCAACTCAGTTTATGTCAAATTCTTCTCACTTTGAGCTCAGCAAATAATTATTGTTTTTTTACCGTTTTGTGTACATCTTTTCGTATTAGATACTGTATTACCATAATAAACTAATTTATAATAATAAAAATTACATATGCAACTAACAATGACATCAAAAAGATGATAATTTTAGGTTGGATCAATTTGACCCAGTTACCAAATGTGTCACATCCACGTCTGAATAATAGGCAGGTTAAATTAGCCGTTTTCACACTTCCGTGATACAATGAACAGTATAGTAACGCCGACGTTATATGGCGTGTGTACGCAGTAGTTCTAGGGATATCACACCATATTCTATTGTCTCGATTCTAGAGACCAATAATCCAAGTTTATGTATTTTCACGCGGCTTACCATAATTGTTCATTTCAATTTACGCAGTGTTGCAATTGGTTAGTTGTATAAAATGGCCAAGAAGATGAAGTACCTACACATATGATCCCAGGGCCGGATTATGACTTTTTTCGCCCATAGGCAACTATATTATGAAACATTAAATGTTGCACTCTTAAGCTTATGATTGGTGCATTCTGCGTATACGTATTGAGAAAGTAATATGGTCTATATTATCGAAAACCAATAAGATTTTACGGTATACGAGTAGTTGTCAAATAGCAGAATATTTTCCGCATCAGTCTATTTGTCTATTTACAACAAAATATCGGCTCTCGATTTCAACACCTTCCTAAAACAAAGGCCAAATCACTTATTTGGTTCAAATCTACTAGACAGAAAATATGAAATGACAATATTTTCTAAATATATATATATATATATATATATATATATATATATATATATATATATATATATATATATATATATATATATATATATATATTTGATAATTTTTTCAATAATGAAAATTTGTTGTTTTTATTCGTTTTTATTCCCTAGGCAACTGCCTATATTGCCTTATAGATAATCTGGCCCTGTATGATCCCATTGATTAAATTAATAGAACATAGAACGCAAAGAATATGGCTGTTGCAAGAATTTTTATATGCCTTCTAAGTATTAAAATTAAAAAGATATCAAAATTTAAATGGCCTCAAATTTGAAAATATTACCAAATATCCATTAGATATTTTACAATTAATTTTTGAAATTTGGATATTTTGAAAAAGTCACGTGATCTGAAACAGAATGTGACGTCACAACACATACATCTTCATCGGCTCCAATTGGTCCTTTATAGTGTCAATTCTTTGTGTTTTGTTACAAGTATTAGGCATTTACGAAAATTCTACCGGTAGATACCGCATCTACCGATTACGTTCGAAAACACGAGTGGTTAATAGTTACCGTGTTCGAAAATTGTACCATATCTACCAGATCCATCTACCGGATCCATGATTTGTGGATCGAGTAATTCAGCCGGTAAATGCGGTAAATGAAGAATCTAACCTCAAAAATGGTAGTAATGCCAAGCGAAGCGCGCGCGTAAAAAGTGAAAATGTCTTCAATGTTGGAATCGGAAGTAGCACTATGCTCAGTTTGTTAACTACGTGAAATATCAAATCTGTTTCAAACTTTCAAATATTTTTCATAGGTTAGAAATCTACCATGTTTACCATTTGCGTTCTTAAAATATTCCGGTAGTTGTAACCTGGTAAACAGCTGTTTACCGATATATACCGGTAACAGTTCACCGGTAGAATTTTCGTAAATGCCTATTATGATAAATATATTGTCAAAGTTGTCAAACAAGTGCAAATTTTTTGAGTTTGGTTCGTGTTAGATAATACAAAATTCAATATAAAATGAGTAATTTACAGTATCGTATTATGCCTTCTTGCAAAAATGCGCTAGGAGCAAACCTATTATAGAAATTATAAATATGCCAAAAGATGCGAATAAAAGAAAATTCTCGCTAGAAGCAATAGGTCGAAAAGCTGATGGTTAGGTTTTTATATTTTATTTTACCTTAACTCTTTAACACACCTTATTTCGGCAACAGTAAAACAGTAGTTTTCTGATATAAATTCAGCCATCATCCAGCTTTCGATTTTCGGTAAACTGTCCAACTTAGCTTGAATATATTCTATATTAGCCATTATTACTCATTTATAATGGAAAATGTCAGCGTCAAATGTCAAATTAGAAGTTTGTTATTAACATGTGACAAACTATCGCCTACGTTAGTTATCTAAATAACAAAAATAAATGTATGTGATGGAAAAACTGTTTTACCTATTGGCTGTGAATGACGTAATGTATGTGCTTCTACGACACAGGAGTGGGGAGTTGTTTTTCATGACTATTTTTGGCGCCAATATTCGTATTTAATTATTTATGAAAATAACAACAAATTATTAAAAAAAAATTATTAATAAGAAAAATATTGCATAAACTTTCATTTAAAATACTTATTAAAAAGTGTGAAACAGGGTCATTTGCATCTTGCATCTGAAATAAATCTCTAGAATATTATAAAGATCGGGTCAAAGAAGGAAGCACCATCTATATATTTTGCGCGTAACAGATGATGGGCCCCGAAACTTTTTTTCTAGAATTTTTCCTTGCTTCAATTTTTCTTCTATTTAAATTTATTTTCATACACATACATGATTATCATCGATGATATTCTCGAGTGAAACCGTGTTGCAGAAATGTGCTGCTTCGGTTTCACGAGCAATATCTTCGATTAATAAACATATCACGAGCTTATATTGAATGAAAGAATATAATGAATTTTTGAGACACATTGTGTGTGCTGTTAACCTAACTTTTAATATATTGTATTACAACATGGTTAAGTTGACAATTGCCTTATTATTTTCATCATTGTTGATATCAACCCAACGATTATCGTACATTTTTATACTCAAAAAAATCTGATGTGGCCAACACATGACCTTCCGTCAATTCCATGTTTGAAATAGCAATGAGCTTTTAAGTAAAGTATCACTTCCGGTTGATCGTTTATAAACAAAATCTAATTTGTTATTCCAATAAATAGAAAAGTCTGTAATACCAAATTTTAGATTATATTTTATTATGTTTTTCCTCGAAAATCTGTTAAGAGCTCCAAATTAAGTATGACTTCCAGTTTATCATATAGGTATAGTCAAAATATAATGTTGTTTCAAATTATATACGTGTTTTAAATACCAAATATGAGAACTTTTGAATCATGTTTTAATATATTTTTTCAAGAAAATCTGTTTATAGCTTCCTGTAAAGGAATACTTCCGGTTTATTAATTTTAGTAAACATCTAGTATGTCGTTCTCATTAATATAAAAGTCTTAAATACCAAATTTGAAAAGCTTTGGATTGTATTAATTTATTTTTCACGAAAATCTGTTCAGAGCTTCAAGTAAAGTTTCACTTCTGGTTTATTAATTTTAGCCAAAATCTAATATGTTGTTCCTCTTGATACAACAGTCTTAAATACTAAATTTGAAAAGTTTTTGACTATATTTTAATATAGTTCTTCATTAAAAACTTTTTTAAGCTTCATGTAAAGTATCACTTCCGGTCATCGAATTTTACCAAAAATTTAATCAACTCTTTATATGACTGCAGGAAGCTTAAATACGCAAAATAGAAATATTTGGAAGTTTGTGATAAAAATTATTGTGGACGAAAAGTCGTCAAACACACACACACATCACTCACGCACACACACGCACGCGCACGCACACACACATCATCATCATCATCATCATCGTAAAAATAATAAAAACGTGTTGTAGGGACCCTAATTCGTGCTTATTCACTGAAAACTCACTATCGAATATTTGGACCGATAATATTACCTCCCTTACCTACGGTGTGACGGGAGGTAATTAACTGTCAATGTCAAATAAAGAAAACAAATCCCTTAGTAACGAAGGTCATATCTTTGTTTTTTATCATCGCTGTGATAGACATGTAACTAAGGAGATTCTGAATGTTGATTGGTGGAAAACATGTCACGTGTGACTCATGAATTATGTTCTCATATATAATATCATAAGTGGTAAATTTTTGGCGGAAAAATTTTCAGATTGTTACGAGAGCCGGTTGCCTAGCAATTTGTTGAGTGACATTGACAAAAAAATCACGAGTTGTCAAACGAGTGATTTTTTATCAATGTCACGAGATAAATTGGCAACAGGCTCGAGTAAAGCAATCGGAAAATTTTTCCAGGATAAAATTTAACCACGAATGGTATTCGGATGACTATGTCCAAAATAAAAATCAGGTAATCATTTATATTTTTTTTTTTCACTTACTATACCTTGTTCCATTTAAGCCATTCAGTATTGCGGAGCATAGGGAATAGTTTTGATCTCTCTGATTGGCTGAAATTAGAGATAAGAACCAGGTTTACCCAATGTAATTTCGGCTACTTCAGATTTGCACTGTTGCCAGTGCCATCTACTGAATGGCTTAAATGGAACAGAACATAGTAAAAATACGACATCTTATTGGCTTAAAGGGTGCGAAAATTTTTTTGTGACGGTGTTTTGTCATATATAATATCATAAGTGGTAAATTTTTGCCGGAAAAATTTTCAGATTGTTACGAGAGCCGGGTGCCTGGCAATTTATTGAGTGACATTGACAAAAAAATCACGAGTTGTCAACGAGTGATTTTTGATCAATGTCACGAGATAAATTGGCAACAGGCTCGAGTAAAGCAATAGGAAAATTTTTCCAGAATAAAATTTAACCACGAATGGTATTCGGATGACTATTTCCAAAATAAAAATCAGGTAATCATTTATATAATTTTTTTCTTGACAAAAATTTTGTAAGTTTTGTGTTTAGTGGTATTATGTTTCAATTTGCTTTTTCAACGTTTTAAATAGATTCCTGTTCGAATCGATTCGTTTTTAATAAAAACTGATAACACTGAAAATATACAGACTTTGACAGGTAAACAATATGTTTCTAAAATGTCAAAAAAAATTTGCTTATCAAAACTCACTTACTTGTAAAAATACGACATCTTATTGGCTTAAAGGGTGCGAAAATTTTTTGTGACAGTGTTTTGCCGAAGTGACTTGGTAATTAGGTAGAATCCTGAATTTGGATTGGTTTATATATTTATGAGTGAAATAGTCAAAATTAAACTTGGTAACTAGGTAAAATCCTGAATTTGGATTGGTTTATAAATTTACGAGTGAAATAGTCAATAGTATACGTCTTCTCTTCTCTTCATAGTAGTTCACAAGATATACTGTGGCAACATTGCATATTTTCACTTTATTCGAAGAATTTTATGGTAGATAATTATCGCTCTGCGTGAAAATATATTTACCATATTTATCGTTGGCCATATATGGTATCGCTATAGCACCGTGTGAAAATGCTAGTTTGAATTGAAAACATAGCCGTGACAATGAAGTAATATCAGAGAGAGAGAGAGAGAGAGAGAGAGCACAGAAAATATCATCTTTGAATTGTTCCACATATTGTGTAACGAATCCCTCATCCCTGTTTGTGAAGAAAAGCACCGAATGTTTAACTGCAGTGGAGCAAACTGCACAGCCGTAACTAGGGCTTTGAGCGCCTGTGGCAAAAAAAATGTGTCCCTATACCAAGAAAATAAAAACAAAATAAAGTTCTGATGAGCGGTTCGCGAGTTACTAACAACTTAAACTTACATAAACATTTTCTAAAATTTAAAACATCTGCAAATCGGCTTAGTTCTCACATTTTCATTTAAAATTTTGACAGGATTAAAGATATTCAATATTACATATTTAACGTGTCGAAATTTCAGATGAAATGATTTGTAGATGTTTAAAATTTTACAGGAATTTCATATAAGTTTAAGTTGTTAATAATTCGCGAACTGCTCATCGACAAAAATCGCCTATACTTTGTTCCATTTAGGCCATTTAGCAGAAGGCGCTCGTATCAGTGTCAGTTTTAAGTAGCCGAAATTACATTGGGGAAACGTGTCTCATTCTCTACAATACTGAATGGTTTAAGTGGAACAAGATATATACTAAGTTTTAAATACCTAATAGTGTTTATTTTTTGAGTTTTTTAATTTCTGTTATAAATTGTTATTCTGGTTAACTATATTTTAACATAACTCTTTGAGAGTTCATCCTAGGCAAAAAATGTAAGAATCCTTTTATATAAGGTACAGGGAATTACGAGCTTTAATTTTGTATTCTTGAAAAAGATAGCAAAATTCGGGCTAGCTAGGATGCAAAATTAGTAGAGTAAAGTCGGTGAATGTGGAATAGTCATCTAATATGGAATATGCGCTTTTTGAAAAAATAGTACACGTCATCTGTGATCTAATGGCACAAATGCACGTGTGTAGGGGGAAGGAACATTAAATGGGTTAAATGCGTTTAGTTGATTATGTAATATAGTTTATTTTGTTACATTCTTTTAGCATACTCATTTTATTTTTTTAAATATTTTTGATAAGAAGGAATAAATAATTTAAAGAACATATTTGCATTGTTTTCCGAATTTTCTTATACTGTGAAAGTAAGTATGGTTATGCGGTATATATTCCACTATGGTATTCCACATTACCGTCCCTTTTTCAAGAGGTGTAAAAATTTTAATTTTGAAGAAAATTGCTCTTATATGTGAATTATTCTAGATAATCAACCTGAAAGTGTTACTATTTTGTAAAGTACATTTTAAATGACCTATATACTATATTTGATGATTAACCGCCATCTTTTCGCATGTTTTTTTTTTCAATGAAATAAAAATGGTATTCCACATTCACCGACTTTACTATATGTCTTTTTGGAGGTCCCAATAAAGAGAATAAAATTCACGCCAGCTTGTCACCAATTATTTCCACAATAAGCACCTTACCGACTGGCCTATTTGTAGATAATTTTTTAATAAATTTAGAAAGTACATTTTACAAATATTTGATCTAAAACCATATAAATGATAAAAAAAATTGCGCCCCTAAGAATTTTGCGCCCGTGGCGTGTGCCACCTTTGCCACGCCCTAGTTACGGCACTGGCAAACTGTCGTGTACAGTCGCTACGCTAACAAAATTGCATCTGTACGCGTTGGAGCGGTGGTTATCTCGCCCTCGCCTCTGCATGTACGAGTAAACTTCCCATCGTCATTTTATTGCCTCGCGCCCCCGCAGCCTGTTGCATTCAAACGTCCGGATCCCGACAAGCAACGGGAGGGTACAGAGTATACTGTTGCACGGCGCACTTGTCTCTTGTTCATTTGATATAGGTTAGGTTGCAAGGGCACGAGAACAAACAGTAAGTTTGTTACGAAGTGTATACTCGGTTTTTATTAAAGGTATATAGGCAAAGTTGTAGGTAGACTAGAACGCAGCTCTATGCGGGCATAAGTTTTTATAAATGTAATTATGTCGCACATGCACAGGAATGGACTAGATGGAATCTATAGTATTCAATTTTAGCGGTCATTCCTCGAATTCAGTTAAAAAATAAACTATAACAATACCTAACTGACAATTCATAATTAGTAGGCAGTGAACGTTCTAAATACTCCAGAACGCGGCGTGGACGTTTTAGCATTATCCACGCGAAAAATGGTTATATTTTGGTATTTGGTCGTTCAGCATCAGCACCGTCCGTTGTGGTTGTTTTATTCGCACACTGAGCGTTATCGGTGTTTGAGCGTAACATATATACGAAGTCCTCGTTGTAATGAAACATATCCCACCTCGAATGTAATATACTAAACCTACCTGAATGTTATTTTCATCGTTCTTTTCATCATTTTGCATAAAGGGACTATGTTACTGACAGTTACTATGCAATAAATAGTATATTATACACCAAGGGAGAGAAATGCATAATTTTTCTTGAAGTGCAATTTGAAGTACTGGAACTGTTCCCTCGGTCTACAAAGCACTGAGGGAAAATAGCAGGAGTTTGTGACTAATTGGAGTATCTTCCTTAATAATTCCATAAATTTAAGGAATTAGTAGTCTTTGAGATTCACACCTTGACAATATATTCTTTTTGTTATAAAAAATAACTTAAAGTCCGTTTCCACAACTTGATCCCCATGTCATCAATAGTAAACATATGGTTCAAATCGCCAGGGGACGGAGAAAATTGATGACATCATATTGTTATCATGGTTTTATTATAGAGATTTAATTTTCTAGTTTGATATAAGGTGGCATGCACAGACCATATACACTATTTTAGATAAGAAACGTACGTGTGCACAACACCTTAATCGTGTCATCTTAAATATTAATAAGATTTTTCATACAGAATAACTTGCACAAGACGATAAAGACAATACTATTTGAATCAAATCGTCTCAATAATTCAAAAAGACAAATCACAAAATTCGCGTCAAGCGTCAAGTGAAAAAAATTTACATACTACTGATACTGGTGTCGCCATCTCTTGTACGGTAGCAAAACTAAAATTGCTATCCCGGTACCCGCCATTTACGTTTCCCGGGCCTGGTGGGGTAGTATGACAGAACTTTGTCATGTTTGACATTTTCAATATTTTATTTGCAATAATTTTGTTGTTCGCTAATACTTATACAAGTAATAACATATACATACTGTGTGAATATTATTATTCATCAAAATCCGAAGTGACATTTACATATTTTGCAATTGAATAATTATGATGTAATGTCAAAACTGGTAAAATCTGAGAGTATTTCCTATACTGTGTCAATTTCGTTATTCATCAAAATTCGAAGTATAAATAGTTATTTAGAATTAATAATCCTATTGAATAAATACGATATAAGTATAATGGATGAAATATACCCCTTTTTATTGTCCAAAAGCAATATATTGCAATGATTGTCGGACATCTTAGAAACACCGTCTTTCCAATAGCAAAATGTACAATATGTATAACCACAAGAATTAACAAAATTACCAACACACAACGAAGCACAATAGCACAAATTATTATTGATGCCAAAATCACCTTAATCACATGAATGACAGAATCCAGAATGACATGAATATTCAAATAATTCAAATATTTGAAAATGACACTCGTTACTGCGGTTACAATACAGTTTCTAATTCATTTTTTGCCGTTTGTTAGACGTAGATAGCTTATACCTCTCCTAAACACGGACAACAATGAGATAGTGAATAAAAGTCTCACATATGCAATGTTTGTACGACAAAGATGCTAGATAAAAGTTTTGTAATTCTTGCATCAGAAATTGATGACGTGAGGATCAACTGGGACATGTAGAGTGTAAGTCGTTTTTCTTATTTAAGAAATTTGTTGGTTGCAACTTCTGCAGCTGTTCTAAACTTATATTAAACAACTCAATGTAACTTTCAAAATGATATAAACTCCATAGGATTTATTTCGAGATAGTTTTATCTCTCTAAAGACAAATTGTTTTTCTAATGTCGTGATTTTGATATCCGACATATCAGGTTTTACTACCGGTGGTACATAATATCAACAGACATTTAAAAATTTAATTATTGACATAATATATCAATGATAATATTTGTATTTTGATTAAAACTAACATTTCGAATAACACCCTTGTTTCTGACAAACTTTTATAACAATGACTGACCTCACACATATTTCCTTAGCTATCCCATTTCTCTTTCTGTAACTTCCGTAATCCGAATATAACATTTCACTGTTCGCACGTGCCTGATGATGAGAATCGGTTAACTAGTTCAGACAAGTGAGGCAGGATCAGGAAGTTGATCCTCGTTCAAGGCTAGGCTCAAGGCCCCCTGCGAGCACGTTCTCGGAATAGCTGCAGGCCACGCCTTCTATACAGGAAACGACTTGTTAGCTCTTTCTTCCGCCACAAAACACGTCGCCAAGTGAAAACGAATGCAGGGAAAAAGGGAATGACCATTGATTCGGGCGAGGAATGTTTACAATAAATCATAGTAAATTGTAATATTTTTATTGCAATCCGACAACGTATATGTTAATCGATATACAACCTTTAATCAAGAGTTCCAAATGATTCGAATCTCTTTTTCCGGGGGGTATGTAAGAAGGCAGATGTTTACACAACCCTAATCACGTATTTGCATGACATATGTGGCCATTATTTGGAGAGCGATTTTACATTGGAATAAAGGTACTTACTGATCGTGCCAGTTGACATTACTAACTGCGATGATTGTTGTCTGGAACCCCCTTAGTCATAACATTGGGCTCCACTAGTTTTCACTGTTATTTAGGATTTATATTAATTAAATATATTAAAATAACTAAACCTGTTGAAATACAATTACATTTACAATTTGGTTAAACATTCAAATACTAGTGTTTCTGACGAGACGATCGAGCCGAGAAACTACATTGTCTCGTCTCGTCCCTTCTAGAAGACAAAAAATTAACTCTCCTCTCGATTTTTTCTCGTCTCGGACAATGGAGTCTCGTCTCGGTCGAGAATCTCGACGAGATTTCTCGATTTTTTTAATGGATCTAATATGTAATTTATTATTATATACTTCCTGTAAAAACATATAAATAATATTCAGGGTTATTAAAAAAATTGAGACAACTATTTTCTTCAGTATCAATTTTATACCTATACAACAAATTACAAAGTTAGAGACAGAGTAATTTGATACAGCACTACTATAATAATAAAATAATGTTCTTATTCATGAACAGTTACAAATAAACAACAAGTTAACAAAACTTATTTTAGAATAATAAAATGTATAATATAAAAATAATGTTAATTATTAGTATAAACATTGACTAAGTAAGGGTGATTAGCGAGCAGTTGATTATCATTGTTTTATCTCTGTCAAGCGTTTATGAATTAGTTTAGGGAAAAATATTTCAAATAACAGTCGTAGAAAAATTTAATTATATGCATCTTTTATTTGAAGTATTTTTCTTTAAAATAATTAATAAGCGATTGAGAGTTAAGATACAATGCTAATCAGCTGTTCGCTGTAGTGTTCATGCTACCAGCAGCCAGGTAATTTCCATCACCAAAAGGCAAATTTTATGCTTTGCTTAAATAAAATAATGAAAAGCGAAGTTAGATATCATTGAAAATAATGGACATTACTGTCTAACATTCGAACAGCTTTTATTTATTTAAATCAAGTTTAAAATTTAAGGTCTGGAGGTACAAATTGTTACATTATTTATCCAGTTAAAAGGTTTGCTGTTAACCATGATTTTAAACACAAAATAGATAGTTTTATTAAAGGATTTTTGCCCGATCCTGTATTAGATTTATAATTTAAAAAATATGATAATTTTTTAATACAAATTTACAAAATATGCCATTGATAATATAAAAAATTGCACTTTTAAAAATACAAAAAATTGTCGAGAATCGAGAATCTCGACATGTAAGTATCGTCTCGTCTCGTGAGTTTAAAAAGCTTTCTCGTCTCGACGAGACGAGAAATTTCAAGACGAAACGAGACGAGATTCGAGAATGTCTCGTCTCGTCAAATACTGTTTGGCGATTATGACAACGAACAATGATGTTTAGCGTTTATCTATACTTGTTCTTTATACAAGCGAGTATAACCTCGCTTGGGAGCCGCATAAATGCGTACTAAAGAATCAGACTTCGGCGAGAGAGTTCCTAAGCGATTGATGCTGACTTTACTAAAACTCATCTCTTTACGTCTCGCCTAAGTTGAATTGCGTGTCTCTATATTTCGCAACATTTCTCAATGTTACATATTCTTGATGCCGGACTTACCCCAAACACCCTGTATTAACAATGTGTAATAAATATTTCATAACAATATAAAGAACTTATAAACATTAGTGATGTAACTGAAGTACCTAAAAAAGAAAATGATCATAATACCTAGTGCCAAACAGGTACTTTTAATATTGGTAGCATATTTGCACCGTGCGCCCCCTCTTGAAATACTTATTGCTGCTGGAGGGTTACAATTGTTTTATTACTACTACGTTATACAGCATATGTGAACGGCCCTTAACTCTTAATACATGTTTAGTTATGCTAAACAATCGTATTTAATCCTCAAAGGTGTAAAAGTGTCATATTAGTAATTGAAAATGAAGATTACAATAGGCTTTCATTCCTAGAATTGCAAAAACATTTTCCCTGATAATTAAAAAGTTACGTGGCAACTCCATGACTTGTTCAGGCTCTACTAAATTCCCTAGCTATGCCTAACTGCTGGCCACTCTGGGACGACATTAAAATGTTTGCCTAAAGGCAGAATATACTCGTACTCTCGCGACGGGCATGTGTATTTAGCAAATAATTGAAATTGAAAAATGAATTACGAGGATTATATCCGTTACGTTTATTTCGGTTGTACATTTGCTGGCAATTTTCATGTAAGCTATATTAATTAGCGAAATGCGGGAAATACGAACACACTCAATAATTGTTTGAATGTAGAGGATTAAACGTATTATTAGATTACATTACACTCATGTGCGCTCTGCACATTCACTTCTAATTTCAAGTTGCGCGGAAACAAAAACGGACCGAGATACATTGCATGCTGCATGTAGCAGAATATATCTCCAACCCTATTTAGGAAACCGCACATTACACAACCAAAAATTATGTAGGATTGGAATCAATATTATTTCATCGAACCGTTTGGTATAATTCCGTATGCGATTTGGAATAATTCCACACGACTTTCGACAAATCAGAATCTGTTTACCCGCATATTAGGGCGGAATATCATATATCTTGGTTTGGTTGCTATGGTTATGACTCTTTGTTTTATATTTATTTGTTTCTGAATTCGCGTTTGACGTTTTGAAGTTTTGAACGGTTTTAAAGTTAACTTACAGATTTTTTGAAATCTCTATACTCTATCTCGTTTAAGATTGCAGTGGTGCGAAGATAGGAGTAGTTTGATCTTCTTTTCTGCACTTACTACATTCGTCAGATGTTGTCACTTACCAGTGCAATCTGTCAAATTCATATATGTGGAGTTGCAAAAAGTTTATGTTAAGTACAGTACATGTAAGTTTATTATTAATAGAAGAATTATTGGAAATATCCTCTTCTGACGACGATGATTATATTATATTTATTATATGTAAAAAAATAAGATCAAAACAATCATATTTTATCAACTTTTGTGACGTCATCTGTGCCCTGTAATCAGTGTCGGACTGGGACATATTTCTGAGTGTGGCGATTTGGATTACCGGGCCCATTCTGGGCCATTCAAAATATTATTAATGAAACAAAGATGGTTATGAATGAAGGTTTTTTTTTAAATACATTAATGAATGTAAACATTAAGTAAGTACACAAGCTGAACCCAAGAATCCGTGACATTGACGATTAACATGGGAAAACAAATTTATTGAAATACTTCTTGCATGGGGATCTCAAGCAATATAAGAGTTCTGATGTCGG
Organism: Harpalus rubripes; assembly: GCA_963082715.1. Taxonomy (NCBI): domain Eukaryota; kingdom Metazoa; phylum Arthropoda; class Insecta; order Coleoptera; family Carabidae; genus Harpalus; species Harpalus rubripes. The sequence goes on from OY720465.1 coordinate 12,385,880, forward strand.
GTAAATTAGAGAAAAGTTACCCCATCAGAAGACCATTTTAATGGTGTATCGTTATTTGAGAAAAAATATATACATAGACGAAAACGGTAAATTTTGAAATGGTTTATTTTTGAGAATAACTACAAAAAAAATTTAAAGTATTTTATTTATTACCAAAGATAACTGTACTAGTTGTATAGAATTAGCAGTAATCAGTGGCGTAACTACCGCCCCCGCTGACCCAGCGACGCGGGGGGGGGGCGCGTCCATCCGGAGGGCGCCGGCGCAGCCACAGTAAACGTATAATAGAGTAACAAAATTTTTGTGTCTTCGCCTTTCTTACTTAAAATATAAGCGGCTTGTAAAAATTTTCAGCGGAAGATCATGATCTTCATACATATGCACGCCACTGATTCAAGCAGTACTAACCAGTATCGAAGTAGTGGTAGTGGCACATTTAAAAATAGTACATATTCACAGCGTATGGGCGCCCTTTCCATTACTGATGATGTGCAAATTGTGTTGTCAGTTTATTTAAAGTAAATACAATACTTCAAAATTTAAATATTAAAATTAATGTTTATTTGTGATAGATAATTTCTGGAAATGGTACAATGTTATGCCGAGCGTGGCGCCACTTGACGTACTCTCTCTGTAAATTTCGTTTGTGTAATTTTAGTGACATTTAAGACGGCCATAAGAAGCATAGTGAAGTTGGCCATGCCTGTACATGCCTTGCCATGTACATTTATATTATGTACAAGGACAGATGTCCATGAAGTTGGCGCATTTGCACAAATTCCTTCTTCGCGCGTTCACAAATTTAAAAAGTATGTACACACTGGACTACAAATTGAATCAGAATAGGTTGATTTTGAGTTATTGTTAGGATTATTATTATTTATAATTTGTACTCTGGAGTATACTGTTTAAAATGTGAGCGAGCGAAGTAGGAGTTTATATAAGCGCGCTTACTTCAAGCAGTGGCGGCCTTAGGGGGTGGCGAGCAGGGCAATTGCCAGGGCCTCGCGCAACAACCCGAGTAGAAAAAAGTTGATATTTAAAACTTATTTCTGTACATGAAAGGGGAAAAACATGCATTTGCACATACCTTGAAAAAATGTAACATTTAATTATAAGGCATTTGACCTTGAATAAAAAAAAAAATCGCCTGCGGCGCACTTTTTTTTCCTATATATAAATAACCAGAACCCCCCCCCAATGAAATCCTGGTTACGGCCCTGGGCACAAATCTAAGTCCCGCGGGGGCGCGCAATTCTATGTAGTTACACCACTGGCAGTAATCTAATATGAAAATCGCGTCTCAAACACGTATATTTTGGCCGAGATTTGGCACATAGATTAAATAACGCATATGCGAAGTATGCATTACGAAGTTAATGAATTTAAATATTAAAATTATAAATATATTGCTATAATCATTTTTGGAACATTTTCTTTGTTGTAATCAAATCATATTATAGTGAATGATGAATACTATTAAAGATAATCTTTTTTTTTTGTAGGTGCAATGTTTATAATTAATTTTCATTTTAGTGCTATCTTTTACAATTGATAATGTTACGTCGATATAAAATGTTAAACGAATTACTATGCATTGTTGTTTTGTTTTACATTTTTTGTCTATGGGACGCTTAAAATTTATGCCTTGTTGATGCAATTGGGAATACTTAAGTTTAAGTACAATCCCAAGAGTTAAGGCAACAAAAATTGTTATTAAAATGACAGTTGCAGAAATTAACTCCTACCTTGGGTATTCTGTTTCGTGAATAGATCTCATATGAAAATTTTTAATCCGGAATAAAAATGGAGTTAGTTAACTCTGAATTTAATCATTTTTATGAATCTGGTAATAAAAGTCTACTATGTGAAAAGTGAAAAGTGAAAAGCCACATCAAACCACACAGAACTTAAAACTAAATTTTATATCTACTACATAGATTTTGCACATGCCCGTTGAGCACGTATTTCTAGAATACACTGGCCGGGGTGATGATGGAGTTTGGGGTGAAGACAGGGATAGAAGTAAGCTTATATTGGCGCGTAGTTTTCTTTGATACGCTACGCTTGTTCTCTGGTTAAGGTCAGACTCTTGAATTATGTTTATGCTTGATCTACAATCAGTTCTTTAAGATTTTTTTTCTCTTTATCATATTGAAAACTATTAACTAAGTACTAGATTGATATGATAGTAACAAGTTTAGACCGGGCTTGTGGCGATCGCCACGTCGCCACAATGGCCAGTCCGACGCTGCCTGTAATCAAATCAATTTACTATAATTCTAATTAGGCGTATACAGACCTATCATTTCATCTAAAGCGTACCCCTTTAAAAATGTGCATATTTTCGTCTGTCACTCTTACACGGTTAAATATAGCAATTTGTCGGTGTAAAATTTGTAAACAACATAAAATTCTCTATCAGATTTATCATGATTCAAATTTGAATAAGGTGTTGCAAAAAATAGCATATCTTTTTTCTTCTGAAAAGTACCTTCTACAGTGTTATTAAATATGATTTTATGTACAAATTTCTGTATATATTAAGCACAGTAGCAGTTTAAAAATATACTTTTTGAATTGGCGCCAAATTACACTGCCTGTGACGTCAGAAATACATTAGCCAATGACAAAACTGGAAAGATGAAGAAAAAAAAAGTATCATACATCAACGTCAACTGTGTGACATAAGGTCTGACTTATAGTGCAGCATGATTTTTGGTTCTTAGCGTAGTCCTTAGCTATTTATTATTATATTATAGCGTTATATTTTATAGTTTAATGCCCAGTATTATAAACGATGGATAAGTAAAGCACTAGCAAAGTAAAATTTACTCCAGAAGTAAAATAGTTTATTCCAGAGATTTTCGTCAAAACAAGAATAATAATACTAGCTAAGTAAATCTACAGAATAAATTACTCCACTGATGTTCGAGGAAGTAAGTTTTATTCTGTAAAATGAATTTGACACATGTCAACATTAATTAAATTAAATTCATTATAAATATCATCCCATGTATTATTTTTACATTTATTTATCTCCAACATGTTTGCTTTGTCTATTTCTGAGTAATTTTTCCCCGTTCTCTCTTTCTATTTTGACTTTTGGATTTATTTCGTGTCACGTACCTACATACAGAATACAATATTATTAAAACATATATAAAACATATACCAGCGACACATTGTTTGGAATAGATCCTCTTCAGTTGGAGATTGACAAATCGTCAATAGTGGTCTTAAGAAATACCGTCTAGTGATGTTTTATCCTGGATTTATCAATCTCTTTTATGCTCCAGTAGTGCAAACATTAGCCGATAATAACCGTAATCTGAGTGCATCAATTTCCAGCTAAAAAAATAAATATTTTCAATAATTCTTCTTTATTTAATTATAAAAATATTTATATTTACATCAAAATGGTCCTTACAACAAAAAAGTTTTGATTTTATGTTTTTATCTTTACTTGCAACAACCATGTTATTTTCCTTTTTCCGTTTTGAGGCGCTACTAGAAATAGTTTTACCTATTATCAGTTCTATTAGAGCACACTGCACAAAACACTTTTTTACAATCATGTTTGATTATTTCCAAATACAAAAATCAGTAGTAGTTGACAGCTGTCTCGACTGTCACTCGTTTAAATTCCGTCGGTGGCAAATGTAAGCCACACCCTCATTGGCTAGGTCCTTTCGAACGTCATCAGGCGGAAGGGGAAGCGGAAATTCAAACATTATAATTTCAAAGACAATTTTCTCATGACTATTTCACTCATAAATATATAAACCAATCCAAATTCAGGATTCTACCTAGTTACCAAGTTTCATTTCGACAAAACACCGTCACAAAAATTTTATCGCACCCTTTAAGCCAATAAGATGTCGTATTTTTACAAGTAAGTAAGATTTGATAAGCGAATTTTTTTGACCTTTTAGAAACATATTATTTACATACCTGTCAAAGTCTGTATATTTTCAGTGTTATCAGTTTTTATTAAAAACGAGTCGATTCGGACAGGAACATATTTAAAACGTTGAAAAAGCAAACTGAAACATAATACCTTTAAACACAATAAAAATTATAAGATTTTAGTCAAGAAAAAAATTATATAAATGATTACCTCATTTTTATTTTGGAAATAGTCATCCGAATACCATTCGTGGTTAAATTTTATCCAGGAAATTTTTCCGATTGCTTTACTCGAGCTTTTTGCCAATTTATCTCGTGACATTGATCAAAAATCACTCGTTTGACAACTCGTAATTTTTTTGTCAATGCCACTCAATAAATTGCTAGGCAACCGGCTCTCGTAACAATCTGAAAAATTTTCCGGGAAAAATTTACCACTTATGAATAAAGAATAATACGAAAAAAATTAAAAATAGGGGCTAAATATTTTTTCTTATTCGTTTGATTAAAACAGAAAAAATCTGATGTGGCCAGCACATTACCTTCCGTCAGTTTGCGTCAGTTCTATGTATTTTGTACAAATTTCATACGGAAAGTTCCTTGCTAAATTAAATATTCTATTTCTTGTACATTACCTTCCCGCAGTTGCATGTATTTTATGCAAATTTCATACAGAAAATTATTATTTTGTGACGTTTTCTATATACAGTGTAATGTATCTGCAGAAATAAAAGATTTATTATTATTATTATTATTTCTTGTACATTACCTTAAAGCAGTTGTATGTATTTTATACAAATTCCATACAGAAAGCAAAAGATCCTATATTTCCAGTAAAAATTGTAAGACAAACACACTATGTCAATTTCACTTGACACTGACATCTTTCAATCAGAATTTTCTTAATATAGTAGCTGTTTTCATAGCTATGGCTACTTTATAAAATTTAATTTCTTTATAATTTTTTAACTCTATACCCATTTAATATTAAGTATAAAATGCAGTCAAATCGTATAGAGAATAAAATATACTTTAATATTTATAATAATATCAAATGTGAAAAAATGATATTTAACATAGTTTTTTCAAGAAAAACTGTTAAAATCTTCAAATGATGGTACTTCCGGTTGACCAATTGTAACCAAAATCTAATCAGCTCTTCATATGGATGTAACGAAGAAGTACACGAAAAAATTATAATTTTTGTAACTGTAGTATTAGAGTTATCGCAGACGAAAATTTTGTTACACACACACATCCACACATCCACACACACACACATCCACACACACACACACACACACATACAGACATCATCGTAAAAATAGTAAATTCGTATTCTAGGGACCCTAAAACGTGCTTATTGATTAAAAACTCATCATCGAATTTTTTGACCAAAGACAATACCTTCCTTACCTAAAGGTGACGGAAGGTAAAAACCGTGTAACACCCCATTTCTAAAATCTTGTTGGAGAAAGTATAGTCTACAACACGTTTGGAATGGCATAATCCACACTCGCAAACCGTAGTCCTCGCCTTCGGCTCAGACCACAAAACTTTTTGCTCGTGTGGAACATGATCCATTCCAATACTTGATTCAGATTATGGAATTATGACTCAAAACGTCATATTTTATAAATAGAAAGAAAAACCAATTTTGCATGTACGACATTTTTGCTTTGTAGAACATGATAGGTAAAAAAAATTACAAAAACTTGTATAAATTAGAGCGCAGTAATATTGTATGTCAATAAAATTTCCGTGCCTTTGGCGATAAAATACAGTATCCAATAGCAATAACAAATAAAAAATGGCACCCTCATACGTTCATTATACGAGGAATTTAATTTGCTATTCAATGAAGCGCATGGCTTTACCAAAGTGAGTTTCAGATTAATTAATGAAATTAAACGAATGCAGGTTTCATGTGTTCTTTTTGTAAACACTCTTTGTGCATTAGCAAAGAATTTAAATGTGTAGGTAACATTAAATAAAGTACAGTATCTGATAATGACATATTTTTATTATTTAAAAATAATGTTGAAATGCACAGTTCAAAGAAGTAGTTTATCATTGAATAGTTTTGCATAAGGATAAAATATAATGAAAAACAAATAGGAATCAGTAAAGTGCGTAACAAAAGTTTTGAGAAAAATTTAGACCTCATTCAACAAATATAATTTCTTTTATTGAAACGTTGACAAACAGGGTTGTTCCTTTAAACTCAGGAGTTAAGAAATTTACTTTGACAACACTAATCAGTGGCGTTCTCAGGATTTTGGTCTAGGAGGGGAGCGATATAGGGCGCGGGCAGACACGTGTCTCGAGCAACCTTGAAGTGCTTGAAATCAGCTGATATGTGTGAGCGTGTCACTTTGACAAGAAAAATGTCACTTCGATAGGACCAATGTTTTGTCTTATTTTGATTTTGAACTGATAAAAAGTTATTATTGTACACTTATCAGGAATTGAAATATATGAAATTTAAAATAATAACTTTTCAATAGTTCAAAATTAAAATAAGTCAAAACATTGGTCTTTTCGAAGTGACATTGTTCTTGTCAAAGTGAAACGCGCACACAAAACAGCTGATATCAAGCACTTCAAGGTTGTTCGTGTCACGTGTCTGCTCGCGCCCTATAAGGGAAATTTATATATAATTTTTGTGTATTTACTTTCGCGAATAGGATGGTCCTTAAAAGGGGTCAAGTCGAATTTTATTCGGGCCACCCCCTAAAGTGCTTCCAAATAAATAAATTTAAAAAATGCGCTTAAATATTTGACCGTACCTAAATGCACTTGATTTTTCCCCATTTAAATGACATTTTGACACATTTTCGCACTGTATTTTTGTCAAAGGCAATAAGAGGTTTAAAAAATCCCGCAAATATGTTAACAAAATTTAAAGTCCCAATCAATATTCTTAAGACAATTGTAGATAGCTTTTTTGGGCTTTTGGGCGATAGTTTAACCATCTAAAATTATATTAAGGATAATGATTGGGACTTCAAATTTTTGTCCACATATTCTCGGGTTATTTTAGTATATATTCCAAACATCGAGTGGATTTTTGAAACCTCCTATTGGCTAGGAATAAATAAAGTTCCTAAATGTGTCAAAACCCAATGTTATTTAAATAAAGAAAATCAAGGGCATTTTGACATTGTCAAATATTAATATTAAGCGAAATCATTGCCAGCACAATTTTTATTTATTTGGAACCATTTTAGGGGGCGTCCCGATTAAAATTCGACTTGACCCCTTTTAAGGTCCACCCTAATATACATATAGTTTAAACAATTTCATATACTAATTTTCTCATATTTAAAATAAAAGCAAAGATTTTTAAAAGATATTAAGGTATAGGAACTGTACATTAAAAATATTACATTACATAAACAAGAAAACCTGTAACCTAATAGCATGATTTATATTTAAAAATGGCTGTCCCTTCCCTAGAAATTCTATCGCAATTTTTTCATCACGCCAATTTTTTTTCTTGAAGTTGCAATTTCTTTTTTATTGTGATCGATATTTAAGTCAGATTTACTTAACTTAGAGCAATTTTATGACAATAATTGAATTAATTGTTACAACTAACTCGAAATATCATTGATATAAAAAAAATATGCGTAGGTCTAGGGGGGAGGGGGGCGACCGCCCCCATCGCTCTCCCCCTAAGTACGCCACTGACACTAACATAGGATCATTACCTTCAATGTGACGTAGTATTTTAATACATCGTCTTATTTGTCTCTGGGCGAGGTTAAATCAACTTCCCGGGTTGTCAGAAAAATTTATGTCTGTAACTGTTCTTCGTTTTGGTATTCTCAGCCTTTCTTGTTTACTTTTCTGGTAAGAAATGACCAAAAGTCTTCAATCAGTCGCGCGTGAGATACATGTGGGGGATTATAATCTTTCTCTGATTTCTATGCTAGATCCTCGTCGCCCTCCTGGCATTATCAACATCGTAACGCCCTTGGTACATAAAATATTATTATATTTGTTACATTGTTGGTTGTGTTATTATTATTAGCATTAAATATAATAAAATGTTCAATTTCGTTGTCATATTCATTTGGTTAATTCTTATTTTTGATAAGTTGTGTCAATTTAAATGTCTTATAATTAATGTCAATCTGTCCCGGAATAGATGAAAATATTGAGGAACCATGGTGTACTCGGAATAAAAATACTGGTTTTTTGGTTGAATTACGGAACATAGTACAAGTTTGTATAACATCTTTCAAAACTATTTCTGGTAATTTTAAAACGGTACACTGTAAAGTTTTGGGGTAGAAACAGGGAAGATGAATCTCCAATTGAGTTGTTGAATCTTCCTTAAGGTTGATTTAGGGTAGGAAGGTCGAAACATGGTCCGAAAAAGGTAGGAAATTTTGGTAGGACAGATTCAAGTCGCTTACAGGCATCTGTGTTGCACTATATATATATATATATATATATATATATATATATATATATATATATATATATATATATATTTATATATATATATATATATATATATATATACATATATATATATATATATATATATATATATATATATATATATATATATATATATATATATATTAGGTAGGTGCTACTACCTTTGTAACATGTTTAGACCTTTAGGGTTGATTTGAGCTGAATATTCTACGTTCAACTTGAGGTACAGTTCCTATCATAAAAAAATATGGACTTGGCGTTAATTAGCACGTAACAATGTCATATTATGTGAAAATACAAAGGAATAATAGGAAAAAGGTGGCAGAAATAATATAAAATGTTAAATTTTACTGAATTTTTAAATCTTATTGAACTCACATTGTTAATACAAATTAAATTTGTTAATTAATCTTATTATATTTTTTATAATTCCATACATAGATACATCGTTTTCTACTTTACTTACTAGAAAGTGATTTGTAACAAACTATTGAATATACATAGCATATTACAAGATAGATAAATAAATGTGTGAAATGCAAAACATAACAGTTTACAATTGATTTATAGCATTGTTTACCCGTGTTCATAAAATTATATGAAAAACTTGAATATTCAATGAAACATAACTGACGATATGTAGACTTATATAGGTGCTATATGAACAAATGAAAAACGCTATCGTATCGTGTCTACCTGGGAGTGAGGTAGGTTCTACTACCCTAAACAGAGATTGCTGCGTCGACCTTTTAAAAAGGAAGGATTGTTCAACCTTGGGGTTGCATATAGTTTCAACCCAAAAAGATAGTTGCAGCTACGTTAAAACTTTACAGTGTATATCATAAAACAACTGTTTGTATTTATTATGTCCAGTGTTAACTAGATTAGATCTTACTTAGTAATAAAATTTGGAGTGTAAAATTTTACTCAGAAAGAATAATACAACCTTTTTAGTTAATGTTCTGCATTTTTATTTTTTATCTCAAAACTTTTTTTACATACGTTATAAACGATAAAAATTCTACAATAAAAGCTGAATTACAATGGATTTTTGCAAGACAAAAAACACTGACCTATATAAGAGAATATATAGAGAACTGATAAGAGACTGGAGAATCAGATAGAGCTGCAACAAAATAATGGACTCCACATACAAAAATAGATAGAAAAATATGAAAACAGGTATAGTATAACTAACGAATGAAAGTCGACGTTTAAATTATTTTATCCAACACCGACTCATAATATACTTGTTACTATGGTTATTTGAAATAACTATGTACAACATTAGTCACTCCGTGAGAGAATATTTTAGAAGTCACGGAGAAATTATTACTGATTACTGAGAATTGTACAAAATCTAGTTCACTTAGCCTTAGGCGGTTTCCTTCTAAACCCCATCCCACAGCATTATTGCATAATTATTTTTATATAATCATCTACGCTCTTGGCTAGAGCACCCATACATATTTTCAAAAACTGGCACTGGCATGCGTATTTCGAAAGTTATACATCAATTAAGTAGTCATGGGGTATGTTATACCCCACCACACCGTCCGAGGGTTAAAATGTGTGTTTCTTTGGTAAATAGTGTTTTTAAACATTCCTTAGTTATTAATTTGTACCTGAATGTTTTTTCTTTCATCTTTTTTTTTGTTAATGAACATTGAGGTTAATTGTTTGTTATTCTTCTGTACAAATTATAATTTTAAAATCTTTTTGTTTGAGAATTAGAATTTAAAATATTTTCCTTTAAAACCTAATTTGTGTTAAATCCTGTTTTCTTTTAACGTTTTTAAATCTAATTATACGAATAAATAATTTGCTCATGAATACATGAATAGAATAAATAAGATTACAGTCTAAGGCGTTCACATTAAAATATTTAATCGTGTATTCTCTCCTAAGTTGCTAATAAAATATAAAATATTCATGTTTTAATTTGTTCGACGCTTATTTTAAAACTTAATACCAGACAAACTTGTGAAAACTCGTCTTTCCCATTAAAAATTAGTACTGACACAAGTACAGGGTGTAAATCGAAAAGTGGAACATATAAACGTTTAACATGGCAAATCAGTTTTTCTTTGCGCAAACGTTACCTAATTATTTTATGCAAAAATACTTCAAATAAAAGTTATGGAGATTTAAATTCTGCATCTAAATTGTAACACGACAAACTACTACCGACTATCTAAAACAAAGTGCTATCATAAGTATAGGATTATTTAAGGGGCACAGGGTGCATAGGCTAGGACATTCAAAGTCAGCCACGTATGCATAATAATTTTTAGACTTAATGATCAACAAATAAATGTTATCACTATAGATACTATAGCTAAATTACAGCTGACTCGTCCATCATTTTGGAGCCGCTTAAATCATTCAATATTTGTCTTACAGTATTATCACAATATACTGTGTATAGAAATTATCTATAATGGCGGTTTGTTTCTGCTTCAAATTGTGCAAATCATTTGAGAAATGGGTATAATTTTTACAGGTACTTATGCAATACATATATATTTCTCTATCCTCAAAAATCTTGACGAACCATATTTTTGCTTGTTTTATTAATTCAAATATATATAATATGGTAAAATTGGAAGTTACATGTGTAAAATTGTTACTATATAAACTTATAAGAAATGCACTTTTATTTCATAATTCACTGCGTTTACTTTTGACACCAATATGGCGGACGAGTCAGCTATGTATTATCTAGTAGCTGTAATACAAGCTCTATTCGTTGGTAAGTACTTTTCCGACGACCACTACGAAAAGTACATAAATTCACACGCTAAACTATTACTGAAAGTTGGTCATTGCACATCACTAGCAATGCCGTGTGATAGGAAAGCTCGTTAGCCAATCAGATGCGTCCGCAACTGTGTGATATGATTTTATCACACGCTGCGATAACTGAGCGTACTAACCTAAAAATTTGTATTTAAAAGTTTGACAGTTGCAGATAATTTGCTGAATTAACACAGTTTAAGAAGGTTGGACCCTGATTTATCAGATATTAACATAATTTTTGGTGACTTCTGATAGCAATGATGTTAACATAATCTGTTTTAATATGTATATACAGTTATGTAAATTCAACAAATTGTGGTCGTCGGAAAAGTATCGTGTACAACACGTGCTGAAAGGGTATTTCACACTCGTGTGATTGAACCACTCGCCTACGGCTCGTGGCTCAAGCTTCATATTCGTGTGAAATATCCAACTTTCAGCACTAGTTATACAATATACTATTGTTACACTAGTGTTAACTTTGTTACACTAGCGTGTTTTTTGACAAATTGTGCAGTTTCGGGCAACGTGTTCGCTGACAACCATTTTTGAACTAGAACCAACTAGAACTAACATATGCACTAATTCGCGAAGTAGTGTAAAGAGTGCAGAACGCTGTAGTGGGGACAAATGTGAAGAAATTACAACAAATTAAGCATTTTATAACCTACAAATATAGCGTTGGAAATGTTAATGACAGTTTTGTTACTTTTGTGTACATTCATTCTACCTACACTACCCTACATTGCACTGACACAGCTTTGCCTGACTTGTCTTGTCAACGAACAGAGCTACATACAGAGACAACGTTGGATACGAATGGGGGTTTCCACCGTAATCAAAATAATGAAAAATAACACTATTACATTAAAATATATCATAAAACATTTCTGAAAACACTACTTAAATGGTTAAATATGTTTTCAATTTTTTAAAAATGAATGAAAACAATTTACTACGTTTGAAACGCTGCCAGCCAGTGACGTTATTTGCCGACTCGATTTTAGTTTCTATGTTATCCGTCAATATATATATATATATATATATATATATATATATATGTGATGGGAGTAGTTTACAATATTCGATTTTACCTACATACATCAAATACATCCAATATCTTCCTATGTGATAATAGATGGCAGCACATTCAAATTGCAACATTATATTTAAAAAATAATGAAGTAGGTATTATAAACTAGTTAAAAATGTGAATACAATACAATTAATATTATTATTATTTGCCGTATCTTATATTGGTAAAGCCTTTTCTAAGGTATACGTATTTTATAGATTATTGTATTTCGTGGATTAAATATTTGTAAAGTATTTCGTAAATCTCCAGCAACGAATTCAAGGGATTACCAGAAGTTATGCCTTTGCCTATAATTATTTACAAGTTGAAACACCCGTAAAAAAATATTTGTGGAAAAACCAGGATACAAACATTCCACCCAGATGTTCAGTTGACGAGGGATTTGGAATTTTTGATTGGGATTCGTAACAAATTAAATTATAAATTATGTATGATATAATTTATCTCTCCAAATATTTTGTAAGTCTTATTATCTTGACGTCGTACTCGAAAGATTCGAAGTTCAGTTCTTTAATTCTAAGAATTGTAAGGTCACAAACAAACTCAGTTTGAAATAAAACATTTGTTTGTAGTTCAGTGAAAACTCCTATCCTTACCCCTATGCGTTAGTTCAAGAATACTGTAATAGAAGAGTGTTAGTACACCATCAATTGACAGATGACGCCACTAGAGACTCATGCACCATCTGTTGAGCATTAGCTACATTAGCCGGCCTTTTACGCGCTGTCGGGGCGGTAAAAATTGGCCGTTCAAACAAGTTGCAAAAAATACTGTTTTCAATATTTTTTTTACAGAAAACCTGTTATGATAAAAATGTTTTATTTATTGTAATACATATAAGTTTTCATGAGGAATAACATATAAAAATTATTGGAAACACCCATTACCAATGATATAGTATGACATGGCTGAACTCAGACGCGACTAAACTGAATTTTAACATTTATAACATAAATAGATAAACAGAGTTAAAATATGATTATTTAAACTATAATTTAGAAAAGCTTATTATTACCGAAATCTGTATACAAAGTAGATTGGCACACCCAGCAATGGGTAATAAGCCGTAATGATATATTTATTATTTTTATTTTATAAAAACTTATTTATGTGTTATTATTGCTCTTACTCTCGTCTTATTGTTACACAAAATCATGTGAAACGATTGTTTTAGCTCTGCATATAAACGTAAAAATTTATTATAAAATTACAACTAAAAAAATGTGTTGTTTTCAATTGTCAATTAGATTTAAAATAATTTACCATTTACCTTTTTTACTACAGGACCTAATCTAAATTTTGTTTTAATCATCAAATGTTCATTTTTATCTCTTATTTTTATTATGTGTAATTGTAAGAAAACAAGCATCGTTTTAAATAATTAATAGATAATTATTTTTCAGAGTAATAAAAAAAATATAATAAATTGTTTTTATTTTCGTAAATAATTAAATAAAAAGATTGTCACCAGAAATAGTCATGAAAAATAACCCCTTTTACAATGTAAATTTCATAGTATTAAAAAATGTATCTTTTATAAGAAATGTTTTCAATTTTTGTAAAAATTTTGGTATATGTTACTCTTTCAAAGACTAATTCATCTTTATTCATTGGGAATTTTTCCAAACAACATTTGATTTTTTTGGGATGGTAATTTATTATTTTGACCACCAATAATATGAAACTAACATTAAACATAATTTTCACGTGAATTTAAACAAGGTTCTTGTATATGACGTTTGAATTGTCTGCAGGTTAATTACATATAATGGTCTGTTCATTATACAACTCGCATTATTATTTGAGTTTATTGATTAACTAAACAATAGAACTGAAATTAATTAATTTAATAATATAATGCATGTTCAAATTAATTTTACTGCTGATTTGCATTAATAATAATACAATAATCTGAATCGTTCTGAATGAGAGTGATGGTTCAGAACTTAGTCGAGCATGGTTTTCTTTATTAAAAATCTGGTGTGACCAACACAATACCTCCCGCCATTTACAGCCCGAGTCACAAAAATTAAGTTCATCCTTATTTTTGAATTAGCGAATTTTACTTTAATTTTAGCAGTTTATTTCTTAAAATATAGTCTAATCTAATCAAAGTAACTACCTTTTTTTAAACCCCTCAACAGTATTAGGTAAGTCCCAATTACAGAGTGGGTTCACATTCACACACATCCATGCCTTAGTGGGATTCGAATCCAGAATAAAATGAAGATTAAATTTTAAATACCGGGATAGAATAGAATTCACTCGTGGCATTCACTAATACAAAAATGAGTATTAGCTTAAACATTTTTCTGAATCGTTAACATTTATTAATCTAAAAACATACCTACATATTTAGTTATCCTGGAAACTGTATTGAATTCCTTTTCTATTGTTCTATTTACCTTTTTCTTTTTAAAACGTTACTAATATTATTTTGAAATTATTAGTTCTTTGATTGTGACATTTATTATAGATAATTTTATAAGTTTATCCATAAAATATATAGAAAAAGTATTAATGCAAATTTATAGAAAATTTGATAAGCTTTAATTTTTATAATAACATTAAGAATAACATTTAGAGGTATTTTTCGAAGAAAAATTATTCTGTGCTTCTAGTAAAGTGCCATTTTCGGTTATCCGATATTCACCAAAATCTAATGGGCTCTTTACATTACAGAAAAAGTTCGATATACAAGGTTTAAATTTTTTCTGAATGATAGTATTTGAGTTATAGTGGAGGATCCACACATACGTACACACATACATCATCGTGAAAATGTTAAAATTGGATTCTAGGGACCTTAAAACGTGATCATTTACCAAAATCTCGATATGCGATTTTTACCTTACCAAGGGTAGCGGAAGGTAAAAAAGTTATAAAATGTTTCCTTAGTTACTTATTTGCGGTTGTTCTGTTATTATTTATTTATATTTGTACCCTAAAGAAGGTAACAGTATATGCTGCCAAAAAGTTGATTTCTATACACAGAACTTTAACTAAAACGTTGTTTTATTTACAACATTATGAGTTTTGAAAGATTTTCTTTTACTAAAGTTAATACAATATTTTACAAAGAAATATGAAATTCATATTAACCTGAATACTACTATTACAAATTGCTTTAATATAAGTACATTAGGTATGTCAAATCCAAAATAAATAAACCACCATTGCTATCTTTCTTAAATGCAAAGATAAATTATTTTCAAATATTTAAGAAATGTATCAATACTAAATTAAATAATCTTTAATGTTAACAATAACATAAATTGCGAAAAGTAATTCTTAATTTTATTGTAACGTGGAACGCCCGCCGTCGCCGCCGCTGTCGCAGCCGCGCCGCAGCAAAGAGCGAGTGTCGCAATCGCGCTAGCAGCCGGGCTATGTAGGCAAACAGGTCGCGACGTGTTTAATTACTTCCGGTCGCCTGAACCTTTTGTGTTCATTGTTATTATGCGGTCGAATATTCTAGAGCTTTTCTAGAAGGTAATGGAAGCTGTGTAAAAGAGACGCATTCAGAGATATGTTCACATAGAGTGTTAGTGAGTTTGAGAAGCACAGCAGTATCGTAGTGAGCGTATGCAGTAAAGTGTCGAGTGGAGTAGATAATGGTATATTGGAATAGCTGTGAAAGTGAATACTCGGTAGTGTTGACGAGTATTGTGAAGCTAGGTATACAAGGACAGTAACAACGAGTGGATACTCGACATTGGTGTTGAAGAATTGTGGCATACGGACAGTCGGTGATACTGAGGCTGCGGAAAGAGAAAGTTAGTTAAATAAATAGACAGACAGTGAGGTGAAAGAGGTGCCTTCTCTCCGAGCAGTCGAATATATAGACGCTGTTAAGTCAGTTGAGTATATAGACGCTGTGGAGGTCAGTAGGTGGACAGTTGAACATTATATAAGTATATAGTAATATGAATATAGTGATATAAATATCGCGTAAACAGTCTACAAGAGTCTGCAACGGACCGGTAGTCTAAGATTGGAACGCGTAGTGAAATAAATCATTTGTAATATTGTGAAATAAATAGCAGTGTTAATAGGCTACTTGCGTGGGTACTGAAAATCTGATATCTATCACTAAATACCTAAAGTAAAGTTGAAAACGTATGTAAAAATATAAATTTTATTTGAAAAAAATTATATGTTTTTTTAATAAATTAAGAAAGAAGATTTTCTTTGACGTCATTATTTTTAACTGATGGAGAACGGGATGCATATTTAAGAATGCAACCTGTAGATGGCAAGCGAGTGCGAGTTTCAATTTAATTTTGACATTAGTTCATTTTTCTGTCACTGTCTCTCTTTATTATTTACAATTTTCGTGGTTTCTGTTACTTTTATAACGTATTTCGATTTGTTAAGTAGGATTTTGAAGGATATTAACTTAGCTTATACTCGTACAACATTAAAATGATAAACGAAATTATTAACCTGCAAACTATTATTCAAACGTCAAACAGATGATCTGTCATGTTTAAATTACCCGCACATGCCGTTGCTATTGGACGTACCGATGTTATTTCTTTATGGCCATTCATTGGTTTGGCGTAATTAAGTCATACTAACGGTAATTTAAATATTAAAATTTCATTAATTTTTTTCTGGCCAATTAATGAAAATTTTGTCAAAAGAAAAAATATGGGTAGCAAGTTTTTATCGTCTCTTCAAAAATATTAAATAAAAAAATGGTACGCAAGTAGCCCATTGGTTAAATAAATAGTGTTAGTGTTAGTGTTATCTAGTTAATTATAGTTTTAGTCTTAATTAGTTTTTAATGTTTAATATTAGTAATAGTAACTTTCATTATAGTTTAATAAACACTTAATTTTAATTAATAATAATTGTCTAATATAAACACTTCACCCAAATAAATAGATAAAAACGTTACATTATTGTCAATAAAGTGCGTATTAAAATCTTATGCCCTGTTTACATTTTAGTACTATACCTTCTAACTTAATGAGTGCAAACTTTGTAAATAGAACCTTCCACATTTTTTTGTTTTTTAAATTTTGTTTATGAACCTTCATCTAAACTGAAAGTAATCTGAAGTTCAGGAAAGTTTTACTTGTTATTCTCTAAGCCGTAAGATTTTTTTTGATATTACGAGTATAAGGCGTACGTGTTAATTTCATTTTGTTCTCAACAGTCGAGTTCACTAATTTCATGTTGCCTGTGTGGAAGTTTTGAACTTATCCCCGAAAACCACAGAAT
Source organism: Harpalus rubripes (assembly GCA_963082715.1). Taxonomy (NCBI): domain Eukaryota; kingdom Metazoa; phylum Arthropoda; class Insecta; order Coleoptera; family Carabidae; genus Harpalus; species Harpalus rubripes. Next base: position 12,403,365 of record OY720465.1, read on the forward strand.
GATATGATAAAACATTAAATGCTATTACTTGTCAAAATAATAAAATCTGTTCCTAGGACCTAAGCGAAAAATGTTCATATTTTAGGACTGTAGTGGTCAGTATTGAGTCTGCCTACACAAGTTTCCAGCGGTACAGTGGTCAACTCATCTCCCTCTCATCTTACGGTCCCGGGTTCGATTCCCGGCCGCTGCAACAAGTCTAACTTCTCACGACAGCGAACTTGGCAGCCCTCGGCTTCTCTCATCAGCGTTCAAAGCCAAAGCGCAAAAGTACCATAAAATTGAGTTTTACTTTCAGTCATGTAAAAGACATTTTTACCTCCCGCTACACTTGGTAAGGCAGGTATAGGAATCGTGCTAAAAATCGCATATCGAGATTTTGGTAAGATTAAGATCCCTAGAATCCAATTTTAACATTTTCACGATGATGTCTGTGTGTATGTATGTGTGGGAAGAAGCTTAAAATAGTTTTCATCGGAAAATACCTTTAAATGTTACTTTTTCGACATTAATGCTATTATAAAAATCTGGTGTGGCCATTATAATACCTCCCGCCATTTACAGCCGGAGTCACAAAAAAGATTAAGTTAATCCTTATTTTTAGATTATCGAATTTTACTCTAATTTTTACGGTTTATTTCTTAAAATATAGTCTAATCTAACCCAAGTAACTACCTTTTTTTAAACCCCTCAACAGGATTCAATCCCAATTACAGAGTGGGTTCACATTCATACACATCCATGCCTTAGTTGAATTCGAACACAGAGCCCCGAGGGCACTCATGACATGAGGCGTTGCTCAACAATTAAGCCACCGGTGCTATAATAAAATGAAGATTAAATATTAAATACCGGGATAGAATAGAATTCAAAATTCCAAAAATGAGGAATAGCTTAAACAGTTTTGTGAATCCTTAATTTTTATTAATCTAAATACATATCTACACTTAGGCTGAAAACTGTATAGCATTTTTTTTCTATTGTTCTATTTACTTTTTTCTTTTTAAAACGTTACTAATATTATTTTGAAATGATTAGTTCTTTGATAGTGACATTTATCTGTCAGTTACATACATTTGAATAACTGCGTTTTGTTTGTTTAAAGCGTAGGCTCTGGGATTTAAATTATAGATACTTTTATAAATTTACCCATAAAATATATAGAAGAAGTATTAATGCAAATCTATAGAAACTTTAATAATTTTTAATTTTTATAATAAGATTAATCTCGAAAAAATAACATTTAAAGGTATGTTTCGTTTCGAAGAAAAACTATTTTGAGCTTCTATTAAATTGCCATTTCCGGTTATCCAAATTTCACTAAAATCTAATGGGCTTTCGTGGGCGTTGGGTTAGAGTGGAGGATCCACACATACATGCACACATACAAACATACACACCGCCATCATCGTGAAAATGTTAAATATGGATTCTAGGGACCTTAAAACGTGGTCATTTACCAAAATCTTGATATGCGATTTTTAGCACGAGCCCTACCTCCCTTACCAAGGGTAGCGGGAGGTAAAAAGTAAATAGAACAATAGAAAAGGAATTCAATTCAGCATAAGTATATATGTAAGTATGTATTTAGATAAATAAAAATTAACGATTCACAAAAATGTTTAAGCTAATCCTCATTTTTGGATTAGTGAATTCTATTCTATCCCGGTATTTAAAATTTAATTTTCATTTTTTTATAGCTCCAGTGGGTCAATGGTTAGAGCAACGCCTCATGTCATGAGTGTCCTCGGGGGCTCTGTGTTCGAATCCCACTAAGGCATGGATGTGTGTGAATGTGAACCCACTCTGTAATTGGGATTTAATCCTGTTGAGGAGTTTAAAAAAAGGTAGTAACTTGGATTAGATTAGACTATATTTTAAGAAATAAACTGTCAAAATTAGAGTAAAATTCGCTAATCCAAAAACAAGGATTGACGGAATCTTTTTGTGATTCGGGCTGTAATAGCGGGAGGTATTATATTGGCCTCGCCAGATTTTTTATATTTGTATATTCACAAAAAGCAATTAACATTTCATGTGCCGTCATAAACATATATTATCTAGTAAAAGCACATATTCATTAAATCTAACAAGACTTTGTATTCACAAATACGTTCAAGTTTGCAGTTCAAAGGATGTGAGTGGGATTCCATTGAGCATTCATGGATAACCGCAGACTATGGAGTGGTGCTATTTATCTTTTGCAGAGTTTAATTAAAAGTCGGACGAGCAATGGAAATAATAAACAGATCGATAATCAGTTGCGCACTTGAACTGATCGTCGCGTGACACAAGGATGCGTAGGCGTATAAGCGACTGTGGTGTTAACCTCACGTGAGAACACCAATTCATCAATACAAGATACATAAGATACTCAAAACATAAACAATATAAATAAATTTTCAGCAATAATTATAAAAAGTATTATAAAAATGATTAAATTGTTTTTGTGCAACCGGACGCGAAATAAGCATTTCGCAGCCGCAATACAGGTCGCGAAATTGGATTTCGCGACCGTTGTCATGGTAGCGGCCGCGAAATTAGGTAAATAATCACTTTGACACTTGAGAATTGCATCATTTAGCACCCTCGAGATTTTTCTCTCGGTACGCTAAAGAGTGATTTCGCGGCCTTGATATACAAATAACTATTATAAATAATAAGCAAAATTAATAACTGAAGTGGTAGTCCACAGCCTAAAATGGAGGTATATAGTTACTCTTTTAAGAACCTGTAGTTCGAAACGGTGCTTTTTCTGATATTAGTTTATAAATTTGTAATCTCAGCTGACTCACTCCATGGGGTCCGGCCGGATGCGGTATTTCGCTGACGAAAATCGGTCACTTTAATATACAGGATGTTAATACTAAGTCATTATACCCGAAAATGGTAGATAAAACTCATTAAAACAAACAACTTTTCTTAGCTCAAATTTTTGATTTGGAGCCCCAGTTCATAGTTATTGGCGTTCTCTTGTTTTTCGAAAAATCGTCATAACTCCCTTATTTTAAGGAATACTTAAAAAATACAAAAACCTTCAGCATTTGCTTTTGGTTCTCTAAAACACTTGTATTTACAAATTATTTTCTATTTCATCAAATAACAAAATGGCGACCAATCAAAAATTTCAAAACAAGATATTTTGAAAACCACCCCATCGATTTTTGAAAATAAAACATTTTTAAAATCCATAAACTTTCTATTACAATATTTGTCTGAAACATTTTTTTCTATCTGTCCAAAAAAAGTTTTTATTCAAATTGAATTGCAAGATAAATTTTAACAAACTGCAACGATCATTTAAAACAAATTAAGCTTGCTGCCATTAAACAAGAAAAACAAGAAACAAACAAGAAAAATAAAACAATAAACAGTGAAACAACAAGGGTGGGATTAAATATGATTTTCAAAGTGGCCACCATTCGCAGCAACGCAAGCCCGGCAGCGTGCTTTGATGTTGGTGAAGACCTTCGCAAGGACTGCCTGTTTCTCTTTTATATCTTCTGCTGCAGCCACGATTCTAGCCACTAGTTCTACCTCTGTGTTCATCGGTGTCTCGTAAACAGAGGTCTTCATCTGACCCCAAAAAAAGAAATATAGTGGAGTTAGGTCGGGGCTCCGGGCTGGCTACGCAACTGGACCTTTCCTCCCAAACCACTTATTCGGGTATTTTCTATTTAACAACGCGGTGACTTCTCGCGTTGTGTGAGCCGATGCCCCATCATGCTGAAACCAAAGTCTTCGTCTTATGTTTAGTGGCAAGTCTTCAAGTAGTTCCGGCAGCACAGTATCGGTATCCAAGAAAATAAAATAATTTTCACCATTCAATCGGTTTGGGAGAATGTAGGGTCCAATAACGTACTCCCCTATGATTCCAGCCCATACATTTCATTGTTTTCAGAAGCTACTTCGTTTTAAATGCTTTTTTTAGTTTGTTAATACTTATGCAAGCCAAGTAAGTGAATAAAAACTTTTTTTTGGACAGATAGAAAAAAATGTTTCAGACAAATATTGTAATAGAAAGTTTATGGATTTTAAAAATGTTTTATTTCCGAAAATCGATAGGGTGGTTTTCAAAATATCTTGTTTTGAAATTTTTGATTGGTCGCCATTTTGTTATTTGATGAAATAGAAAATATTTGCAAATACAAGTGTTTTAGAGAACCAAAAGCAAATGCTAAAAGTTTTTGTATTTTTTAAATATTCCTTAAAATAAGGGAGTTATGACGATTTTCGAAAAACAAGGGAACGCCAATAACTATGAACTGCGGGGCTGTAAAACAAAAATTTGAGCTAAGAAAAGTTATTTGTTTTAATGAGTTCTATCTACCATTTCCGGGTGTAACGACTTAGTATTAACACCCTGTACAGGCTGAGTATTTGAAATGATCGTCTATATTTCCTTTGTCGGTAGAAATACAGCATAAATTTATTAACAGAATTTACTCGTCTACTCAAGGAGCATAACCTAAAATTATTTTCACATATACAGAGTGTTGCATTACGGCTTGGCGAGAATTGTTTCTCTTTTTTTAAATGGAACATCCTATATATTTTTATATATTTTGAATTCTATTTTATTCACCTATAAGCACATATGAATTTTGTTATACTTTTCCACGTCATTGCCAAGTTATTTCGTTTTTTCTATAAAGAATACCTAATACACGCATTGCTTTATATTTATATTTTGACCGTAAAAATTAAGAAATTTTATTTCTGTACAATTATAACTATACTCTATGTTCTCATATAATTTTTAAATAATATTATTATACATGGTGTTCAAAGCAAATAAAATTACTCAATTTCAAATAACTATAACTCGTCATTTTCAAGTGGAACACTCTATATTTTATTATTTAGTTGGGTTTAGTTTTGTGTTATCTTTCTATGTTATTAAGGGTATCCTATGCCTAAAACCAATAATTTCGGAGTTTTCATAATTTGTGTCTAAATTTATTTAAATTAAACCTAGTATACTATGGAAATTGTGTTTTTAATAAGAAACAATTGCAATAATGGACAGTAGTTTGCATTAGCGAATAAATAAAACTGTTTATTATTAATATTAGTTCTTGCAAAAAATGGCGAATTTAATAATACTTGATGTGCTAGACGCAAAATTTAATTCTCTAAAACTCTTATTTGAAGCATTTATTTCTAAAATCAAAATGAAACCATTTTATTCAAGAAAAACTGTTAACAACTTCAGGTAATATATCACTTCCGGTTAGCCTGTTTTAACCAAAATCTACTATGTTATTCCAATTGACATAAAAGTCTTATATACCAAATTTGAAAAGTTTTGGATTATATTTTAATATATACATAATAAAATACCATTTCTGGAACTTATGTAATGACCAAAAAGGGAGGTGCACAACTAGATGTTATAGCAGTCCTAAATACAAAATTTCAACTTTCTACGGCCTACCGTTTTTCAGTTATGCGAGATACGTACGTACGTACGTACGTACAGACGTCACGACGAAATTAGTCAAAATGGATTCAGGGATGGTCAAAATAGATATTTCCGTTGATATCTGAAAACCGAAATTTTTCGCGATTACAATACTTCCTTTACTTTGTACAAGGAAGTAAAAACGGAATTACTTGGCAACGCCGAGGAAAACTAAAACAAAATATATATTTGCGTATAGGTGAATAAAATACAATTCAAAATGCATAAAAATATATAGGATGTTCCATTTAAAAAAAGAGAAACAATTCTGCCGAGCCATAATGCAACATCCTATATATGCGAAAATAATTTTAGGTTATGCTTCTTAAGTGAATGAATAAATTCATGTTGTATTTTTAACGATAAGGGAGATATCGAATACGGTCATTTCAAAGACTCAGCCTGTATAAGGAGTGAGAAATATTTGTTGTATGGTTAGTAAGACCGTTGTTACGTATTAAATATTTATATATTGTGTATTTTTAATTATTATATTTATAATGTATATGATTTGGACTCGAAAAATAAATAAATAAATAAATATACTTTCCCTAAATCACAATACCATCTATCAGTTTTTTCCGAAAACTTATGTGACACATGTTAATACCTTGGTTAAAAAAACCTTTGACGGTAATTTCAAAACTACTCACGTGCGCTACCAAGTTGAACATAATTTGGCAAGAACAAGTATTCTTCATGTACCAGTAACCAGAATACTGATTAAAACTTAACCTAACTCATCTCAACATGCAATAACTTATACTACATCCTGAACTGCATAGTTGCATTATTTAATTCCCTATGGGGCCTGCACTAGTTCTAAATTAGTTTCTGCCGCACAACTACGCCCCAGTAAGTAAATAAAGTTGTTGAAATTGAAATGAAATGCCAAGAGTGCACTGAAAACAAATTCACGCAATTCCGCATTCCACTTGTTCATCAGCTAAATTCTATCGATGAGATTGATGAGTTTAGCTGTATTTACAGGCTGCCACTAAACAGAATCAATTTAAAACGTTGTAAAAGTGAATTACATGCTCTAATAATAAAAATTTACAGTTGGTGTTGGAAATAAAAGAGTTAAACAAGTGAAGTAGAGTACTTAACCCATGACATTTCGTTCGTGCTTTTCACTTTTATTGCTCTACTTTCATTTGTAGCTTTTAACAAAATTTTTTGTTTTTATGGACAATTTTAACAAAAATTATTTGCTATCTAAATGGACCAATAAAAAGGCGAGTGCTTGAATTCCATGAGCTCTCAAAATAAATTATAATACTTGTACAACGTGAGCCAAATAGAGTACCACATTTCAAACCTTTATTACACAAAAATAGTAAAAGGTAAAAAAATGAAAAAAATAAAAGTGAAACGGGTTTTTTCGGTAAAGGAAGACGTCAAAGCAGCTTACCAGGCTCGTCCTTGACTGAAGAATGACAGATTAGTATAGAAAGCCTTAAAGTAACCTTACATTCCCATTCATTTCTCCTTTTTATTATTATTTACCAAATTTAGAATATTTTATGATATTGTATATTAAAATTATATCTGTCAAACTGTCATAAAAATAAAATAAAATAAAATATCACGTTACCACGTAACTAATAAATAAAATACAAAATTAATAATATATAAAATTTATATATATATATATATATATATATATATATATATATATATATATATATATATATATATATATATATATATATATATATATATATAGGTCTTTCCATCTGAAGAGACACCTGCGCGAAGTACGCATTTGCGTCTTAAAAAGAGAGGCAAATATGAGTAACAAGGAATACTACGCTACTCTCTGTTCTGCGTAACATCAGTTTCAATTTTCCACATTCTGATGTTGACATCGCTTGGATTCACATCGCGCTCAGTTCTGTATTTTGACATTTGACCTACTCGTTTTGTTACTTGTTTTTATGTTTTCGTGGTATATTCACATTGTTATTGTTTTTTGTTTGTTTTCGCTGTATATTTGTTTTTGTTATTGTTACCTTCCGTCACCTTTAGGTAAGGAAGGTATTGTCTTTGGTCAAAAAATTCGGTGGTGAGTTTTTGACGAATAAGCACGTTTTAGGGTCCCTAGAATACGATTTTACTATTTTTACGATGATGTCTGTATGTGTGTGTGTGTATGTATGTGTGTGTGTGTGTGTGTGTGTGTGTGTGTGTCTGTGTGTGACAAAATTTTCTAATGCGATAACTCTAATACTGCAATTCCAAAAATTATAATTCTTTCGTATTCCTCTTCGTCACATCCATGTGAAGAGCTGATTAGATTTTGGTTATAATTGGTCAACCGGAAGTACCCTCATTTGAAGATTTTAACAGTTTTTCTTGCAAAAACGATGTTAAATATCATTTTTTCACATTTAATGTTATTACAAATATTAAAGAAATATTTATTCTCTATACGATTTGAATGCATTTTATACTTCATATTAAATGGATATAGAGTTAAAAAATTATAAAGAAATTAAATATCATATATATTAGTCAGCTTTGCTATAACTCTGGAAACAGCTGCGATACATTAAGAAAATTCTGATTGAAAGGTGTCAGTGTCAAGTGCAGTTGACAGTATGTTTATGTTATAATTTTACTGGAAATATAGGATCTTTTGTAAGAAACTTTCTGTATGGAATTAGTACAAAATACATACAACTGCCTTAAGGTAATGTACAAGAAATATAATCTTTTGCAAGGAACCTTCTGTATGACATTTATACAAAATACATAGAACTGACGGAAGGTAATGTGCTGGCCACATCAGATTTTTTTTTGTTGGTTTGCAATATGTAATTTATCGATTTATTAAAATATATTTCAACTTTTTTGCATTTTCATGAATATTTAAATAATACTGTCAATAACATAATATAAATTAAAATTTATTAATATTTTAATAACGTTTACATTTAGAAAATAATAAACTAAAAACTGTTCATTTATGAATGAAATAGCGTATATACAGTGTATTTAACTGGTGGATTGAAATATAGGTACTTCAGTTCTCGCACCGCTTTGGTAGGTTGTGTAGTATATCATATAAGCACCGCCTCTACACGCAGGCCAGGTGTCTCTTCAGATGGAAAGACCTATATATATATATATATATATATATATATATATATATATATATATATATATATATATATATATATATATATATATATATATATATATATATATATATATATATATATATATATATATATATATATATATATATATATATATATATATATATATATATATATATATATATATATATATATATATATATATATATATATATATATATATATATATATATATATATATATATATATATATATATATATATATATATATATATATATATATATATATATATATATATATATATATATATATATATATATATATATATATATATATATATATATATATATATATATATATATATATATATATATATATATATATATATATATATATATATATATATATATATATATATATATATATATATATATATATATATATATATATATATATATATATATATATATATATATATATATATATAATAAAATAATGTATAAAATTTATAAACTATTATTCACGAAAGATGACTATTCAAGGTCATCTGTGAGCCGTGTGATATAATATTGCTTGCAGATAACTTCATTGCATTTAGTTTGCATAGGCGTGCAACATGAAATATTTATGGACACATTTTAACTAATAAAAATAAGAGTAATACATTTGAAAATTATTTTTCTTTCTAAATAATGCCTTTCTGAAAGATTTATGTTCTTCACTTATGTTTTTGCAAAATACCAAAACATAGACTTAACTTATAAACAAAGGACTAATAATTTGATTTACACGTCAACGCCACTGGGTAAATATTAGCAGAGGGGGCAGTGCAGTAGATAATTAGGTATCTGTAATTCTACGACATATGTCATTATTATTTATGGTGTGTTAGAAAGTAATGCCACTATTTACGTATACTTGTCACACCACATAAATTTAATAGACATAGGTCAAATAATCTTTCTCTTTCTAATACAAAATCTTGCTAAGCTACTGCTATAAAGTGATGTGTATTCTTTCCACTAACAAATGACCTTGAATAGTCATCTTTCGTGAATAATAGTGTATGTAAGTGATACACAGCGGGTGCTACAGCGCTTACTTACATTGCAGCTAACTTCATCATTATTTTGTGATCTGTCATTAGTGTCATTCATGTCAACTGCAAGTCTGCAAGATGATGGAAAATATACAGTTATCTTGTAAAACGTTAGTTTTATATTATGTACTTATTATAATACTTTCTTAATAGAGTGTAAAACAAATCAAGTAATACTAAACACCATGGGCGTCATTTCAGCTTTCTAACTGGGGTGGCAAGATGTACCGGGGGATCTGGGGAATACCTCCCGGGCCTCAGGTGAAAGAAGGGTTTTAAAAACTGGCTCTAAATTAGTTAGTTTCTGAAGCATTTTCAGACTATTTTTATAACAATTTAATTGCAAACAATTTACCCTAAAACAATAATTTTTAATTACCTAAGTTAAGAACTAAACCACACGTAAAGTAATTATCTTTCATACACAACTAAAAATGTGCCTAATTTTAATTCATGCATGCTCAGCCCATTTGTTCATGATAAGAGGAAAAAATCAAGTAAACATAATACGAAAAAACTTTTACTTTTACTCAATGTCATCATGTTGTAGACTTGTATTTTTCAATTAAGTATAGTCGTAAATTATTGAATTCCTTTTCTATTACTTCTTCCTTTTTAAAACGTTACTAATATCATTTTGAAATGATTAGTTCTTTGATACTGACATTTATCTGTCAGTTGCATACATTTGAATAACTGCGTTTTGTTTGTGTAAAGCCAAAGCGTAGGATCCGGGATTTGAATTATAGATAATTTAATAAATTTATTCATAAAGTATATAGAAAAAGTATTAATGCAAATCTACAGTAAATTTAATAATCTTTAATTTTTATAATAACATTAATCTCGAAAAAATAACATTTAAAGATATTTTTCGAAGAAAAACTATTTTGAGCTTTTAGTAAAGTGTCATTTCCGGTTATCCGATTTTCACAAAAATCTAATGGGCTCTTTCCATTACAGAAGAAGTTCGAAATACAAGCTTTCAAAATTTTCAGAATGATAGTATATGAGTTAGGGTGGAGGATCCACACATACACACAGACATCATCGTGAAAATGTTAAAATTGGATTCTAGGGACCTTAAAACGTGGTCATTTACCAAAATCTCGATATGCGATTTTTAGCACGATCCCTATACCTCCCTTACCAAGGGTAGCGGGAGGTAAAAAATGAGAATAGATATTCAAGAAATAATGTTGTAATTTACATTGCAAGACCAAACATGCACTACAATACTGAATTTTTATAATAAATTAAGTCAATTCATGATCACATTTGTGAGAAATATAATCACTTAAGATTGTACTACAATAGGAAGCCTCCATTGTTCGAAATTGGAACAGTTGCCCTTAAAATTGTCATGTTATTGATCGAAAAATTATGTTCTGTGAAGAAAATGCGTGCTGATGGGGATGACATTTAGAGCACGAAGTGACGCAGTGAAGGCCTACAATATAAGCGCGTCCATAAAGATAAGGAATAAATGGTATTTAACGCTCCAAAACGCATAATTTTTATTTCTTGTCTGCGGCGAGATTTTTTTTTAAACATCAATAAACTCCGAGATATATACATTTGTTCCTAATTAAGTTTTCTGGCGTCTTACATTTCATGAAATATATTTTAAAATTCTGAAAGATATAGGTCCATGCAAGTTTACGACTATATAAAAATTCTAAGTACTAAATTTTAAAAGATATTGTTCTTTAAAGAGCTTCAAATTTGAAAATATCACGAAATATCCATTAGATATTTTAAAATTAACTATTGAAATTTGTGTAATATTTTGAAAATGTCACGTGATCTGAAACAGAATGTGACGTCAGAGCACATACAGTTTGTGACAAACTATCGCCTACTTTTTTTATTTATAAATAACGTAAACTGTTTTCCTAATGTTCTCCGACATCACAGGAGTGGGGGGTTGTTTTTTATGACTATTTCTGACGCCAATCTTTTTATTTAATTATTTACGAAAATAACAATAAATTATTATTAATTTTTATATTATGAAAAATATTGCATAAACTCATTTATGAGTATGAATCTGCAAAATTCTTTCAATCACTCGTCTTTTGCTCCGTGGCTAGGTAGATTATATTTTTTATCTACGACAGTGCGCTAATACGTAATTGGTACACTAACTTGAATGTCATTATGAGTTTCATAATGGCACTGAGTGTCATTATGAAAGAATTTGACAACTATAAATTGGTTTTTTTTTCTTCAAACAAACAAAAATTGTAACCATAACAATGAATAAAATGAACCGTGGCCTACCCTAAATACGTATTAATAACGTAGGCTACGAATGAACATTTCAATGTTTCTCATTATGTCAAAATTTAAATGAAAAATGTATTTTAAGATCAATTTAAACTGTCGTAGATAAAATATTGAAGAATACACGTTTGATATAGCCTAATAATGAAACTTGCGTGATTAAAACACTCGGTTCACCGCCTCGTGATTTAACATCACACGCGTTTCATTATGAACGCTATATCAAACTTGTATCCTTAATATCTATAATCCACCTCGTATATCTGTATTATTAACATGTGGGTATAATTACATATTATCGTTTGAAAAACTTTAGGTTCGTGTCTAGCTTCATATACAGTGTGGTGATTAAACTGCCGACCATAGGACTTTAACATGTAAAATCATACTCTCCTAATTTCCTGCTTCCTTAACTATTTTAGGTAAAAAGCAAAAAAAAGATTAAAAATTGTAGGGCATAAAGTTCTACATCTAAATCATATGCTGTGTAACGGCAGAAATTAGGTATGAAAATGCCAAAAAACACCCTGAAAATAGCAATAGCCATGGAGTTGAAACAAAATCTGGTGTGGCCAACACTATACCTCTCGCCATTTACAGCCAGTCACAAGAAAGATTAAACTAATCCTAATTTTTGGATTAGCAAATTTTACTCTAATTTTGGCAGTTTATTTATTAAAATATAGTCTAATCTAATCCAAGTAACTACCTTTTTTGATAATAAAATGAAATTAAATTTTAAATACCGGGATAGAATAGAATTCACTAATCCAAAAATGAGAATTAACTTAAACTTTTTTGCGAATCTTTAATTTTTATTAATGTAAATAGATACCTACATATTTATTACATTACATTACATATAGGGGAGAGTGGGGCAAGAGTGAACGGTTTTTTGATAATATGTAATAAATTTCATATATGAAATATTTCAGCAGTTTTATTGAACTCTAAATATAGTTCATACATTTGCTTACATATAAAAAAATTAAAATAATTCTTTTCTATTATAGTAAATATACTGTATGTTTTTTTTATTTAAAAAAATAAGTGTTCACTCTTGCCGCGCATGGCGAGGCAAAAGTGAACGACTGAAAAAATGTTGCCTAAGCATGACAAAAATCACATATATATTTGTCGGCATTTAGTTTAACGTTAATGTATCCTTCGTGTACCCACTGATGACATTTTCCGCAAATAATTCGGTCTTCAACAGATGTACTGTATTTTTCTTTACAACAAATACAAATACAGTCGTCTTCATTAACAGTTGTCGTGTTATTACTATTGTTTTGCTTGACTATTTCTGTAATCCAGAAGTAGATGCCTACGATAGATTCCTTTTAATCTTTTTTGCTTCCTTTAATCGTTTTCCTTTTAAAATTTGCTCCAATTCTTGTTTATATGGGGAAATTGTTATAATTTCAGGGCAAGAGTAAACACTATGTTTACTCTTACCCCGTTTAATATTTTTACAAAAATTGTTTTTATCCTGTGTTCTACGCCACTGTTTAAACTTTCTGTCGGCAAACTTTGTAGAGGATGGTACACACTTTAATGCAATATTCACTATTTTATTGGTTCTTTTTTATTTCACGTGCAATATAATAATACTTTGACTTTAATCTTGTATCAGTATCAAAATGATTCAATATACAAACTTACCTGTAATTTTGTTTTCATAATCTTGACTATGTTCTTCTATTTCATGTATAAATGAAAGTATAGTACCATGTTTTACCGCTAGGGTTGGTAAGCCGAACTGTATAAATTAGCGGGATATTTTAATTGTTTACTCTTGCCTCGCGTACACTCTTGCCCCACTCTCCCCTAGTTACTATTATTAATTTGAAATGATTAGTTCTTTGACAGTGACATTTATCTATTTGTATAACTGCGTAACCAAGAACTTTTGATTGTTTAAAGCGTAGGCTCCGGGATTTAAATTATAGATAATTTTATAACTTTATCCATAATATGTAGAAAAAGTTTAATGCAAATCTGTAGAAAATTTAATCTTTAATTTTTATATAAATATTTTCGAAGAAAAACTATTTTGAGCTTCAAGTAAAGCGCCGTTTCCTGTTATCCGATTTACACTAAAATCTAATGGGCTCTTTCCATAATAGAAATAGTTCGAAATACAAAGTTTCAAAATTTTCTGAATGATAGTATTTGAGTTAGAGTGGAGGATCCGCAAATACACACAGATATCATCGTGAAAATGTTAAAATTGGATTCTACTGACCTTAAAACGTGCTCATTTACCAAAAGTTCGATATGCGATTTTTAGCACGATCTTTATACCTCCCTTACCAAGGGTAGCGGAAGGTAAAAATTAGCATATTAAGGGTCGGTTTATCAATGCAATGTTAAATAATTTAACGTGCAGAATTTTTTTTATCTGCCAGTTAAAACGTAGAAAGCATTTATCAAACAAAAGTTAACGTAAACTGCCAAATAAAATTAGCCAAAATTTATCTATCACTATATTAACAGTTAAATCCAGTAGAAAGTTTTGCCCTCCAAAACTAATAAATACAATAAATAATTAATTCATTAAAATATGGTAAGTATATTATTAATATTGGGCAAATATAATTATACATAGATTAGAGCTATAGTTTATAAACCCCAAGTGATACTTTACTTGAAGCTCTGAACAGATTTTACGATAGCCAAAAGTTTTCAAATTTGGCATTTAAAACTTTCATATTAATGAAAACGTCGTATTAGATTTTTGTTAAAATTGATAAATCGGAAGCGGTACTTTATTGGATGTTCAGATTTTCTTGAAATAATATATTAAAATATGATCCAAAACTTCTTGGTATTTAAAACTTGTATATAATTTGAAACAACATATAAGATTTTGACTATATGTGATAAACCGGAAGTGATACTTAATTTAGAGCTCTTGGCAGATTTTTGAGGAAAAACAATAAACCCAAAATTTCGTATTAAAATTAGATTTTGTTTATATACAGAAGTGATATTTTACTTAATGCTCATTGCCATTTTAAACATGGAATTAGCGGGAGGTCATATGCTGGCCACATCAGATTTTTTTCATACATTCAGTCGATTCCCTCAAATATTATGTAATATTTCTTAAATTTTGGTATACTCATATATCCTTTAACAAAGCATTTTGCGATGTACATTATACAGTGTGTTCAAAGAAATTCCTAACTCGAAGTAGGCTTTGAACAAAGAAACGTATTTCATTTTTAAAATATTTAATTAAATGTCAATTTAACATGAGATATTGTCAAAAATGGTATCTATAGAAATCAAAGCTTTTCTTCTTGAATCTTATTTTAGAAATGGAAACAAATTAGAAAACAGCAAATGTCGATATACTGTATCTTTCTTTATTGTCTTTTCTCCTTAAAATTACATTTTAAGATTGTTTAAAACTAATATGTTTTAAATGAGAGGAATTTGGAAAATATTAACCCCTTGAGATAGCAACCCGCTGCACTTGGGAATAGAACGGTTAACCCGCCCTGACTCTATTTAAATAAGTCAATAAATAAATGGAAATAACTGTTTCTGTTACTTGGAAAAATTAGTTATATGTTTTTACGTGTTTAAGTTTAATTTTAGTATTGTTTGAAATAGCTGTAGTATCTTAAACTAATTATTAATATTAATATTATTGCATCTGGCTTCACGCGAGTGCGCGCGCACCCACACGCCCAGCGTACTGCCGCTACAGCATCGACCGACTCAGAGTGTCTCTGGCTTGCAAACGGTAAACACGTATCGCGTCGTCGTCCGCGAGAGTGGTTTTCCACCATTTTGCATAAACTTTCTGATTTTCATATGGTCAGTAAAGTAATTGGTTGTTTAATTATCGTACGCGTAGCTTGATTAGCCTAGCACGACTAATTCAAGGAGTATCGTTCGGTTTTCATTTAATTTGGTACTTTATAATCCGTGAATAATTTCCGGCACCAATTTATGCAGCTAATAGACACATCTCAGGAATCAATTGTAAAATCGAACTGTACAATTTGATTTCTCACGGGAATTCGTGTTGTTAGGGATTTGATTCATATTTCCTTGGGTGAAATTATTATTATTTCTTTGTAAACCTGTTTACACACGTTCTCGTTCGAGTGACGTCATCCACAGCGCATCTGCTGTTATTGTCGACTAGGTACAGTCAAGGCAACAAGTTTGCATTCTAGTTGGTTGTTATTAAGTTCATTTAGAATTCTTAATATTGTTTAACTAAATTTGTGTGTTCATACACTTATTGAATGATTTAGTTAATTTATACAAATATCGTATTTGGTTTATTTTTGGTTTATTATTGTTTATGTCACTTATATTCAATACGCTATCACATATTTCTCAGAATTGTTTCAGTTGTTTGTTATTTTGGTGCAATTATATTTAGCACGTTTGTTAGTTCGTAAAACTATCTGGTCCTTCGTTCGTTGTTAATTAGTACGTTTCACAAATTAATATTATCCCGTATATTGGCCAAGTCCAGTGATGTGAACCAGCTATCGAAGGTTGTAATTATTTTGGTTTACATATAGTTTTGTTTTATTCATTGAATTTAACATCAAACACATTGTTGGTGCTTCTAGACCGGATTCGCTGCTTTAGAGACATCGCATTTGGGCTTGCGAGCAGGATCAAAACATTTTGGTTCTTCTAGACCGGATTCGCTGGTTTAGGGATTGAACATTTGGTCCTTCAAGCCACTAGGTCCTTATTACTTAGTCCTTCGCACCGGAGGGACGCAACAAAGATCAATTTTGACAACTAGACGTTTGAGTTAAATAATGATCAGACATACGTTTCACTATTCATAGCCTACTCCGAGTTAGGATTTTTTTTGAACACACTGTATTTACCATTTTCTGGAAATCATGAATTTAGTTCCCTAAAATTCCTCTAATATATCATTCTGCGGGTATAAATATCACATGAACGTACATTGTGATGTATTTTATCTCTGAAACGTCACGCTTCATATTAAATAAATAAGAACCTTCAGTTAAAGATTGTGTAATTATTTATTTAAATGGGGCTTTCTTATGTATTCCGTACCCGTATATTGGAAGGTAGTGTTAAATAAATAATTACAGAACTACGTATTTTGCAGGCTTGTTACCTTGCAGGTCTGCTTTATATATTTACCAGTCTTTGTCTTACTAATGTAAATATATGTATCTCCGTTTATTTAATCAAATTTCAAGATAAACTCAAAGGTATCAGTAACAGAAAATAGGAAGTGAATATTTAACTGAAACTGAAAGCGTATCGCTATGTTTTGTATAGTAAATATAAACATGATGTAAATATTTTGCATTTCAAATGAGCATTTTGACTGTTATTATAAACAAAATTATATTAAACATACTATGAAAACGAAAACATTCTATTTTCTTATATCTTAGAATAAATTTTATATATACGGGCCTCATTTCATAGCAATATAATGTACTCGTATAAGACCAGCAAACATAGTTTTAACATATATGTACCAGGTATGTGATATCTGAAACCTATGTAGTATATAATTTATTTACGTATTTATAACGTAATATACATATACCATGTCGGACATCTCTCAAAAGACTGTAAGATGATATTGTCGGTATGTCACATTGGTATTGGACATGGTACATACCTATAACTATATACATGTTACTGTAATTATAATATATTCATAGTGCATCGATCACGTGTCATCTATTCCAAATCTAATTGGTCAATTTATGTGACCCAGGTCTCTGTTTGTCCAAGCCAGGTGTGCAGAGGTTTAACAACGACGCATTTTACTTTTGCAACCATTACAGTATTTGTTTATGTTTTATGTGGTGTGTATACTTTAATACGTGCTCTAATTCTTTGATTTCATGGCAAAATCGGCTTGTCATATGGCAAGTTATTTTTTCTACTGTCTATATACAAAGTAGCCATTTGCGCTCTCTTTTGTCAACGCAAAATGTCACTTTGCCGCTCTAGAGCGACAAAGTAGGAAAAACGCTCACTCCTCAAATTTCTAACTATACAATGTTGAGAAATGTTACTTGGCTACATTCTTAATGGAAACGTTTAGTCAGGAATTAATGACACTGTAGTTACACATTACCCACTTACATAACCAAACAAAATGCCGCACTGCTGTGAAAATAAAATAGGGCAGTCATTTACAAAAACGTAGTATAAAAGTATAAAATGCTTAGATTAGATTGAAGCAATAGCTCAAGAAGAATGAAAAATACCGATAAGTAAAAATAAATAAAAAATAAATTTTTGTTATGGTGGAGGACCCCATTGTGGCGACTGAAAAAATCTTGTGTGTGTTTCGAGCGCAAATGGACATTGTCGATTTCGAGAGAATGCCTCGCTCCTGCGTCGCGCGGCAACAACCTCTCAATCGACAATGTCCCATTTTGCGCTCTTAATACACAAATAGCTATTATGTATCTATATATTCATTATGTAGCTTATTTTCATTCTTGAACGAAAATGAAAATTTAGATAACCTGAAATAATTTCAAATTAAAATACTATAAAATTAAAATTTCAAATGAAAAACGTTTATACATATTTCATATTATATATTTTACGTATTGTATTAATAAATTGTATTAAACTAGTCTGAGTGAAATTTATGGGTCGATTCTGTTCACATCTGTAAGTTTTACAGATTTGTAAATCTGTAAAAAATGACAAAACACATCTGTTCTTGTTGATTAATATAAAATTATACATAAGAGTGGCAGTTTTACGTGCGATTTTGTTCATATTTACAGATCTTGCAACTTACAGATGTGAACAGAATCAATTCATTAAGTTGTTTCATATTTTATTTGTATTATAATAAATATGTAATATAAGTATTGTAATAAACTACATATTTAAACATATATTTTTTGTTTAGGATTAAAAAAAAGTGCTATATATATCATTTACGTTACAATATCTACATACATGGGATGTGATGTCTCATAGACCATGTTGCGGACATAGGTCTATACATGTACTTTCCAGGAATGTTATTCGGTAGGTACTCGTAACATATAATACGAGTTATGTCTATATTACGTAATAAGGATGTAACTGTGTTTGCTGGGAGGTACAATTATTTTTTTAAAATACTATTTTTACGATGATATGTGTGTGACAAAAATTTGCACCGCGATAACTCTA